>JADRCH010007162.1:520549-660794 GCA_019843965.1 Rhynchomys soricoides
AGTGAGCTCTACTATAGTTTTAGCCAGCCCCTCAGGAAAGTAGTGTCTGAATATATGTCTCCTTCAGGAAAGTCCCTGTGCCTCAATAATACTGAGCCCCTTATAGCCAGTTGAATATTGCTTACTTTGGATTCATGGATGCCTGCAAACTCTTCTGGGAAAAAAATAAACAGACACTTTTGAGTTAAATTAAAATTGTACATGCACAAATAAAATGATGTAGATCAAATGCCTACACAAGAATTGTTCAAAGATGGGGAATATAAGAAACTCACCTTCTTGCCAAGGCAATTAGTCAAATAATAGATGGAATATGATAGCTAAAGGCTGAAATCTGCCTCAAAAGAAAGAGCCACCAACAGATTGTGTGTGTGTGTGTGTGTGTGTGTGTGTGTGTGTGTGTGTATTCCTCTTTCAGGCCCAGTCACTTTGCCTCCCATTATGTCAAGGATTTCTTATCTGACTTGAATGTCAGTTGTAATGAGGGGTGGATTGCAGAGTCATAGAAACATCTCTACTTATTTTTGAGTCAGTTACATCACTAATTTTATTACCAATTTTATAATGTATTAGAGGCCATTTGATCTCATGTGTTCTTCAATGTGAACAAAAAGAACAGACACAATTTTTATAAGGTAGTCTCAGAAGTTTGAATAATTTGCCTCTACCTCTTGCAAATGTCTTTAATAAAGAAATATTCCACACCCATTTCCAATGTGAAGGAATAACTGAGAAGCCAGGGCCATTCTGACCTTAGAATCAGCACAACCATGGAGTGCCCTCTGGGTCATGGAGACAGTTTGGACTCTATAAAGGTCTTTAGAAAGGTAATAAGACATTACCTAAGAAGATCACTTCTAGTAGTAATGACTCAAAAGAATGAGACTGTTTAGTACAACAGCCCCAGCCACTTTGGATCTGAATAGCTCAACTAGTCTAGCATATCCTGAAGGTCCAAGGTAAAGCCACAAGTAGCACCATAAGCAGATTCTCCCTGCCCACCCACTGAACAAAGCTCCTAAGGGGTGTATCATTAGCTGCTGGTTGCCTTTTCATCCATCTTTCCCTTATTCCCTGCTTCCTTGCCATTGTTGGGATAATGCATGCCAGTCCCATTATTCTTAAGACTGTGTCTGTAGGTAAACTCATGACTAGAAGAGTGTAGTCTTGTGGCTGTGTGGGGATGGGGGGTGGGATGGGGGGCTGTTAATGATTGTCTTAAGGAACTTAGAATGGAAGCCTGATCTTTGCCTCTCTGTAGAAATTGTGTTTTCAAATGCTTTGGTGCAATGTTTAGCGGCTGTTTATTAAACTCTTTATGAATTGTACTTGTGCTGGAATATTTTCATTGGTTGCTATTAGTCTTACAGACAGTAAGTACTATATTCACTTTGACATCTACTCTGGTACCATCAATTTTCCACTTCTTAACACCATTAGAATATTCTGGAAGAGGAACAAGATTGGTTACAGTGATCCAAAATGGATACTATATGAAAACACAGCTTTGAATGACTCAAGGGCGTCCTTAACCAAAAGGGAATAGGAGGAAACATCTACATTGATTCTGTGCTAAATTTACCAAGTCCTAAGAAGTAGAGTACAGGATTTTCATTGCTGTTCTAGACACCTTTCGCTATCCAGTGAGTACTGTTTGAGAGCATCTGAGTGGTTAAACCATATGTTAGGCAATACATGCCACCTTTATTTTTCATAATGTTATGAGACATCTTAAAAGTAAAACTAATCTCAAGAGGTATACTTGAGAAATTTACCTGGCCTCTGGGAATAGGAAAAGAGGAGAGTGTAGTCTGTGCACATGTGTGTGCGTGCATATGTGTGTGTGTGTGTGTGTGTGTGTGTATCTGTGTAGAGGAGGGATGGGAAAAAGGAACAGAAACAGGAAAAGAGATTAAAAGGAAGAAGGAAATAAGCAGAAAAGGAAAAAAGAGAGTGAGAGGATACCCCCAGATCATTGAGTGTAACGAGGTATAAGTAAGTACCCCTAGCACGTGGTGGGTTCACAATAAATGTTTACTGAATGAAGATATGCTAATTTACATCAGAACCACATGGAGGTGTTCTTAATGGTAGTGTTGGAGAAAGTAGATGTTCTATCCATGATCAATATCAGTGGAAACAAACAGATATAATGTGCAGCCTTTTGAAGCAGCCCTGAGAACACTCCAGTGCTAATAAACATGAAGCCACTTTAAGTAGCTTCTTCCAAATTAAATCTTTGTTTGTTCCTTTTAAACATAGAGGTTTCATTAATAATCCATTAGTTCCTCATCCTAAAGACCTATAGGCAGGTAGGAAGACACAACTGAGTAGCAGACCTTTCTGAAACATCAGATATACCTACCAACTCCTTCAGAGGCTGAGCTTGGGAATGAGACACCCTAGAACTCAGAGTCCTTGCAAAAAGGATAGAAGGAGATACAATCTGAGGAAATTCACTCAATAGGGTTCCAGAATTTGGGACAGGGATCTTCTGGCTTCAATTGCTTCTACTTACACAGCTTTTCTTCACCCAGCACATGAATTATGTGACTATATATTACAGTAGGTTAAAGGTAACTGCACTTGTTGATAAAACTGCTTTGTGCCTTGTATTGTCTTTAAATTGTAATGTTTAAAGTATAAAATATGGTGTTGTGACAAGTGAACATAGTGAAATTATTATCAATGTCAAGTCTAAATTTGGGTGTGGAGCTTGTTTATGTTTGTGCTGTGGTTATGATGCAGTGACAAATGCAACTTAAAGAAGGGCTCACTTTAGTTCTTGGTTCAATGTACATCATGGTAGGAGAGTCAAGGTAAAAATAGCTTGAATCATTGTCTATAATCAGGAATAAGAGTAATGTATGCATGCATGCACACTGCTCACTTCACCTTCTCTATTTAAATACTCAGAATCCCAGTCAGGGAATGAGCCCACCTACATCGTGCACATCTTCCCATTTCAATTAAAGTAATTCAGATAATCTCCCACAGCCATGCCCAGAGGTCATCTCTCAAGTGATTCTAGATTCTATCACATGGATAATTAACATTAACCATCACAGTGTGGTTCTTTTACTTTATACTTCATATGAGTAAGATCACCATGAATGTGTCTTTCTGTGACTGGCTTATTACACTTAAGATAATGACCTCCAGAACTGTCTTATGACAAATGGTAGGGATAACCTGGTCCTGACCTAGTTTCTTCTTCAGATTCAATAATTTAGTAGCATGGGTAAAGTGTGTCCATGAAAGCACCAAAGAGGTTCCACTTCTCTTTTATCACAGGAACAAGGCCTCTCTGGCCTAGGTCAGTCCCTCCTTTGTTCCTCCTTTCTGCTTTCTTTGAAAAGACTTTTGTTATCTGCTTTCAGTGAAACTGCTCTCCCCGAGTCACCACTGCCTCCTTCCTAAAACCTAAAGGCTTTTCCCACGTATCTTCCTTGACCTGTCAGCAGTTCTTCACACTGTTCACAACTACTTTCTCCTTGAAATTTACTCTGGTTTCATGACACACCACACTCTCCAGAGAAACACCTTTCTGTGGATTTGTTTGTTTGTTTGTTTGTTTGTTTTTAAATCCATTCAACTGTCCCTTTTCCCTTTAGGTCTGTGGTCCCCTATGGTGCTCTTGTTTCCTTCTTCATACTGTTCCTGAGTAAGCTGATGTCTCCTGATGGCTTAGGTTACTGCACACTCTAGTTATCTCTTTTATAACAAACCGCTCCTGAGTGAAACGGCGCCTCTTGATCTTATCTGAAGAGAACCCCAGGTATACCTTGTCTCTCTTCCATGATTTCTGGAGCCACAGACAGGGTGATTCAAGCAAATGTGGAGTAACTTTATTAATTGATATATCTGAGACAGATCAATCTTTTTCTTGGAAATACACTGGCCTGTATGCACTGAGATGTAGACACATTAGTTGCCAACTTCCAGTTCTGTTCAGAAAGACAAAAGTTAGATCCTAAACAAAGAAGATCAAAGAGATTCCAGATGCCTGATGAAGGGGTTAGGATCTCAAGTCACCTCCCTAAGCAAATGATCCATAAAGAACTAAGGACAAACTCATATAGGATTGTACATCTTCACTTTGTGTGACTTTGCACAGCATGACATCTGGAATCTAAAAAGGAATATCTCTGAGAGGGAACCTCTAGGGAACAAATGTCTTAAAAGAAACTGGTAGAAGCTGACTTTTTACTGCCCTATGTTTGGAAACATAGAAGATCAAAGACCAGTGAAGCATGAAGAAAGGGGACACAAAAAAACCAAGGCCAAGGATTATATAAATGTGTATGAAAACTACTACGTCTCTTTTATGTTGATAACTGCCAAATTGATGACTTTAACCTAGGTCTTTCAATTGAATTATTTTTATATGTTCAGAAGAATCCCCATTATACACACTCATACACACACACACACACACACACACAGAGAGACAGAGAGAGAAAGAAATTTTCTTCCCTTGATTGTTCCTTTATCAAGTAATAGATGAATTATTCACCCAGATGCTTCATAGCAACAACAACAACAACAACTACTACTACTACTACTACTACTACTACTACTACTACTACTACCACCACTACTAAAGGCAAAATTTTCCATGTCTTTCTTGCATCTTAATGCCTCACACATTGAAAGTCTTCTATTCAGCCTCCAGCTTAAATCCCATATTGTACACTCTCTTTCCCGCTTACATTATCTACACTTCCATCATGATGAGTCACCTTGATTACTACAGGCATGCCTTTTAAAACTAAAAATCTTATTATGTCACTTGCCCTTTTTGATGGTATACTGCTCATAATAGAATAAAGCCCAAAATGTATCCCTGGCCTTAAAAGCCCTGTAGTGCTCTTGCTTGCTTCTCAGCCTCCTTTTTCCAAAATTGCTATTTCTCACTTACAATGCACCAGTTATATGAACTGTCACAGGGACTTCATGCAAGTTGTTTCATTGGTGCATAATGTTCCTTCCCTCCCAGATTCATCTGGTTGACTCCTGCCAATCCCTTGGTTCTGCAGTACATATCTAGCAATGCCATGTGCATTCACTCTGCTCTAACCTGATGTTTATCAGATTTGTTCCAATGTCCCACCAATCTAAGCATTGTAATGGAGAGTTGTCCAAGTATACCCCAGAATATGATTGAAGCTATAGTCAGAACTGAAAAGAGAGGCTGTGTATATAGCTTAGTAGTTAAGGAGATTGCTACACAAGAATGCGGACTGAAATACATACATATCAAAGTCAGGCATGGAGGTGAATATTTGTACCCAAAGCAGGGAGAGGAGACAGAAGGATCCTGGGGACTTGATGAACAGCCATTCTCTAGGTTCAGTAAGTGACCTTGTCTCAACAAACAAAGAAACAAACATAGATACAAATAAAATGTGAAGAACAGTAGAGGAAGATTCACAGATCTTGCTTCTGTCCTCCACACACACATACACAGGAGAGCACAACCACAAGCACATGTCCACAAGCATACAACACACACACAAAGAAAAACAATAAATACAATAAATTGTGAGCTGACTTTTAAATGATAATGCCAAATTCCTCAGGCAGGGAAGAACACTGACAACACGATGCACGAAGGCCCAGATGTTTGAAAGACAAAAGTTAGTTATGTAGCTAAATTAATGTGTCAAAACTGTCCAGCATCACTGTTAGGATAGCTGGTAAACATAGTGGCTCAGGACCTGAGAAAACGGTATGAAAAACAGGCTACCATCTATCTAATAATGTGGCCACAGGCCACCATGAGGCTGGCTTGAGATCCTAGAAAAAATGATAGCAGAATACATAAGGTGCTTTGAGGTAAACAGGAATTGATGTCACTATTCCCAGTCAACTTCCTTCAGACCCAGCATCTTAGAGCTTCATGCTCTCACTCTTTCATCCTTTCTCCAGCTTCACTCTTATACACATCCTGTCACTTATAGTCCCTTTATGATATAAATAAACTTCAAATGAAATGAGCAGGAAGTACATGAAATGTATTAACAGCACTGACCCATTTCCCTGAAGACTGCTTTTTAATCATAGTCTAAAAATGACCCTCAAAGCTACACTAGTTTGAGACTCTGCATTCCAGGAAACGAAGTATCATGTTAGATCTTTAAGTTGATTCCACTTCCTGAAACGCAGTTTCAGACCATTCTAGCCTGCTTCCTGCCTTTTGATAGAGGAGATTTGAAGAAATTTAAATAAGGTTATTGAAAGTATAGAGCTGCTTTTCTGAAGGGAAACAGAGGAGGAGTGGATCTGGAGGAGCAAGAGAGGGGCTTGCAGTAGTTGGAGGGCAGACAGGGTAGAGTAGAGGGAGGGGAAACTGCAATCTGGTTGTACAGAACAAGAAATTAATTAGTTAATTAATCAATTAATTTTAAAAAGTATGGAGCTAATGACATCCTGGTTGAAACAGCACCAGCCAATGAAATCAAGTCTCAATCACTATATGTTGATATCAAAAATATTTCCTATTAACACTGAAGCTGCCCAGACCCTTTCACACCATATTCATTTTGAGCTTGTGTTCTGTAAGGTCATGGCCAACTTTTCTAGGTTTATGTGATAATAATAGGGCACTAATATTTCTAGGTTAAGATGAGTGGGAGATAGTGTCCAGTGGTTGTTTCAACTGTGAATTAGCTATAGGCTCAAAGCTTTGGATCAAGACCACAGAACAGTTCTCTTGAATAACCCACGGTGATAGATAGAGCTTAGCAAGAATCTTGGACAGGTTATCATTCCCTTTTGTGTATATTAATATGTGACCATTGAAGACGGTTTTTAAATATGTAGGATGGTACATGAGTATGTGCGCCTTGTTTCTATTTTGTATGTGTGTGTACAATGTATGTGTATATGTGTGTGCCAGAAGTGCACATGTGGAGGTCAGAAGACAACCTCAGATGTCTGAAGATGAAAAACAAGACAGTGTCTCTCTCGTAGGTCACTACTGCATAGGCCAAATAAGTTGATCCTTGATCTTAAAGATAGATTCTCCTATCTCTGCCTCCCATGTCTCTGTAGAGGTGATAGTATTACAGATGTCTACATTACTGCTTTCAGCTTTTACATATATTCCAGGGATCTGAACTCAGGCCATGAGGTGACTGCACAAAAGCTGTTTTATCCAGATTTGTGACTTTGGGCAGCTCATTTAACCTCTTTAACACAAGTATAGTAAGAAATATTTCTAACAATAATTAAAAGGATTCAATGAACTATAACACACAGCAGATTATTGGAATTTTAAATTGCAAGGATTAAATTGTCTAACCCCAACACTGTTCCCAACTAGGAATAGGTGCCCTCCATCTCTAGGTATCAAATATGCACCTGTATAATGAAGATCTTGAGCTACATGACCTTTAAGGGCTCTATTGGGACTGATGGTGCAGACATCTTGCCAAATTTATCATTGCTTCTGAAGTCAGTTATATTTGAGCCCAAGGCAGTCTGGAATCTTTTTTATTGTTTATAAAAAGGAAATGTGCAGTATGCATTTTGGGTGCAAAGTGAAGCAAACTAGGCATTGGGAGGAGGGAAAGCCAATGCTTCTGAAATCCCAGAGTCCCACTGCCTAGCAGGGTAAACACTGACTGCTATGGTTGTGTTTATCCCTTGAGCTGTAATCAGATCTGAGCAAAGTGTAAGGTATTATCACAGTTCTCAACACAATTATATGCTTTACAATATGAGTTGTTAATTTATGGCTTTCTTTAGTTTGATTTTTAAAAAATATCTTGTTTATTCTGTTCTGTTCTGTTCCTGGGAACAAATCTCTGAGGAAAGAAAAGACTACATTCAGAGGAGGAGGGCTACCAGAATTAGAACCAAACATACAATATGTACTAACCACTTAATATATGGTAGGTATTTGAGTCTCCTTTCCACTTTTCTATTAATTTTTGCACATCTATAGATACCAGTATAGTGCCTAGAAGATAGCAAAAGGCTAAAGAAATAGCTCTTGAGTGAACAGATGAATATATATTTTCCTAAAACCTTAACCCAGTATTAATTGGGAGAAAATGCAAGAACTACAAATGAATATGGTGTCCAGTAAAATAAAGCAATAGGCTTTAAGAGATAAGTATGATAACAAGTTGCACAGAGAGAGCTGCCATCTAACTGTTGCCTAATAGGAAACAGGTGCTATGCTAAGTGCTTCTAATTGTCCACTGGGATGAAGAAATGAATATTGTTACCATCATCATCATCATCATCACCATCACCACCATCATCATCATTATTCCTTTACAGACTAAGAAACTGAGGTTTGAGGATGCCATGTGATTCCCCACCAAGCTCCATAGATTAGACAAAGTTCCATCCCATTTATCTAGCATTTGAGGTTAAGACAGGGTCATAGTATATATACCAGGTTGGCCTTGAAAATCACTACATAACCCAGGCTGGTCTCTATATCAAGATCTTACTGTCTCAGCCTTCCAAATGGTGGATATTGCTGACTATGAAGGTGGTGAGATGGAGTCAAGAGCTAGAGAGAGAATACAGGTAAATATTAGAAGCTGCAAGGAATATGGAAAAACATTTTACATTGGTCCTCCAGAAGAGACTCAACCAAATGAGACTCATTTCACACCTGTGATCTCTAGAACTGAAAGGTAATACATTTATGTTTCAAAGAGTTATATGTAGTCATTTGTTAAAATGGCTATAGGGAACCAGTGTGCATCCCTCACCTTCATTTTTGTCATTGGAAAATAGCCCAAAGTCTACTGCAGCTTCATCAACATTGGCAAATGTTTAAAGGTCTCAAATCCTAACCCTTTTGTGCTAATTAAGTTACAACTTCATGTAGCACAGCACGTTAATTTCACAAATATCCATACATACCCAGCCTTATGAAAGGTGCTCAGAATAAAGCAGAAAAGAAAACAGAATAGAGCGAACAGCATTGGCACAGGAGGAGCTTCCTAGAACATGCAACAACAATGCTACCTACAACACATGTATCCAATCATTAGCTTTTTATCTACAAAATACCCACTGTAGATTAATCAGGTTTGTTTTAACCAGCAATAAATGATGTTGGACACATAGAGGAACAAAAAAAAAAATACCTTTAAATGTGACAGGGAAGACTGAATTGCAACACAAGCTGGGATCTTGCTAAATGTCATAACTAGAGGACAAGGGGCCAATACATCCAGGGAATGAGCCAAAGTTGCAGAGGTTGCTGCCTGAAAGGTTGTAGAATGCGGAGCATCTGCTTGACCTTTGGATATGCTGTGCCCTGTCCCTACTTCTACCTCCTGTACTATACTAGAGCAGTTATATATTAAGATTTGGGTTTTCTCATAATTTTACAAAAACTGGGTTCTTTGAAAGTTTATTTCTGTACTTCCCAGGTCCATGTGTGTGAGATTAGTCAATGTTCCTCTGATTTTAAGAGACTCATAGAAACTTTAAGCTCCAATATATGAGGAAGAAGGCTGTGTGAGGGGATGTGGCTGAGAGAGAGCTGGAGAGACATAATCATTGTTTTTGATCTTTTGCTGCTTTGGACCTTTAAGCTTCCCCCGTTATTCATTTTTTCCCTTTCCAAACCACATCCTAGTGGGATTGACAACTAAATGAATCTCACTTGAAAGATATCATCAATGAGCAGTCTGGGAGAGGGAGGAATCCATGCAATGAAGGGTAAGCAAGCAGAGTCAGCTGCATTGACAGTCCTGGTAGGGAGCCCTTAGGGCAGCTTCTGAACTCTGGATTCTAGACAGGATGCTTACTTCTTCCCTAATCACTTAGGGCCTTGGATTCTTACTTTAAAACAGAGTCAAGAAATAAGAAAAAAAGGGCTGGGGAACAGTATCTCCAGCACTCCCATAAGCCTCCCTGAAGTCTTGGTACAGGGGCTGCTAAGTTGGCTAATCACATTTTATCAGCCAAGGACATAAAGACCATGTTTTTACATTGAAGCAAATGATATCTGAAGAGAGACAGGACTAGTGTTTTGCTGTTTGTGGCTTCTGGAAAAGCTTTATTTTATGACACCCACTTAACTTATCAATATTAGTCATATATGCACATCTTAGTACAAATTTTCTTTTATACGCATAAACTGAATTGATGCATAGAATGAGCTTTTAAATTGTCTCTCACAGAATGATTTAATCAGCGAATCAGACACAAAGCTGCAGCATTAATGATTCTCTGTTATCAGCTTGCAAATGAAAAGAGCACTTAGTCACCCATCTACTCACTGTCATTTCTATGCCCCTTTGCTTGGGAGATATACCTCAGGCTAGTGGAAGTTTCACTTTGATCCACAGGGGCTTGAGGCCAGGAATAACAACATAACAGACACAACATTAAACCAAGGAAGAAGCAACATACAACCTCCTCTGGGAGCTATGGAGAAACATGTTCATTTCATAGCAATGTCCTAGTCACTAGCTTCCTCCCAGACTCCCCACTGAAGTTATCTTTCATGTGAATTTCATTTAGCTGTCAATCATTTGACAGGACAGTGGAAATTAAAATGGAAGAGGAAGTTTGGGGGCTGACAGTACAGAAACAAAAGATCAAAAGGAGATGACCCTTTCTTCTATCTCCTCTTTTAAGGCTACATAAATATATCCATTTTCTTCGAGTTGTGAAGATTAAGATAAAACTTGAGTTAAATTCTTCAAAATGTGCTTCACTGCCCAATGTGCTCCCCTGTTTCCACACTGTAACAGTCTGCGACAGTCTGTAATAGGAGAAAGTAGTCATTCTTTAGGAATCATGTGTAATAAGAAGCTAAGTACTACTGAATAAGTGAGGAGTTAAATGTGGCTCCAAATGAGACTCCTTAGAGTAGAAATGGTGAATTGGCACAATATAGAGGTTTGGGGTGCTAAGTAAGGTCTAAAGCACCCAGACTGAGCTTAACATGGCATAGTAAATAGTCTGGATTTTATCTGAAAAACACCACTGAAGGACATTATATAGAACAGCATGGTCACATGAGATTTAAGTCTCTTTGATGCCAACAGAACAGAATGGTATGGAGTAAGAACAATATCAGTGAGGTCATCCAGGATACTAGTAAAGTCTTTGAGATAACACTTCTCTCAACGGAGATACTGAAGAAAGGACGTCCAGCCTCTATAAGTCTCTAGCCAAGGATAAACAGGAGTATTTAGAAAATTCAATGAATGAATAGAACTTAGTATGTTTCCAAGCATGGGAGTGTAGGAAAGGAAGGAAGGAACACAGATTGATAGTCAGATTTCTAGTTTGGAGTTTGAATAGATGATTTACTATTTGTTAATTATGATTTTATGTTCAGAGAAATCCAATTAGAAATAGGAAGTTATTATAGATCGATCCATAGTACAAAGAAAGATGTGATTTAGGGATGTATATCAAATAGTTATTTATATAGGGATCATTATTGAATTTAGCAAAGAGGGAAGCCGTGGTAATCTTTTAAAAATCATTTCAATTAAGTTGTATGTAAAGATTTAGATTAGTGGAATAGGAAGGAATCCTGCCTGATCAGTTTTATCTCCTTTGAAAATTATGAAGGTATAAGGATGGGTGAAGGATGTGCAACAATACGGTCATGGAGCCTATGAATTTTCATGGATGCCAGTTTGCCAAATGGTAGGCTTTTCATTAGCAGCCAGTATTGACTGTGCTAAGAAACGATGTCAGTGAAAAAAAAAGTTAGTTGGAGAAACAGGACACAAAGAATAAAGAACTTAGAAATATTAACCAGGGCAGTTGGAAGTAGAGATATAAGTAGTAAAGAATTTGAAAATGAGGATATTCAGAAGAGAAGAATGACCTGAAGAATAATATTTGATTCTCCAATCACAAATAAATGTAGGATAATGAAGTAGGTTGATTTAAAATTTAGGAAATGAACTGGACAACTGATGTGAGTAAGTTATTAGTGGCAGGAAGCCAAAGAGTGCTAGACGGAGTTTCCATGACTACTCAGAAGTGTTATAGAGCTTGATGCAGAGAGGATGGATGACAGCCCAAAGGAATGTATTTTTTTAATACAGAAGAAATTAAAGTTATCAGTGTTGAAGTGAGGATAATGCTACCAAATAATCCTGTACCTGATATTGTCTAGCATACTTAGTGTATGAGTCAATGAATGAACTGATAGCAAATTTAGAATTCAAATGGGTAGACCTAGAAAAATGTGGAAGTTCTTATTTCAGACACATAATTAGACTCAATAGAATGAGTATGGGGGACTTTCAGAAACAGACAAAACAATTCTTAAAGAAGGAGGCAGAGTTACTGAAGGTTTAATCTCTTGACTGGTTAATATTCTGACTCCTCAGACCATCCTCAGTGTCTACTATGGATGGGGTCAAGTCTTTGGTCTCTGGACTGTAGGAAAATATAAAAACAATTCAGTCCAATGCTGGCAAACTCCTGCTCTCGTATGACCTTGCCCTTAACACCTGGCCTGTCCGATGCATATGGTGTTTCATCGCAGAACCCTTGGTTACATCATAGGTCTCATTCTCCAGAAGAATGGGATTTGTGCTCCAAGTATGACTTTTACTCACAACAAATCTTTGTTATTCAGGCCCTTGGACACTCCAACTATGAGAATAAATGCTGTATTTCAGAGTACAGTCATCTTCTTAGTGACTTCTTATTATTCTGATGTCCCTGTTTGTAAGGGCTACAGACAGACATAATTGGAATGGAATTTTCAAGTGAGTGTTATGGCCATGGACTGAAAACACAAAGCAAACAAAAATAATTCCATTTGTGGGTGGAAATGATAATATTTGGCTATATAATTTTTTTCTGCTAGGGTAATTGTAGAATGCAGAGATAATAAATACAAAATTACAGGCAGGCATGAGGACTAGGCAAAGCAGAAACTGAGTCATAATTGTGCAAACCTTTCTTCCCACTCAAATTGCTGTTGTCTCCATACAGATTGAAAGCAAGTGTCAGAAGTCCACGTGTACCATGCACACTGAAGAGCCTGTAAATTCAGAATCTTGTTGAAATACAGACTCCAACTCAGAAAACTCTTACCCATTTGCAAGATACTCTCAGGGTAGGGGATGGGATTTTGACCCTGGAGTAGCAACTAGGACCTAAATAAGGTGCATGCCAAATTCCAAATAGGCCAGGCCAGAGTGGAAGTCCAGTGCTTAATGGGAAAATCTTCAGTGGGTTCCCCCTCACTGGATGCCTTGTCAATAATAGTCATGGTATGATCATAGCACTATCTCAGAGTTGAAATTATGGGGGGTAAGATGTTGTAAATGCATTTAAAGAGTGCAAGAACAGAGGGAAGGAGCCAAGTAGGTAGCAATGACAGCCCCAGCTCCTTTACAGATAAGTTAAACTGCTGCAGTCTAATCCTTCTTGCAGTGGCTTTTTCCTAAAGGTCAGAGCCCTTTCTCTTAGTCTTGCCAAAGACAATAAGCTTTCCTGTGCTCTATGGGTAGTTATGAAGGTCCTTGTGACAGAGAGGGGAGAAGGCATTGTACCGAGGGAGGAATGAGATTAGTTTCTCCTTTCCTGCACTCCATTCATGGGAAGAAGAGAGGGAAGGGGGAAACACCCAAAGATGAGGGACAGTTATAACTGGATGATGAAGAAAAGGCCACAGAGATGCATAAAGTAATTATAGAGCTGTGAGTCACCCTTATGGCTAGTCCATTCTTAAAGCATCTGTTTTTGCCACTTTAAGTTTAGGCTATGAATCTACTGTGAGAATCTCTCAGAGAAGACACTGAGTCTAGAGTAGCCAGTCTTAAGAATGGGGCATTTTAATAGGCTGTTATAGTATACATAGCTATGAACACTAGCTGGTCTATGTCCATGATTCTATATGATAGCTATACATTATAATCACTTAGATTTAAAATAATGACTCTATTATTTCATGTCTTCATTCAGATCACCTTAATATATATGCATATTTTAGGACAATGCTATTGCATTATGTTTCCATATTACTCCTCAAATGTCTCCCTAACTGGACATCTTTTGTCACCAAATGAAACTTTCAATACTGGGACTGAGTTACATCTAACTACACTTTTGACCAAAAGGGTTCCATGGAAATTCCCAAACAACCCAGACTATTGCCAAATGCTATTTATTGTTCTCCACAAACTGACAGCAAGGCCCATGGCTGAACATAGTACCTACAGAACTCATAAAGAAATTGAACTGGTGCCTATATAGAGCCTTGACCCATACATTCTAGTGTCTTTGGTAGGGAGTATTCAGTACTCTACCAAAAGAGAAACAAACACCAACCCAGTCACAAGCCCTTTGATCTAAAATGGTTCCCCATCTGCAAGATATGCTAGGGCAATTGTGGCACACACTTTGTGGGAGTGACCAAGCAATATCTAATCTGTCTTAAGTCTCACTCCATGAAATGGAGCCTATACCTGACACTGCTTGGGTAACAAATAACCTCAGACTAGACAGTCTGGAGACCTCAGGTAATGCAAAAAACACTTTCTAAAAGCAAACAACTGAAAACCATAACAATAAAATGACTGTTAATGACATTCTGCTCTACTCATACATCAGTGCTTTGCTGAACCATTTTCAGAGAGGATTGCTCCTGTGGCAGACAGTAATAAATACAGAAACACACATTCTGACATTATGCAAAGAGTGAGAGTCCTTGGAACATACATTTCTAAATGAGATATCCTCATCAAATCCCTCCAGCCCAAGGCTCATGGAAACCTGCAGAAGATTAGACAGAAAGACTATAAAAGTCAGAGGGGATGGAGAAAACCAATATGAGGCACGCTACATCAACATATCAAAGCTCATATGAACTCACAGAGACTGAGACATCATGCACAGGACCTGCATGATTCTGTACCAAGTTCTCTGTATACATATTATGACTTCCAACTTTAGTGTTTTTGAAGGAGATCCAGAGTGTGCAAATGAGTGGGTTTGTTTCTTGTACTTTTTCTTTGGCTGTTTTCTTTCTGGTTCTTTGTTTCCTTGTTTTGTCCAATTCCAATGTGTTAGTTTTGTTTAATCTTACTATATTTAAATTAAATTAAAACACTGACACTAAAAATAGCTACCCTCTAGAAGAGAAGGGCAAAAGCAAGTTTCCTGGAGTCTATGCCAGGGATCAACAAACGACAGCTCAAGGACTGAATTGAAAATACCACCTGCTTTTGTCAAATTCTGTGTACACAGACATGGCCACAAATATACAGATTGTCTATGGCTGTTTTTACACTGCAAGAGTTGAATAGAATTGAAAGAGAATCCAGAATTTATAGTTAAAAGCATTTGGTTCTTTACAGAAGTTTTGTAACCTTTGACTTATATCATTAATTGGGTTTGGGTTATGATACCTTCTATACATATACATGTGTGTATATGCATTTGTATACACAGACAGACAGACAGATATAGAGATGTAGTTTGCATTTGAAATCCCTTCAGCTTCCAATAGATGGTCCCACATACTTGCACATTCTGGCAGCACTGAATAAACTCAGTGCATCTTTAAAATAAGAGCACATGAAATGAAGAGGCAAATGTAGTAGAGGAGATAGGGATAGGAATGGGAGTATATTTGACTAAAATGCATCATATGCATTTATGAACTCTCAATAAAAAATCAAATTATAAAGTCAAACATAATAAACTCTCACATGTCATCACTTCTTTTTTATTGAAAATAGATTTTTATACAATATTGATTCATCCTCCAACTCTTCCCTACACACAAATCTACACCCTTTCTTTCTCTCTCTCTCTCTTGTTAGGATACAGGCATCAAAGGTAATAGTAGTAGTAGTAGTAGAAGAAGAAGAAGAAGAAGAAGAAGAAGAAGAAGAAGAAGAAGAAGACAATAAAAACCATAATAGAACAAAACAAATAAACATAAGAAACAAAGAAAAGTATAATAAACACTGAAATACATACAGATGCTGAGATATTCATATTCTATTCATATGCAGAAAACCCGTAAATGCAAAATCAGAAACCAAAATATATAAAGAAAAAATCTGAAAGATTAAAACAAAACAAAATACAAAAACAGAACCACAACAAAAACATGCCTAGACAAAACAAAGCATTGTGAGACAAACAATTAAAAAACCCTAGAAAACAAAAACAAAAACCCTCCAAAAAATGCCATTGAGTTAGTTTTGTGTTGATCTCTGAGGCCTGCCCCTAAATGTGGTTTGTATACTGCTGCCTGTGCCCTGGACTACTCACTTCCTAACCCTATGTGCCCTTAGGGGTTGGGGGTGGCACACAGTCTATGATGCCACTGCAAGCTCTCTGAACGCTGTCTGCAAGCTCCTTCAATATCCTCCACCTGCGCCCCCAGTGGTCCCAAGAAAGCAGCTCTTCTAAACAGCAGTTCCTGATTGGCTGGCATTGTCTGCTTCAGCAATCCTTGGTCTTCCAGGCAGTCCTCAATCAGGTCCTCCTGCAGGAGATGCTGGTCTCTCAGGCAGTCCTCAATCAGGTCTTCCTGAAGGAGATGCTTTTGCAGCTGTTCAGCCCCCAGCTGAACATACATAGAGGTGGCCCTGCCGTTCCTGCTACAGTATACCTAGTGAGACTCCAATGGAGAAAGATAATGTCCTTTGTGAGCAGTTAGCAATTGGAGATAGCTTCTAGGTTAAGATGAGGGATTGTGTCTAGTTCTTCTCATAGCACTGAGATCCCATCGGGATTAGCCCTATGCAGGCCCTGTGCATGCTGCCACAGTCCCTGTGAGTCTTTCTGCCTCCTTTTCCACGGAGTTTTCTGAGCCATGAGGGGAGGGATTTAATGGAGGCATTCCATTTAGGACTGAGTGTTCCAAGGTCTCCTTTCTGCACATTGTCCAGGTGTGGGTCTCTGTTTCTTGCCATGGACTGCTGGAGGAAGGTTCTCTGTTGGTGGCTGGCTGAGCAAAACACTGATCCATGAGTACAGCAGAATGTCATTAGGAGTCATTTCACTGTTGGTTCTTTAGCAGAACAATAGTATTTGGTTTTCCCCTATGTGTATGGCCTATCTAATCTCAGGTTTTTGGTCACATAAGCAATGCCAATGACGAATCCCATTTCATGGAATGGGCCTTCAGTCCCTTTCATTTTGTGTGTGTTTTCCATATTTGTATTGTTTTTACTTGATGATCGTAGTTGAAGTTCAATTGTTATTGATAGGACCTTTCAATTTTAAAGCTAGATATTATAGTTATTTGAAAAAATACAATCGAAATTTGACTATTCTTTTTATTATTTCATATTTTGTATAAGTTATATAATGAAATATGATCATTTCCAACTGAAATTTTGTACTTCACCACACACACACAAAACCTAGATAGGAATCAACATTTGGACTCAATGACCACAGTCAGTCTCATTCTTTCAAAACAGTATTAGTAACAATTCCTGAGTTGCAAGTCTTGTCATTTCTACTGTGTGGTTGATAGTTTCAAATACAATCACCATTTGGTAAAATTCTGCAGAAGGTTTTTAACATTGCTTTTTTGTATTTCAAGGTTGTTTCCAAGATTGTAACCTACATTATTTTTCTCATTCATGTAATAAAATACTTGAGAGAAACCACATAATGAAGGAGAGATTTATTCTGGCTCATGGAATCAGAGGACATCAGTTCATTACCTTTGGAGGTTTGTTCTATTATTCAAGGGTGGATTTTAAATCTGGAAATATCCTATCATTCTCCACAGAGAAATTTATTTATAAGTAAAAAGGCTGTAAAGATATGAGATCCTCCCAAAATAGTAAGGATTTTCTCTTTCCTTTTCAGCTTACCTCTCTTATGAATGCCCACATGCACTTCTGTGTTTCTTGCTTGCAGTACAAATTCTGGATATATGAACTGACATTCTGCTTCCAAAGCACAGAGAATCCACATATTTGATTGTGTTTCTTTAACACTTTAATAATTCACTTCTGCTCCATAATACTTTATATGTACTCCATACGGTATTAATAAATAGAGATATTATGATCTATGTCTGGAAAGTTTTATTTACCTTTCATGAAGTTGCTTATAGATAGATTGTGTCTGAGCACAAGACCCTGGATTGGAGGGAGAGAATGAAAGAAATTAGCAATAAAGCAGGTAGATGACAGACTTTAACCTATCAAAGGATTTCCCCCTCTGTGTGCTCACTGAACATCAACAAAAGAACTTTAGCCATCTTATAGACATTTAAGTAAACATGTTGATGTATGTCTCACAGAACACCTGCTTTTCTTTTATGATTACAAATGGGCTAAAAATGTGGAAAATCTCAGGCTTATTCTTGATCGTCCATCTTTCGGTGAAATAAATAACTCTGCCTCAAATTTCTTAGGCAATGCCATTCATATCACTACTCCTAAGTTCAGAGAGTAGGAGGAGCAGTCTTATCATATGCTTGAGCAAAAGACCTAAGTTTTCATTTTGGGTACAAAATATATTGTTTCTACAAGGAGTGCATAACAACTATTCCCTGTGACAGAAGAACAGAAAGTTTTCATTCTGTTCCTCTTTGCTTTCAAAACCTAAGATCTCTGAGTGGTGTTTGGAATTTTGAAATATCTTCTGAAGGTTTTCTGTCTTTATCAGATTATAAACTGAATAGTGGCTCATCCTCATATGCAAAGTGTGGTGATGGAGCAAGGAAAAGAAGCACAAAAACAATTTACTGGAGAAAAGAATGGGAGCTCCATCAGAGGCATTTCTTAACATCAATTCTGAAAGCTCACTAGGCCGATCCAGAGAGTTTCCTGATCAGAAGGTGGTGGTGTTGTTTCTTGATTTTTCTATATACCTTCTCTCTGCTATGAGAAGGTTGCCTTCATATTTCCCACCCAGCTGACCACATTTAAATGAAACATGTGTCTCCCATTTATCCTGTTTGGTGACTGAAAATCTCCATAATTTTCTTCCTGTGTTTAGTATGTTCATAGTCAAAAAATCAATTCAGAACCAAACAGTCATAGTTAACTTAGTCCAGGCTTCTCGTTCACCTAGTTCCACCCAGTTCCAAATGTCAATAACTACATCAACAATTCACTTCTAAAAATATGTAGTAGAATTTTTACATGCATTTGCTTTCTTTTCTTTAATTTCCCACAGTTAAATTATGGGTATCTTGAGTCTATAAAACGTTTTTTTTTTTAAAAAAAAAAAAAATAGGAGAGTTACAAATGAAGCTCATTTCCTCTAAAAGGTTTTGTCCAATGAAAAGGACTTACTTGTGACAATAGCTTTAATTTGTTATTCTTTTGAGTAAACAGTCTGTTCCAAGTTTTTCCCTATGATTAACTTCCCATCTCCTCCAAGATTTAATCCTTCCTATAGTCTGAGTTCCAAAAACTTCTGTCACCAAAAATATCTCTGTTGTTCCCTTCATCCACGGATGCTGAGAAACACTAATCTCTTCTAATTCTGCAGGCCCTCACAACGCTAGAGTCTGTATCCATTTCCATCCTTGTTTGTAAACCAGATGATTCTTTTCTGATCTCAGCTTTTCTGACAATAGCTTTAAAGTGATGGTCAACAGTACTTAACTCTCAGTGGCACCATCCTCTATTCAGCTCACTTCCTGTGGAGCTATACACTCTGGCTTAAAATTAATGCAAGCAGCAGTTTCAGCAAATATTTAAACATTACAAGATATGAATCACCAGGCTGTGGATGGTAGTTTACTCAATGCTCCCCATCTGGCACCTCAGCAACTGCTACATATGTACTATTATTAATGCTGTCTTTGTTATTACTGTTGTTTGTTTTGCTAAAGTAATAGACTACTTCTGAGTAATAATTCTTGTTTCAACATGGATAGAATAAAGTATACTACAATATTAGAAAAGACAAACTTCTCAGTGGCTTAACACAACAAAATATTTATTTCTTATCCATATAGACTTTCAGTGCTACACAGCAGAGAAGCCTTTGCTCATTGTGGTAATAGTTGCCCAGAGAGCAAACTTACACAGGTTTCAAATAAATGTGAGCTTCTGAAGTCACTATAGCAGAGGGAAAAATGTGACAAACTGGGCACTCTACTGAAAGTTTTTTCATGAGTGTCTCTCATTTCCTAGCAAGTCATATTAGCCAATATAGATCTCCATGTAACTCCAAAAGTATGGCAAGCAAGTCTATCCTGTGTCTAAGAGGAGAACAAGAAACATTTTCCCAGCAGCAATATTTTCCCCAAACAAATCTAGACATACCCAAGATTATTTCTCAAACTCTGCATGTAAGGCAGACACTGCAAATTTCTATACACTAAAGCCTAAAATATGCATATAGATCATATCTGACTTCTATAAAGAGCAAAATATAAGAAATAACACAGTGATATCTACAATCTTGTCAGGTGAAATATGTTTTAAAGTAGAGTACTATAGCCAGAAAAAATGTCATTAGCTATGAAAAAGAAAGAGTCTATTTCAAAGATAGTCAGCCCCAGGAAACTGACAACTTGTTCGACATGAATGAAATGATTTTTCTGAGGTATACTTTGGCAAAGGAAAAAGAGAATCCAAAGAGAATATAAAATATTGTTTATTAGAAAGTTCTTCAATTATGTTTTTAAGGCTATCAAGTATAGAAGACTTTAAGACCATTGAGATAGATACAGAGATCACAGATATAGAATCCTTGAATGCAGGAAAAAGATTAAACTTAATACTGATTACAACATGAACAAGTGGAAATTTATAACCAAGGAGCAAGATGGCATCAGAAGATAGAAAATTATTATTTAGGGAATCAACCATGAGTATGGAGACGTCTGGCTAAACTGACCTAAGACTATTTTTGTTGAAGATAGGCCAGGGCAATCAGACATAACCTGAAGGATGCTACAAGATAAAAACCTGAACAGATATAGAGTATGAAGGCTCTTGTTAAAATTACATTAGTGTTCTTGCTATAGCTGGACTTTGCAATGAAGTGAAGTAGACCTAACATGCGACTCAGAACCTTGACTAAAATGGGACAAAGCTAACAGATATAGGTGAGTTACAAAACAAACAAACAAACAAATATTTAAGATCTTCCAGTAAATAGTTATTGGCAGTAAGACAAGAAAATTTAATTTTACATTGTGTTTTTTTATTACACAAACACTTTTATTTAAATCCTTTCAGTCAATTAACATCAGTAGTACTGATTAAAAGTGTGACTAATCAAACATACAAATAAAATATATCTATATACATACTTGTTGCCATTTTAGTTATTTAAACATATAGGAAGAATTTTTGAGAAGTAATCACAAGTGGACATTATATAGAACAGCATGGTCACATGATATTTAAGTCTCAATACAGCACAGCAATCAGTCCTCTGGCAGAATTAAAGGCTGGCCAACCTGGGCTCACCATATCCAGAAGTTATAAGTTTTAGTCATCTCCCTCAGTGAACAATGTATTGTCCACTGCTGGGAACCACAATCACTACTGCCAACAGCAATGCTCAGATGAGAAAAGTTGACAAGGACCATGAAGGTAGATAATGTATAGCAGATCAGTACTGACTTCTAGCCTTTAATTGGGGTCTGTACAATCTTTAATTTTTTGCTGCAAAAACTCAGGGCATTAGCATGCTGGTATAGGGTAACTTCACTCTAATTGTCCAAAAATCCCACATTTACCCCACATCCACTAGCTTCCAGATTATTCTCTGGAGTGTTGGGAGATCAGGATTCTTAGCACAATCTTCTCAAGACAGCTCCTGGATTTTACAGTCTGCTTCCTGAGTCTGTTCCTGACTGCAATTGGTATTGATCCAATGCATGCAAGAAGAGGTACTCTTTTCAAAACTAAAGGCAGAGCTTATCCCAGTAGACTAGGATGCTTATATGGTCACTGAGGAAGCCCCTGTGTTCATGCAATCGAAGAGAGTTTTGTGATGGAGGATGCTGAGCCAGAGACAAAGTGTATTTGTGTCTCATGCCTGACACAAAGTCCTAGGAAGTCTCGGAAATTTAATACAGTGCAAAGGACTCTACCACTGAACAATCTTGCCCAAAGAATTGTCTTCTCTCATCTTACTCCCTTTATCACTTTTCATGCAATTTTATGTTGAGGAAGATCAAAAAACTAGGGAGATGACTTAGTAGGTAAGCCATCTTGCTTTCACATTGTTGTGTGAAAGGCGGGGTGGATACTTAAGGATCTCCAGAACTCACAGACTAGTGAGACTCTGTCCCAGAACAATAAGGCAGAGTGTAATAGAGGAGGACACCGAGGTCCTAACAAGGTCTCTGCGTGGGCACACATAGACATATATGCTCCCTCCCTCTCTCCCCAACATAAGCTGCATCGAAGCCAAACCTCAGAACCTCAAGCATGCTAAACAAGCACTCTGACTGAATTCAACTCCCAGCATATGGTCTGAGAATTTTAATTTGAATATGTACTTTTGGGTCATGGTAAAAGTAAATTTTTACATAATGTTTTCTAAGATAGAAACCACATACTGTTGAAAGCAATATTTTGAAATAAAACACAAGTAGATATCAATATGCAGACGAAGTGAAAGGGAAAGAAGAAAAAACTCTCATTTGATGGATAAGCTAAATTTATATAATATTCTTTATATATATGTGATAATAATTTTAAATGTATTTTCTAGAAGTTTAGGAAAATAAACCATAGAATGGAGTTAAGTAAGCTGAAAAGGTAAGAGAAAATCCTTACTATTTCGGGAGGATCTCATATCTTTACAGCCTTTTTACATGTGAATTTTGGTGGACATTCAGATCATTACAAAAATATGGAAAGAAATGAAATGGAAAATAAGATAAATATAAAAATTAAAACTAAGTAACATGACAATAATCAAGTTCAAATTATTACATAGATAACATGACAAGCATCCCAGAGAAAGAGTTCAAAATACTTTTAAAACAGAAATTAAATAAAAAATCTTAAATCTCTAAAAATAGTCCTATAGACATAGAATATCAGAAGGTTTCATTTCAATCAAAGACAGTGCAGAGGCTCTCGCTTGCAGGAGAGTAGAGGTTCCCTTCTCTCTTCAGCCCACACAGATGACACACTGAGAATACCTAGTCTGGGTGATCTTTATCTGAGCTCATAAGCCGAAGGCCCTTCGAAAACAGATCTGAGATTACTGAAATTCTGTTTCTCCTTCCCCAATATAAAGCACCTGCTCTTAAAGCAGTGGTATTACTTACAAAAATTCTATTGGCTCTATCACCAGCTGAAAAACTGTGGCTCCTGTTTGTGCAATGAGAGCAGCAAGCTCAGAGATTTCTAATCCTGTTTCTAAATGAGCAACTGACTTAATTTAATACACTGAAGGACTATTTTAAGCATAAAAAACTCTGAGAAACAGAGATTTTTGATAAAGAACAATTAAGGGGCCACTTCTTGTCAAGGAATAAGATAAAAAACCATAGAGAAACATTTTATGTTTACTTGAAAATACATACATGTATTTTTGGAATGTAAACATACATGTATGTATTTATTTTAATGAAGTTTTCCCATGTGGGATGATAATTATCCTCACAAGAGCCATAGACAAACATAAGAGAGTCTTAAAACAATATAGACCGTTGCCTTGGTTGCATCCCAGAACTTGGCAGTAAGTCCCCATTGCTGAAGACACCACATATTTCAGACACACAGATTGGAGGAATCAAGCTGGGATTGAGTAGGAAACCTCGTCCTCGGGGATTAGATCTCATAGTATCAGCTGTTAAGGAAGTAAAGCAATCAGCAACAGTGCCCAGCTATAAATTCTGAAAACCACAATAGCCATAACATTTACTAAATGTACTTCTATTCCTTATTGTAAAGGAAGTAAATGAAGATACCAAGAAAATACCTTGTCAAACAGATTTTTTTCTAGCTGCTGATTTTTTCAAATTAGAATATCTTTTATTTATTCTTTGGAAATTTCAAACATGTAAACACTCTATCTTGATAATACCCTCCCTTATTTCATCCCTTGCCACTCCTCCTAGGCACCCACCAACATGTCTCCCAGGCTTATAATATTTTTTAATTAATTTTTAATCTTTTTTTTACAGTCCAGTTGTTATCCCCTCCCAGTCTGCCCCTCTGACTGTTCCTCATCCCATACATCTTCCCCCATCTCCAAGAGGATGTCCCTACTACCCTTACCCCACCAGACATCTCCCTTCTCTGGGGCCTCCAGTCTCTTGAAGGTTAGGTGCATCTTCTCTGACTGAGTCCAGGTCCAGCAGTCCTCTGCTGTACATGTGTTGGAGGCCTCATATCAGCTGCTGTATGCTGCCTGGTTCGTGGTCCAGTGTCTGAGAGATCTCAGGGAGATCTCAGGGGTCCAGGTAGGTTGAAACTGCTGGTCTTCCTATGGTGTCGCCCTCATCCTCAGCTATTCCAGCCTTTTCCTAATTCAACCACAGGGGTAACCAGCTTTTGCTCATTGGTTGGGTGCTAGTATCTGCTTCTGTCTCAGTCAGCTGCTTGTTGGGCCTCTTAGAGGGCAGCCATGCTAGCTAGGCTCCTGTCTGCAAGCACACCATAGCATAAGTAATAGTGTTAGACCTTGGGGCCTCCCCATGACCTGGATCCCACTTTGGGCCTGTCACTGGACCTCCTTTTCCTCAGGCTCTTCTCCATTTTTGCCCCTGCAGTTCCTTCAGACAGGAACAATTCTGGGTCAGAGTTTTTGACTATAGGCTGGCAACCCCATCCCTCCACTTCATGCCCTGACTTTCTACTGGATGTAGACTCTATGAGTTCCCTCTCCCCACTGTAGGGCATTTCATCTAAGGTCCCTCCCTTTGAGTCCTGAGAGTCTCTCACCTCCCAGGTCTCTAGTACTTTCTACAGGACACCCCCCAAACTCCTACCTCCCAAGGTTACCTGTTGCAAGATTTTTAATAAAATATAAAAATTTCAACATGATGGACCAAATAGAAATTCTAGCATTGAAAAAACAAAGCAAAATGAGAATTTTACTATAGGTGCTTAACACAGACTACAAATCATAGAAAAATGTATCAGCAGCTATCATTTCTAGGGTAGGGAGGTTCTTTAAAAGTGTGGCCACTAGTACAATGACCATGCTCCACTGTATGCTCACACACCCAAGAGCGTATATGTGGCACAAAGTAGACTTGATGGGAATTTTTTAAAAAATGAGGACACAAAGTTGGGTAGGTAGGAGAGTGGGGGTTGATTTGAGATGAGCTCAGAATTGAATAAATAAGATAACATATATTGTATGAAATACTCAAAAATTAATAAAAGTAACAAATGCATTAGTAAACTGAAAGGAAACCAATGGATTTTATGCTGTCTGAGAAACAAAGAAAATAATTTTAAAACTAATAGAGCCTTGGAGAACATTGACATATGATAAAGCACATTGGTATATACATAGTTAGAGTAGCAATTATAGAGAAGAGAGATGATGACAAAAATGTTCTAATAGTTAATAACTATAAACATTCCATATTAGATGACAACTTTGATTTAAGCACTTAAGAAACTCCATGAACTCCAAATTAGATGATTACAGTGAAATTTTCAATAGATAAAGCATAGTAAAATTTCTGATAAGCAAAATGAGAAAATCTTGAAGGCTAGAGAAAAATGACTCATTTACAAGAGAATGCTACAAAGTTAATAACTGATATTCCACAAAAAGTCAGAAGACAGTCATATAGTGTATTATAAATACTTCAATAAAATGATCAACTAAGAATTGCATATTTGTGAAAAGTGTCTGTTAAAATTCAAGTGAAAATATTAATACAGTTGTCCTTGTGTGCAAATGGATTGACTTCATTATTAGTAACCCTATCTATAAAAACTATTAGAGGAAGTTCTAAGAGTGGAAGCAAGTAATTTCAAATAATGCAAGCCCATGAAACAATTTAGACTATAAAACAAGAGAATGAAGAGAATTCACTCGGAGTTGTGTGGTCTCTTAAATAATTAGAAAATATTTGCATAAACAGTGTGCATCTAATTATATTGTTGGATATGTAACATAGAGAGGTATTTTCTTGTAATAGTATAAAGGAAATAAATGAAGTTAGAACTATACTGGGTTAAGAGAATAGCAGATGCTAACTTTGATGCCCGGGAACAAATCTGAAGACTTGAATGTGGTAAATAAGGGAAATGAAAATAAATTATACAGAGGTGATGTTTTATGGGGCTAGAGACTCACTAAGAGTTCTTATGGACTAGTCTTAGCATTCATATACAAACTGGTCATGATCCTATACACACCTGCAAGCCCAGCACACAAGTGGAGTCTGGTGTAAAGACAGCATGATTACTGGAACATGATAGCTGCTAACCTAGCAGAAAGCCTTGGGCTCTAAGTTCAACAAGAGACCCTGTATCAAAGGAAATAGATGGAGTGTGATATAGGAAAACACTTGAAGCCTTTTTCTGGCTTCTCTACACACACATGCATTCATAAACCACACACCCATATGTATTCCCCACAAACACTGAAGTAAAGTATATAAGTATTAGAAAGGTCAATGATTCTGCCTACCAGTGTAATTAAATTACCAGAAATCCAAAGGAGATCCTGACCAATAAAGGAGAGTGTGATGCAAGTGGAGAGTTAGTGAGCTAGAAATAGTAACATCATGCTGATGTGATTCAGAGCAGAAGTGAACCTTAAAAACACTATGGTATGTGAAAGAACACTATCTCTGCAGTCCATATGTGATTATTCCACTTACATAAAATTTCCAGAGTAGTCAAATTAACAGAGAAAAATGTACATTAATGGTCATCTAAATCTAGCAAGAATTTGATAGGCAAGTGGATGATAACTAAAGTGTACAGGCATCTTTTAAAGAATGATAACAATGTTCTAAAGTTACTAGGCTAATAATAGCACAAATTTGTGAGTATGCTAAAAAGTAGAATTGTATACTTCAAATAGATAAATTTAATGCTGTTTGTATTATAAGATAATTATAGTTTAGTAAATTCATGTAAAATTTAAGTCAATAATATGTAATTTAAATATAGAGCAATTAAATGCATATTATTAAAAGAAACTCAAATTCATTTTAAAAACAAATATATCTGTATTCATTTTCATGGTATGTAATTTTGTCATTCCCAATAATAACTAAGATAAGCTATTTAAAGGACAGATTTGTTTTGTGTCATGGTTTCAGAGATTTTAGTTTGTTGGCTCCATTGCTTTTAGGTCTGTGGTGAGGCAGGGTATCATGATAAGAAGAGTGTCAAAGAATAATTTGCTCACCTCACTGTGGGACAGAATTGCCTAGGTCATATTGCATACTAAGAATACTGAGATTTTAAAAAAGCAGAATGAAAGGCTAAGAGGAAATTATCAGTGGTCCTTTTGATACCTTCAAGTGTTCATCTCTAACAATTTAATTCCATTCCACTTAGCTTCACCTCCTAATGTTTCCATATCTTCCAACAGTGACAAACGCTGGCAGCAAGCTTTTACTGTCTGAGCCTTTGGGAGATATTTGAGATTTTAACCATAATAATGCATGGCCTTGTTAAAACAAAGTGCTCACAAAACCAGGAAAATAAATAAATGGAAAACGTTCATGAAACCAAACTTGGAATCTCAGAACCCAGAAGGCTGAGAACAGTGGATTGTCCTGAATTCAGGTGAGTTCCAGGCAGACTGTTTTGCAGAGTGAGACCCCATCTCAAAAAAATTAATTTTATTTGTCAAAATAAAATTAAACAGGGAAAATATTACCATTCCATAGACAGAATGTATGTCAAGGCCAAATTCACTAACTATACTTGAAATACCTCAGTTATAATGAGCTTTAACATTTATTAAATGGATAGTTTTACTATGGAATATGCAAAACGAACTTCACACATGCAACAAAAGATGTACATATAATAACAACATACCATTTCTTCCCCAAGAGTGGAAACACTGAGTGGAAAATCTAGTAAAAGAAATACAATATTTGAATAGTATAATTTAGTAAACCTTAATTGAAGTGTATGTAATCAAATGAACATAATATATGTAATGATGATATGTACAAATTGTGTCTGCATTAACATAATAAACACATTTGTATTGGACATGCTCTTTCCAACTTTCAGTGTTGTAGCTCGAATGGGTTACCTAGGTAACATTCTAGGTCTAGTGGAGTAGCAAGATCACTGGATCTTAGCTTCTCAACAGAGTTAGAGGATAGAGAACTAGTTGTACAATAAAGCATCTTACCCAAACTACACATGTGTACAAAATTATCTTCAGTTGTATGCTCACTGGTGAGTTTATCAGGCTCTACTGGACAGTCTCAAATACAAATAGCCCTGGTTAAACTTGGTGGGCATAAAAACCAAACAACCAAACAAAAATCTTATTAATATTGGCAAGGAATTTGTAGGGTTAGAGAAAGGATTGACAGGCGAAAGTGTGATTAATAGCAATGCTGTCTATACATGTGGAGTACTATCAAAAACAGATTTAGTAAAAATGTAAAAAGTAGAAAATGTAAGGAGATTGTTGCCAAAATTTATTACATGATAAAACACTAAATTTTATGCCAGGCAGTGGTGGCACACGCCTTTAATCCCAGCACTTGGGAGGCAGAGGCAGGCGGATTTCTGAGTTTGAGGCCAGCCTGGTCTACAGAGTGAGTTCCAGGACAGCCAGGGCTACACAGATACACAGAGAAACCCTGTCTCAAAAAAAAAGGACAAAATAAATAAACACTAAATTTTCCTTAATATCTCTATATACAAATCATATAGGCTATAACCTGACTCCATAATGGACTTCAAAAATAAACAAGTGACAATCTGACATGAATTATGATGAAGACAGACAGACAGATATATGTAACATAAAATAGTTATATGTTCTTAAATAATTTTTGAATATAAGAAATGAAAGTTCAAATATTTGAATGTGTGAATCTGAAAGGCACTGAGATCTTCATGTGTATTTACCTGCAGAAATGTAGTTTAAAGGGATTTGTGCAAAAATTATATAAAACTTAGCAAAGAACATAGTATTTGTGTAGCCCATAATTTTGCTACTTTATTGGGTTCTTTTACCTACTATTCTTCTCACCCTAATCCCTTAGAATCCTCCAACACTAGGTAGGAGAGAAAGAAGGTTAGAGGAAAAGAGGGCATAGACCTCTTTAGGCTGCTTCTTCCTGATTATGGGGGTCAGGTTCCTTGAGGCAAGTCCAATCTTTGTTGTCAGGATATCCAGTTTCTTCTTCTCATCTCTTTGCTTATGACCACCTGACAAACTGCAGCAATAGAAGCTACCACTAGCAGCAGGGGCAGCAGCAGCCACCACAGGTTCCTTTGGGCTCTTGTTTTTATACTGTCTCAAGAGGTTTCAGAGTCCCAAATATAAACTATCTGCAAAAACCATGCCCCTCCTAGAGCATGAGACAATCATGGTAAGCAGCTGTGGGCAATCCAAAGCAACCCCTATTCCATACCTGGGATTAAAACAAAACCATATTCACATAACATAACTGGGTTTAAAATAATTCTCACTATGTATTTGTCAAAAAAATCCAGAAGAAAGGAAATAATCAAGCCAAGTCTAAAACTGATGAAAAAGATAATATACAAGCAGCAAAAATATAAATGATAACTAAAAACCAGGTATAGGGGTAGTCCTTAAAAAGTAAGCCATACTTCTGGCAAATCTTGATAAATAAAACTAAAGTAGATATGAGAAAAAAGTTAGGAGTGCATCAGAGAATTTAAAAGAGAGGATAATATAACCAAAGAGTAAAATACAACAAAGATACAGAGAAAAATAATATATAAGAATACCTGATAATTTATGGGTAAAAGGCAGCATTTTTGAAAAATAAAATCAATGACATATATCCAAGAGTGGCTAACGAAATGGAAAATGTACTTGACCTAGAAATCATCTTCCACCATGACTTTACTCTAAATATCTATATGCATATATACAGTATGTCATGCATTACTGATAGTGCCAGGTTTGAAAATAGCACATATATAAATATGTTTTATCTAGAGGCTGGTGATGCAGCTCTGTAGTAGAGCATTGGTCTAGCAAAAATGAGGTTCTAGTTCTAAGTCATAGCTTTTTAATGAAAAGATTAGGAAAATCCTAATGCCCTACTGACACCAAAACTTCCACAATGGGCTAGACCTAAACATTTTTCAGTAGACCCTTGTCTGGCCTGATACTTATGTTCCATTCACTCAAATTAAGCTACAGAGTGGTTATAAGTCTATTTTCAAAATATTTTATTTTTTTACATCTTTGATTTTAAAATATTATTAAAATAAAGTTTAAATAGTATTTAAATGTTTCTCATTGTTACAAGGGGAAAAGGCTGAGTGAGATATAACTTGATGACTTTTCTTGGATGTAACAGAGGGATCACACAGAAAACTGCCATTCCAACCTAGAGAACAGTGAACGCCTACAAACACAGCTAATGCCAACTGACTTGGGATAGAAGCCATTCACTCAATCTATGAATGTATAAGACCTATCAAGATATAAGTAATCCTTAAATGCATATTATTCTGTGACAGAGTCAATTTGAAATTTACTGGACTGTATATATCTCCAGTCACATAGAATTTGGATAAGGGAAAAATTATTGGGACAGCAGAGAAAAGTGCAAACTGCTTAATCATAGGAGACTTGTTAGAACAGTGGAGCTATTTTATAATGGTTTAGTCACACATACATAGTATACATTTTTTAAAAGTCACAAAACTTTACAGCACAAAGATTGAAGTAACTTCTTCCTTTCATTCTTTTCTACTTATGAGGATGAAAACCCAGATTTTTCATATGAACCATCTTGCATTAATTTTTTTTAAAAAAAATTCCAAGATGAAATATAGAATGCAAGGGAATTGTCATAATTATGGTAATTATACAGGAGGCACATTCGGCCTTCTAAAAGGAGAATTTGCTTTCCTAAGTGACTTGGAAATGAATGTCACAAGGCTAAAGTAAAAGGATAAACACCACACACACACACACACACACACACACACACACACACACACTGGGGTTGAACAGTTAAATGAAAGCATCCTCATCCTGCATGTTTACAGCCTGAGGCTGCTCCCCTAGAGTGTCTTTCTACTGAGACTAGCTAATCCCTCCTTCTTGTGCTGTAATAATAACTGCACTGAGGTTCTGGGTTGCTGCATAGTTGTTGCAGCTCCATCAGAGCAAACATGGCTCACCTGGTCTCAGGTTTTCTGTACCTGTGTCTGTCCTGTCTTCATTCACACCAGCCATGCGTACAGAACCAAGCTGTACTGGATCCAGCAGTCTGAATACAACTTTGCAGAGCAGATTCTGTCTTTCTACTATGTGGGCTTCAGGGATTAAACTCAGGTCATCAGGCTTGTAACAAAGCAGTTTGCATGCTGAGATACATTGCTAGCCCTTCAATGATTACTTATTTTTTAGGAAGTATAATTACATTGAATTTATATTACATAAAAGTTCTTATATTTTATACAAAGTATTGGAAAATCTTAGAAATAAAATCTTATGGCTTGTATTTACTCCCAACTATTCCAGAAGAAAGATATGAAAGTTTAAGTATGAATTTCTCTAATAAAATTTTCTCTATAGATGTGTTATCAATAGTTTTCTCTTACATATTATATTATGGGCTTGCATTGTATGCTAGCATACATGCTACTCTGTGTTTGAATCCTAGCACCACATACAAAATATAGGTATAATATATATGTAAATTATACTTTAAATATATTATCTCTTGTTAAACTTGCAATTCTAGGTGAAATTGATTATTTGAATATTTGATAAAAGAATGCACATTGAAACTGTTTTTAAAACATAAGCCACCATCAAATGTTCCAGAAGAAGATTGTTTTTATGTACAATTCTTAAAAAGGGTCTAAGAGAAACAAATTACTATCACAAATAACCTCTGCCAAAGCATACAGAGATATGGACAATTGTTCCATTAATTTTGCTAGGCCAGTACTCCTTGATTCCAATGTCAGATGAGAATACCATTTGTAAATAACTTTCAAGCCAGGAGCTCTCACACAGTAGCAAATATTCTAAATAATTTAATAGCACATTCAGTGTTGCTGTAAATTAAATGAACAAACAAGTCAGCTGCAAAGGGTAAAATATGTTAGAAAATGCTCTCAATTTAAATTCTCTGCATACAAATTAAATGATAAAAATTTTGATCATGTTGATGGCAACCAAAAATCTTTTAAAGTAAATTCAACTGTTTCCTGAGTAAAAGAGAAAGTAAACAAACAGCAGAGGACAAGCTGATTTCTCTCCTTACTTTCTTCTTTTGCTTTCACCATTCATTAATGTATTGTTTAATCTCCATGAGTTTGCAAAACTTCTAGAGTTTTCCAATGTTGATTTCCAGTTTGATTCCACTGTGTTCAAACAGAATACATACTGATAGCAAATGATCACCTAGAAAGAATACAGTATCACTTGTTAGGAGACATACCCATCTATTAAACTAACAAATTCTGAAAAGCTGACCATGCCAAGGGCTGCTGGGGACAATTGGAACCCTTATACATATTGAGTGACATGTAAAACGTTTAAAAGGTTGGTTTTTTTTAAGAAAAAATGAAATGTAAGCACAATGAAAGTGTTGATCATTTCTAGAAGTTTACTGGTGGATTTTTCGGCATCTCTTATGTATTATCATTCCCTTTGGCTTATTTTCCTCTTTGCACCTCTTTAATTTTGGTCTCTTGTCTAATTACTCTAGCTACAGCTTAAAAACACTAAACTGAAAGAAATGGGTGTAGTGGACATCCCTATTTCATTTCTGATTTGAACGGAATCTCTTCAAGTTTTTTTCAGTTTCCATTTTATATATGAGAAATCTGGGCATTGAGGTGTAAACATGTCTCAGCTGGACCTGACATAAATATATTGTGAGCAGCGTCTCAGCTGGACCTGACATATATATTCTGAGCAGCTACCCCCTTTCACCACGCACACACACACACACACACACACACACACACACACACACACACAGAGTGGCAAGAAAAGATGATGATAGGAGCTTTTGTAGTGGTTCTACATGAAGGAGAAAATGACAACTTGAAGAAATCCTAAGTTAGCAAATCCTTCCATGGCCAAAGTGAGGTACTAATAACTACTAGTCATGACATTTATTCAGAGCACCAGTATTTCACCTACCTCTATGTTTCTTTTACAGCCTCTCTCTCCTCAACCATCTAGGGTAGGATCCACTGGTGACTATCAGAAGTCACACAGATTCTCTTGGGTTCCGTTAGGCATACACATGCCTGGGGCAAAAATCCCCTAAATAGTCTAAGGCCAGTCTTGCTGTATCTTTCACAAAAGGCCTAAGGCTGGGAGGATGGGCCTTTGAAGATGCTTCTGTAGATTCTGTGAGTATTCCCAAGAGCTTTGAGAGAATCAGATTACCAAACACTGAGATGTAGTTTCACAGAAGTGGAACTTTTCTAAAAGCTACACAGCTAGGACTAGAATTCACATCTTGGATTTCAGAGCATCTACCCCTGCTACTCACTGACTTAGAGGCCTTTTTGTAGATGACCTGGGATTCTACTCTAGAAGTGGAGACAGCAGAATAATAGGGGTGGTGGGCCAAGTGAGATTTAGAGCATGAGTGGGTCCATGTCTGTTTCTGGTACCTTTTCTTGGGCTCCCTTTCTTCTGCTTGTTTTATTTTGATGTGTTAGTTTGTATAGAAATTATATTATACTATAGTGTATGATTCCTTAGATTCGTGATTGTTTTATCATGAGAAACAGAAGGAGTAGCTATGGATGGAAGGGGAGGTAGAGAGGGACTGGGAGAAGTAGAGGGAGGGAAACCAAATCATAATACCCTGTATAAAAAAAAAGTCTATTTGCAATTTTACAAAAAGAGATTTAGAATGACTGTATTCTGTATTCCACTTTTATTTTGACTCTCTGATTGTGTAGCCTTATCAGGAACTCCTTTGTCTCTTGAGCCTGTCTTCTCTCGTTTACTAGGGTAGCCACATGTTTGCTAGGTACTAAGTTTATATAGCATTGTCCTAGATGCAGGGAAAATACAACTAAGGTAGTTTTTTTTCTGATTAAACCATGTTTTATTCCAATTATCAGTCTTATTTTATCTCTGAGACTCTGTAAATTTACAGTCTAGTTAATGAAAAGTAGCTCATCTTCAGAAAAATGTTTACCTATTTTTTATTATCTTTAATCTTTTTTACAGTCCAGTTATTATCCCTCTCCAGTTTTGCCCTCCAACAGTTCCTCATTCCATTCTTCCCACCCTCCAAGAGGATGTCTGCACCCCACACCCCCACACCCCCAAACCCGCCAGGCCTCTCCATTCCCTGGGACCTCAAGTCTCTTGAAAGTTAGGAGCATCTTCTGTGATTGAACCCAGACCAGGCAGTCCTCTGCTGTACATGTGTTGGGCGTCTCATATCAGCTGGTGTATGCTGCCTGGTTGGTGGCTCAGTGTCTGAGAAATCTTATCTTACAACTGCTGAGAATCGACATACTACATAAATTAATGACAACTTTTATTTCTTTTAGGCCCCCTAGATATTCAAACTAGATTTCGTAATAAATATGGTGATAAGTATGAATGGGTCTATGAGAAGTTTCCAGCTCTGCTGGAATCCGATACGTTTAGATGCTCTGCCCAGCAGACACACTGAAGCATGATAGCCATGATACAAAAGAACAAGGCCACTTATTGGCCTTTTACTGTATTAGTCAGGGTATTCAGGGTTCTTTAGAACAATAGAACTTTCAGAATGAATACACACAGACACACACACACACACACACACATGCACACAAGATTTATTGGAATGACTTACAGGCTACAGTGCAGATAATCCAACAATGGCTGGCTGTAAAAGGAAAATCTAAGAATCAGTAGTTGCTTAGTCCTCAAGGCTGGATGTCTCAGCTGGTCTTCAGTACATGCTGGAATTCCAAAGAAGTAGGCTCTAAAACCAGTGAAGGAATGGATGTGCTAGCAAGGTGAGGGCAGGCAGGTAAAGAGCAAACACTTCCTTCCTCCATGTCCTTATATAGGCTTCCTGCAGAAGGTGGTTCAGGTTAAAGCTGTGTCTTCCTGCCTCAAGATCCAAAGGCATGTGGACCTACTTCAATGTTCCCTCTTCAAACCAAAGAAAAAATATCTCATAGGTGTGCCCTCCATTTTTGGATTGTAGTTCATTTCAGATGTAGTCAAGTTGACAAGCAAGAATAGCCATCAGAACCTCTTATGTCATTCCCAGCATTAGCCTTTCTCCTTTGTCTCCTTGCTTCATACAGGTGTGGACTGAAATCACAATCTGTTTTCCCAGTTGGATGCTAACAAATACCTCAATAGCTGTCCCTGGAACAGTGGAACATCTCATTATATCATCTAAATTTCCATACTCTTTCTCTATAATTAGGTCTTATGCTTACTTTCCCCCAAAGTCTTCTGTAGCTCCCTTTTATTGATGGGTGGGACATAGGACTATGGTATCTGTGTACTAGACAGTGATTGGGACAGTGAGTTAGAGGAGTTCTCTTAGTGTCTGGCCCATTTTCAGATTTCTGCTTCATGGAAAGAAAAGTGAGCTCTTCAGGTATAATCAGTCTTCTCCAGGGACAAGCTCCCACTTAGGTTGTACAATTCATGTGGTCAGCCATATACACATACATAGGGACAATGCTAAAAGAACCTAGTAGATGATTATACATGTGAATGTGTGCATGTGCACAAACACATTTATAAACATGTAAGAACAATAATTAAAGAAGAGATCATAAATTTGTGAGGAGGGGACATTGGAAGACTTGAAGGGAGGGGAGGGAGGGGCAGCAGTGATGTAAGTGCTCATTTTTGATGTTGTAGAAATTTAAAACTGGTTTTTAAAAAGTGAGCTCTCAAAAGTGACCTTGTTTAATAATAAATAAGATTTCAACAGCCAACAATAGATACAGATTCATTGATAAGAAGCTCCAGAGGCAGGGAAGTTGGTTTAGTGGTTAAGAGTACAGGCTACTTTTCTAGAGCATCTGAGCTCAATATCCAACATCTCACAACATCTCACAATTATCTCTAAATACAGTTCCAGAGGATCCAATACCCTGTTCTGGCCTCGGAGTGTACTATACACACATAGTGCACAGACATACAAGTAGGCAAAACATCCATATATATAAAATAATATTTGTTTAAAAAAGAATCTCAATTCATCTGCTAGCTATATTTTTATCAGCTTCATGTCCTAAAACTTAAAGAGACTGTGTTACTTTTATACTTCTCTTTGCTTGAAAGAGAATTAGGGTAGAAATTAAATCACCTTAAAATCACATTAATATTTTAACATTTATTTATTTATTCACTTTATATCCTTATTGCAGCCCCCACTCTCCTCTCCTTGAAGTCCCACCCTTAGAAATCCTTCCCCCGAGAGGCCCTTGGGCCTGAGGGTGTTAGATGCCCCAGTATAGGAGAATGACAAGGAGGGAGGACGAGAGTGGGTGGGTGGGTGGGTGGGGGAATACCCCCATAGTGGCAGGGGAGGGGGAAGGAAATGGGGAGGTTCCAAAGGGGAGATCTGGAAAGGGGGAAAAATTTGAAATGTAAATAAAGTATCAAGAAAAAAAAAGGAAAGAAAGCAAGCAAGCAAGCAAGCAAGCTGAGCAAGCCAGGGGAAGCAAGCCAGTAAGCAGCACTCCTCGATGGCCTATGCATCAGCTCTTGCCTCCAAGTTCCTGCCGAGTGAGTTCCTCCTGTCCTGATTTTCTTTGGTGATAAATAGCAATGTGGAAGCATAAGCTGAATAAACTCTTTCCTCCCTCCCCCCCCAGAAAGAAGTCCTTCTCCCCACTACCCCATTCCTTTCAAAGAGGAAGCCCCTGTGGGTACCACCTGCCCTGGGACATCCAGTAGCAGCATGACTAAGGGCATCCTCTCCCACTGAGGCCCAACCAAGCAGTCCAGGTAGGGGAAGGAGATTCAGTGTCAGAGATAGCCCCGCTCCAGTTGTTAGGAGACCACATGAAGACCAAGCTGCACATCTGCTACAAATGTTAAGGGGCCTAGGTCCACCCCCTGCATGCTTTTTGGTTGGTAGTTTGGTCTCTATGAGCCCCCATGGGAGTAGGTTAGTTGACTCTGTAGGTCTTCATGTGGTGTTCTCTACCCCTCCGGCTCTCTCACATCTATCTTCCACTCTTCCACAAGACTCCCAGAGCTCTGCCTGATGTTTGGCTGTGGGTCTCTGCATCTGTTTCCATCTGCTGCTGGATGAAGTCACTCAGGAGACAGTTATGTTAGGCTCCTGTCTGCAAGCATAGCTGAGTATCATTAATAGTGTCAGGTGTTAGCTCTTTTACATGGAATATGGTCAAGTTGGGCCAATTATTGGTTGGCTATTTATTTACTCAGGTCTCTGCCCCTTCTTTATTTGTGCAGATCTTTTAAGCAGGACACATTTTGGGTTGAAGATTTTGTGGGTGGGTTGATGTCCCCCTCCCTCCACTGAAAGTCCTACCTGTCTACAGGAGGTGGCCTCATTAACTCCATATCCCCTGCTGCCAGGAGTCTTAGCTAGGGTCACTTCCATTCCTTGAATTTCCCTTGTTCCAGGTCTCCAGGTAGTCCCAGAACACCCCTCATTGATTCCTGTTCTCACTCTCAGCCCTCTCCCACACCCCCTCCTTACACCCGATCCCCATCCCTATTCCCCTCTTCACCCTCTCTCCCATGAAGTTCTCCCTGACCTCCACCAAAGATAGACATTACCTTACATTATTTTTTTAATTGAGGTTTCTGGTCTTAGGGAAAAGAAACACCAGATAAAAATTAATCTGAGTACAAATTGGGCCTGAATCTAATGCTGGAATAAAATCTGCATACACAATCCCCAGGATTGGAAAGGTAAATTCCACTAACTTGTTCATGGAAGGAAAGTTATTTCCAATGATATTAGAGAAGACCTGCTTCCAGGAATCTTCAAGAAGATGATAAGATGGCTTCATGAGCAAAAACATCCTTTACCACAACCCCCAGTGAGTGATCTAACTGGGTCTTCAGTCAGAATTAGAGGGTTTTCTGGAACTGAAGCTCAGGTCAGATTGGCAGGGATTGAGAGTCTAGAGCCATGGTTTCTCTGCTTAGTATATTTGCCTTCCTTTCTCAGTCTCCTATACTGACACAGATCAATTGCCAAATGACCCAAAACATTCCTCTAGTGAGGAAAAGAATAGAGTTTGCTTTTGCCAGTGAAGCTGAACATGCAACAAATGAAACAATTTTAGAGAGTTACTGTGGCCTGTCGGTTAAGAAAACAGAACACTATTGTTTGGTGTGGAAAGAGAGGTTCACTAGCTACATTGTGAAGGATGGTCACTAAACTACTTTCTCAGAATTTGTTTAGCTTCTACTTGAATTATTGAAAGGAAGAAGAATCTTTACCAAGTTCTTGGAGTGAATTCCAAGGCCTTGGTGAGGAAGTCAGCTTATTAAAGAATGGGAAGTAGATTAAAAACATCTGTGATGAAACAACGCTGTAATAGCTGTTTAGGGTCTCCTTTCCATGTCTCACATCTGGAGAGGAAAACAACATTTTCACTGAAAATCCTAAGAAATGTCTGGAAATGTTCAGAGTCCACTCTGATTCGACTAGTGTGGGCCACAAATAGACTGTGTTAACTGGATGCACTGAGGTCACATGGTTTTAATCTGAAACCAGACATGAGAGAATAGTTGGAATCAGGTTTGACAGATACATCTGTCTCTTTTAGTAGACTGATGGGTAGTGAGAAGGCTTTACAAAGGAGAATCCTGAACAGTTCAGACCCAGAGTTAGACATTTGGACATGCAGGTGTACAGGGAGCCCTTAAAGGGTACTGAAATCTAGTGTTTTGGAATAGAATCCAGCAGGATTCCAGGAAGAGAGGAGAATAAGTAGGGGCTTGGAAACTGAAGCTGAGGGTAGACTAAGGAATCCTGTCCACACAGAGATCCCCACAATGCAGTCCTGCCTCTTTTGTCAGTCCTGTGTGCACAGGGCACAGCCAAGAAGGAATGAGGCACTCTTCCTGTTATGTAGAAAGGGAGTACTGGGAGGGAGTCTTGACCATGGGGACTAAAGTTCATAGAGCGCAGGGTCTACATTTTAACTGGAACCAAGGTGAAGACAATGAGGGGACACAGAGATCTCAGAACACCCTGTTCCACCACTGCTACTGCTATGAGGCCAGGCATGTTTTCAGATGTGATAGACACTGAATTGGGCATCACAAGATCATAGAAATGGGCCATTCATCTGAAGTCATTTCCTGTCTATGGAACACAGAAGGTCTGGGTCCTTTCAGGGACAAAAGAGACAGCTAAGAGTAAAGAGTCCCCATCCCACATAGAGTGATCTCAACTAATCCAGTTGTAACTAAGTTTTCCATACCTCAATAAACTAGGTCAGAGGTAGATATGAGCCCCTCCTCAATATGTGGACTATTTGAATGGGAACAGATTCTAAGGTCTATACTGTGCAGAGGGCTTGCATACTTTCAGAGTCTAAGTGAGAGCTTGAGGAAGCCCCTATTCCAGAGAGAGGTTCACCATAATACAATCTCACCTATGTTCAGCATGGGCACTAGACGGGGACTCACATGAATGAGCTAGTTTGTCTGCAAGCAACTTTTGTATAAGATCCAGTTTTGAGACTTCTAATTGAAGAGGGCCAGACTTCACCTGGAAACAAGTTCTAGTCCAAGTAAATAGTTCCCAAATAATGCATCTATTCTGCTGTGGTAAACCTGGCAGCAAATTGGGCCCCACCCATAATAATACTACAACTCCTTCAGCATCTTGAGATTCTGTGCATTGGAACCATTTCTGCAGAGTTCCCGAGTGAAGAGAACCTGGTGTGTTTCAGAGACAAGATGAGAGCTGAAGGTAGATTATGGAAGCCACACACAAAATGCAGTTTTTAATCCAGCATCCAGGATTAAAAACAAAACTTTTGGTGGATGGTCCTCCACCAAAGATGGCTATCAGTAATGAGTCTGTCACCAAGCTTCTCTATCTGCATCCAGTGACTTAGTCGAGTTAGAGCCATTTTGTGAGGATCCTCAAGCACAGGTGATGCCTTAGTGTGATATGCAGGAATGAGTCACTACCTCCCCATTCTACATCCATGTCCCAAAACTTGGAGGACTTCAAATTATTTTTTTTTATTTTCATACTTTATTTACATTTCAAATGTTTCCCCCTTTCCAGATCTCCCCTTTGGAACCTCCCCATTTCCTCCCCCCTCCCCTGCCACTATGGGGGTATTTTGCACAGGTATCATCTTCAGACATTCCCAGAGGGAAAGAGGAAGTACATTATTTGCAGAGTGAATGTAAGACCTCAGAGTGTATAGTGGAAATATCCACTCCAGATAATATAAGATGGATAGTGTTGTGAACTGCATCAGAGTCCACTTGTGAGAATGATCCTTTTAGACTCCTCCTTAGGTGTGGGTAACTATTATGTCCATAACAGCCATTTCAGATGTTTCCTAACAGGAGAGGCATCAAGTTGAACTCTAGAAGAAGTGGATTTAAAAATCCCCACCCCAGATATAGAGACCCAGAAAATTAAGCTACATTGTATCTGTTTTCTGTTCTATTTGGCCGTGGGAACCTGAGCAAGCAGGGCCTAAAATTGCAGCAAAATAAAGTCTCTTGAAATAGCCATCTCTATTCAAGGCACTAGGCAGTTTATACACTGAGGGTTAAGAAAGGTCACTGTAGTAAAGTGTATAATCATAATGACAAGCCACATGTGGCAAAACATATTTTTCCATAGAGGTATATGAATAACAGTATCCAAAGTAAATGCATTCCAATCTGTGGTACTTGGGAGGGGCCTGAAAACACATTCCAAGAACAATTATATATTTTGAAGAAAGTGAGGTCATAAGATTCTTTTCTTGGTTTCTTGGAGTTTTCTTCCAAGCACTCAGAATTCTCACCATACAACTCCATTCCTGGACCATGTTCCAACAGTATCCTTTTGAGGGTCCTAAACCAAATCCAGAGTGACTTGTGAGAATGAGTTCTTTCCCAGGGTTTTGCATTCTCATCAGAGGGACTTGGGGGACTCAACACATTTTCTGATGTATCCTGGATGGGAAACAGTAGTTTTGATGTATCCTGGATTGGGAGCTGTAGTTTTGGAGTTGAGGGAGAGCTTAGGGTGGACTGTAAAGGCAACCTTCAAGGTCAGAGGGTCTCCAAGCTATGTTATTTCACCTATCAGGTTAACCTGGCGTAAGATGGGCCCTAATTGTTAGCTCTTCCATTCTTAGGGTGCTATTTTTACACATCCCCAGAGGGGAAGAAGAGAGTATTGTTCGTGGGGGAAAAAGTAAGACCTGAGAGTATGGGCTGTGGGAGCTGATTATAAAGACATCATATAGTTCTGCTAGACTGCACCAAATACGGGTCATTTATGTAAATGAGCTCCTTCTCCTCCCTCTAGGTGGAAACTGTCATAGGAACGATTTCAGAGGTTGCCAGAGAGGAGTGGACCATGTGACTTTCTGAATCCAGACCGGAGATGAGAGTCTGTCTCAGAAGCTACCCTAGATACACTGGTCTAAGCTACATTGTGTCCTTTTGGAGGTCAAGCATAAAACCTAGGCCACCGTGTGGGAATGAGCCTCTCCCCAAGCTTCCGTATATGGGTGCCTGGGAGTTTCAGAGCCATTTTGTGAGATTCACAGGGCTCGGAAGCTGCCTCAGTGCTGACTTGTGGAAAAGAGCCCCTCCCCACCCTCTTGCATCCGGGGACATTGAGGGTTTAGCGCCATTTTGTGGAATTCACGGGGCTCAGAAGCTGCCTCAGTGCTGACTTGTGGAAAAGAGCCCCTCCCCACCCTCTTGCATCCGGGGACTTGAGGGCTCAGCGCCATTTTGGGGGGACGCTGAAAGCGGTCTCGCCACGCTTTCGGCTTTGAGGTGAGTACTTCTGCTGAGGTGAGGTGGGTGGAAAAGGCTTCTTTCAAGATATACGCTGTTCAAACAATGCAGTTTAACCCATTTGGTTATCGTGGCACCAAGTGGGGCCCACTTGGAGGTTTCCATAAGAATCCTGCTCTTGCCCAAGGTTAATGTCCGACAGGACCAGAGAGTGGCCTGGGGAAGCGGCACTCCTAATACAGGGAACCACAAATTGTTAGGTGCACTCCTGTGGTGAGCACTGTTTTAAATAGTGGGCCAGTGGTATTTTTGAGTCCCCTGTTCAGTCCGTCAGTCACTGTGGGAAATATGGAACAATTATGTTTAGAGGCCTTTAACGCAGATGGCAACGTCCTTTTCTGAGTGTATTTGGAAATTGTAAGTGGAATGCAGAAGCTTCAGTTTATCTGAGGGGTACCCAAACGATAATTCATTTGGGATCCACTAGGAGAAGTGCTCCTCTCACAGAACTTGGCACTTAGGAGCCATTTAGGAGTTTCAGATAGAGGAGGAACACGGAGGTCTTTCAGTCATGGTGGGAACTAGGCAGGGAGTTGCAAAAGTCCCATCTCAGATTGAAAGGCAGGTATACCAAACCTCTATATAGTCCTAAAACCCTGGCTAAAGTATAGAAATCCGTCCTCTCTCTTTTAGCATCCACAACCAGGTACCTGGGGTACTTGGAGTAATTTTTTTACTGGGGTCCTGGAGTTTTGAGGATGGTCCAGGTTCTAACTTACAAGAGTAAGCCCTACCACACTATCCTTGTGTATGCATATCTGTGGCTGTGGGAGCCTGGGCCCTTTTTGTAAAGTTCCTAGAGAAGAGATGGACATGAAAAGTCTTTTGTGCTTTTTAAGAGAGTTGCATGGATTATAGTGTTCACATTCTGGTTACAGGCTCTCTGGCCAATGCAATTTAACCCCTTTGATTAGCGTGGCACCAAGTAGGCACTGAGCATGAGGCAGTTTCCACCCTTCTGCATCCTTGTCTGGGCACTTAGGGACTTAGGATATTTGTAAGATTCCATTAAAATTGCTGAAGGTGTACTTTTGAGACATTTTCTGGATAGAGGGTGCTCAGTTAATGCAACCTGGCACCCATTGGGGCCCGCTTCTAGAAATGAGTCCCTTGCACTTCAGATCATAGACTTCCACACTCCCTTCAGCTCTGAGCAAAGTAACCTGATGTAGTGCACCTTCGCTTCAACCTGTAGGGTATGAGGGAGGATCAGGCCTTGTTCTAAGGTGAAGGCCTCAGATCTGTAAAGGTAAGGTACCAGATCCCTGAAGGAGGAACAAGTAGACCCCTGATATATATGAGCTGCCTCTGTTGTATGTCCAGATTATTCTGGGGAAGACTATAGACTATGTTCGGGTCTAAGGTGGGGAGCAAGGGGCAAGGGTGGCCTGGGCCTGAATGATAGATATGAGGGTCAGCAGGCACCTTGTGAGAAGTAAATAGGAAATCCTTCAGAATCCCCAAGACAAGAGTGGACACCTGATCCTTCTGCCAGTCTTGAGAAACACTTCAAGGGTGTTCAGATGTCCGTCTTAACTTCTGTGTCTTTCAGGAAGTTGAGACTGAGTAAGTGGGATAACCAGAGAAGTAGAGAGAGCCACGCCTGGTTACCAGAGGAGGTGTCTAGCATCTGCCAGCAATCAAGGTGAGCAGACATGGTAAGAACTAAACATCTGAAAGTACCCATTATCCTCCATACAAGTTCTGCCCTTGTTCTAATGCCTAGGATGCCCTGGAATGGTGGTTGTTGTGGCTGCATTTCCTTTCTGCCTCAGGACTGGGGATAGGTGGTCTCAGGGATGTAAAGACCTTGGTAGTAAGGTCTTCAGATGACAAGCAAAAGGAAGAGTCCCAGATGAGCCAGGTCCCAGACATGTACCTCTTATGATACTGCATGTTTCTGCAGCCAGAAAGAAGGGACTGTGCTGTCTGGCTGTGTCCTGGGACCAGCCCTCTGGGAAGCTGAATAACAAGCTTACTTAAACTAATTCAGGTGGGAAGGCAGGACATATTTGGGAAGAGGAGTACTAGTATAAAGGGAGCCTGTTGGGAAGGACAGATCAGATGAAGATGCTGCACTAAATGGACACAACAGGGATTAATCTGGGACATGTAGGCTTCTCTAGGAATCCCACTCAGCATAGAAGCAATGGGGCACCTGATCAAACTTCCAGATTATTTTCATGATCTCTTGGTGTTGAGGGACTTGATCTGAGTGTGTGACCTTGGTTATTTGTAGTGGTTCCATGATCTATCATCAGAGTAGGTAGGAACCCCAGGGAATAGTTGAAAGTAATTCCAGTTCAGAGTACAGACAGAAGACCCACAGAAGCTTATATCCTGTGACTCCCATGTTCCAGGACAGGATTGTCAGATCCCTTTTCTTGTTTCTAGAATATTGGTCTCAGAGATCTAAAGACCCTGGTTAAAGGAACTGTGGCTGAAGTCATCAGAGGGAGGCTTTCAGGTTGTCCAGGACTCAAGGTAAGAACTGAGTGAGCCAAGTCACCTGTACAGATGGAGTCCAGCCCCCACCTACTCTCCTGCCAGCTGGGGGGACCCTATGAAATACAGGTCTATTCCCTACTCTTCCTCTCCTCCCCTCCCTCCATCTTTCCTCTGTCTCAGTGGAATGGGCCTTTGCTTAAGGCATGTGGCCTCAGCTCATCACAGGAAGCAGAGCCATAAAGCTGAAAGTTGGGCAGGTCCCTCATCCACTACTTACGGACCACATTTAACTGGGCACCTTTTGCAGTTGTCTTGAATAGTTGCAAGATGAAGGCACCTTCACTGCTTTTTCAGAGAGGAGGGTAGTTTGTTCCAGGGATTTGCCTCAGACCAGCTGAAGGCTGGGGTCCAGAAGTTTGTTCTAGGCCAGTAGGTGGATGGAGTCCAGGCCCTGACAGGAAACCAGGGAGAACCCACAATGAGCACAGAGGGAATTTGAGAATCGGGTAACTCTTCACAGTGCAGTTCAGGCTCCTGTCTAGAATGGGGTTGTGGGTTGTCTTATCCTCTCTCACAGGAGCTAGGTAAGTGTCTCGATCTGAAGTTATTTCATCAGGGGAAGCCCAGGCAGGGTCTAGAATAAAGCTGAGGCACAAACCAAGAATATGCCGCATATGCCCCAAACTCTTTGCCTCATGCACACTTCTAGCAACCCTGATGCCTCTACTCTGCCCAATTTCAGTCTGAGGAAACTTGTCACTACTCCCCTCAGTCTCTCAAGAGATAGACCTAACAGGTGGACACACTTTAGAATACACATAATAGAAAGCCTGTTATTGGCATTGTGTGAGCATTTCTAGTGGAGTAACTGTCAACAATGAATACTTCTACTGTCTCCTTTTTCCCCTAGGTCTCTGGGTCTGTATCATCGAGCTCCTGCCTGGTGTTCAAGGCTAGAGTCATCATGCCTAGACCTCGGAAGCGTAGGAGATGTATGGTTGAGGGACAGCCTGAGGCCCACAGTGAGACAGAGGGCCAAATGAGTGTTGCAGTTCCAGTAGAAGATTCCTCCTCATCCTCTTCTACTTATTCCTCCTCTTTCCCTTCTTCCTTCTCTTCGACCTCTTCTTCCTATTCTCTAATGTCAGGCAACTCAGAGGAGGACTGTGCTGCTTCTAGAGCATCAAGTCCTTCTCATAGTCCTCCAGGAGCTTGTTCCTCATGCACTGCTATGATTTGCTCTCCAAGTAGCCAGGTCAATGCAGACTCTGAAGATGAGGTGAGTCCAGGCTCCTCACAGGCCCTGCCATGTGGTGCTTCATTGTCAACAGGTGAGATAGATGTCAAAGTAGACGAGTTGGTAAAATACCTGCTCTTTAAGTATCTTATGAAGGAGCCAGTCAGCAAAGCAGAAATCCTGAGTAATATCATTAGAAATTATCAGGACCACTTTGCTGTTATATTTAGAGAAGCCTCAGAGTGCATGCAACTAGTCTTTGGCCTTGAATTAAAGGAAATAGATCCTGCTGGCCACACCTATATCCTTAGCATAGCCCTAGAGCTCACTTATGATGGAATGATGACGGATGTTCAGGGCATACCCAAGACAGGCCTCCTGATCATAGTACTGAGCATAATATTCATGGAAGGCAACTGTATCAGTGAGGACATGGTATGGGGTGTGTTGAATAACATAGGCGTGCATGCTGGGCATGAACACTTCATATATGGAGAACCCAGAAAGCTCATCACTGATGATTTTGTACAAGAAGGGTACTTGGAGTACAGGCAGGTGCCTGGCAGCCACCCTCCTTCCTATGAGTTCCTCTGGGGCCCAAGAGCCTATGCTGAAACCACCAAGATGAAAATCTTGACCTTTTTGACCAGCATCAATGGTAGCGATCCCAGATCATACCCAGTGTGGTATGCAGAGGCTTTGAGAGATGAGGAACAGCAGGAATAGGCTAGAAAAGTCTGGCTCCTGATACTACTGCTCTGAGCAGCACACATTATAGTGCTCTTGCAGTTCTCAATTCAGATAAAATTACGTAGGCTCAGTGATCTAAGCAGAGGACCCTCAATCTAGAGCTGGTGGGAGGAGGGTGTGAGCCATTCCACTCTCCACTCTTTCTGTTCTGTTTGGGTGACTCAGGGATTTTTCCTCTTAGTATTCTAAAATGTTGCTACATTTACTAGAAGGCTCATTAGGCTGATTTTTAAGCTTCCAGTTTGTATTAGTCATACACTTACTGCTGTTTATCCATGTTGAAAAAGCATTGCTATTTTGTAAAAAAAAGTTGGGATGTTATCCATCTGATCTGCAATCTGTCACAAGACACCATGGTGTTGGGATTGGTATTTGCTTGTCAATGGGGAAGGACTGGATAAACAGAATAAAATTGTTAATAGTAGAATAAAATAATAATTGTTAATAGTTGCCTTATTATCTTTAGTTTCTTATTCTGGTTAACTAATTAAATTCTAACCTAAATAAAGTATAATAAATGGGCTCCCATGCCACAAACTTTCATTAAGCATATGACCTATGCAAGGCTGCAAGTGTTTGCAGTTAGAAACAGATCCATGCTTTCATGTGGATGGGGTGGGTGTAGGAGCCACAACTCTATGAGGAAGATGGTGAGAAGTCCTTTCAGACCACAAGCCCTAGTATAGGAGGAGGCCTGCAGAGGGTGTCTCCTGGGGTGAACACCATGGAACAGCAACTTGGGAGTTGGGGGAAGAAGACTGCAAGGTAACTAAATTCAGGTCCTTGGGAGCTGTGACTGTCTTTAGGTGAGAGGAGGAGAAACTGGTCTCAGCGTTCTCTTTTGGAGGTGGACACTGCAGGGGCAATCAGACTGGGAGTGCCTAAGTGGTAGAACATTTGAGTAGCAGATGCAGTCATCTCAAATCACAAACCCTAAATATGCAGACAGAATCCATGTCCTGAGGCAGGGATGAGAGTTATGGCTGAGTACACCATGTGCCCTGCATGGTTTACCCGGTCCCTCTGCAAGCAATACCTGACACATAAGAAGGAATCATGGGAAAGCAAGGCCTAGAACTTCTGCCCAGGATCTCTTCAGCCCCTCTAGTCAGGAGAGACAGAGCCCACTATTGAGAAGACATTTTAATTCAATTTATCTCCAGTGCAGTTTGGCCAACCGTAAGCAAGCACTGGGTTTGTCATGTTGATAAAAGATTGAACATAGTAATATGGGTGAAAAAGAAGCTAGGAGTGAGGGAAGCTTCTTTATGATAGAGACTAATCCATGCCAGGATTTTCACAGGAGAGATGATTTAGTTAATTTTATTCGTGAAATTTCACTGGCTGGTTAGCTACTCCCTGTCTTGGTGAGCTGCATAGTCTCTATGTTCTGCAGTCTCTATGAAGACTGGGAAGGGCAACCATAACCAGAATATATTTTATGAAAAAAATATTTTCAATAAAAATAACTTTTAAAAGCATTATTAACATAAAAACCGAGGGAACTAACATCCATCTTGCCTCACACAAGGCACTGAACTGGAGTTTACAAGCAGCACATACGTTCCAGAAGTTTTGATGAATGGTCTATCATACCTGCTTCCTAGGGGCTGGCCCCAGAACTCCTAGCATTAGGAATTTCCCCTCCCTGTGTATGTGAAGATACTGGAGGAGCCCAGGCATTTTCATTGCTCATGGCCCATGGATAACCCTCGGACTTTATTTTTTTGAAGTAGAATATAAAAGTTAATTTTTAAATTTAGTTCATGCAATACACAGTATCTATAAGTATATATGGACCTTAAGTTTGGTACATTGATTCACTTTGTTAACAGAGTACAATATCAAAATCACTGGTTAGTGTTCTATAAAAATTCACTGAACATGAACTATACAAGACATTTGGAAAGGTACCAGAAATGCATTAGTTGTATGGGCACTACCCTCATAGAGCTTCAGTGTCTCCTGGATATAATTGGTAGAATAACAGTGGGCAGCGATGGTAAAAAGGGGTGGCATTTGTGAAGGAAAGGGGAACAGTTAACTAAGTGAGGGGAAGTCTTTACACATTGCTAAACCCTTTGACTCTTAAAGATAGGGCTCCTTGGCTCTATTTAATGTGTATTAGGTAAATAAAGGATCTTCTGCCCAAGGCATTCAGATGAAAAGAAAATGCAAGTAAGTATACATATTTGGTGTTGTCTTTGGACATTATTAATCTGTTATCCTATGTTGGGAATATGCCTGGTGCTATAGAATGAAGCCCCACGTGTCTGTCCTGGGGCGCTGTGGCTCTGGGTGGGACAGGACATGTGGGAAGTGGCCAAGCACCTTCCCACACTGTCCGACATGCAAACAGATCCATTAGCTAAAGAGGAGCCCTTGCAGTGGAGACTGGGGGAGGGAAACTGGCCAGGAACACTTGGAGAGAGAGAGAGAGAGAGAGAGAGAGAGAGAGAGAGATCTGGGAGGAAGGGGGAGGGAAGGAGGGAATCCAATCCAGTTCATATTCTGGAGGAGATGGGGGAGAAGTACAGAGGGTCAGGATTTTGAAAGTAGGTGTGTAGCAATGGGAGAGGGGGAGCTGGGGGTAACCACTAGAAAGTTCCAGATGTCAGGGTCCCAAGAGGATCTCAGGATCCAACAAATTATTCTTAAGGGTACACTGCATGCCCATCAGTAGATGGCCAACACAAAACGAACTCAATAGCATCATTGGTAGGATTTTACTCTTCTCTTCTCTTCTCTTCTCTTCTCTTCTCTTCCTTTCTTTCTTCCTGTTTTGAATTTTATCTGAACACTCCTCCATTGCTGGTGGGAATGCAAATTGATACAACCTCTCTGGAAATCAGTTTGGCAGACTCTCAGAAAATTGGACATAATACTACCTGAGGACCCAGCTATTCCACTCCTAGGCATATACCCAGAAGATGCTCCAACATGTAATAAAAACACATGGTCCACTATGTTCATAGCAGCCATATTTATAATATCCAGAAACTAGAAACAACCCAGATGTCCCTCCACAGAGGAATGGATACAGAAAATGTGGTACATTTACACAATGGAATACTACTCAGCTATTAAAAACAATGACTTCATGAAATTCGTAGACAAATGGATGGATCTTGAAAACATCATTCTGAGCCAGGTAACGCAGTCACAAAAGAATGAACATGGTATGTACTCACTGTTAAGTGGTTATTAGCCTAAAAGTTTGAAATACCCAAGAGTCACTTCGCAGGAACAGTAGTACTGAGTACGAGGTCCCAGATGGAGGGCTTGGAGAAAGGACTGAAGGAGCTGAGGGAGTGTGCAGCCCCAGGGAGGTAGCAACACTGGCAACTGGCCTGACCCCCCATATTTTTGGAGACTGATCCACCAACTAAAGAATACACATGGAGGGACCCATAGTGCTGGCCACAAAGACTGCAGAGGAGGGTCTTGTTACCCGTCAGGGGGAGGAGAGGCCCTTGGGCCTGAGGGTGTTATATCCCCCAGTTTAGGAGAATGTCAAGGAGGGAAGATGAGAGTGGGTGGGGGGTGGTGTGGTGAGGTGGGTTGGAGAATATCCCCATGGAGGCAGGGGGAGGGCAGAGGGAATGGGGAGGTTCCAAAGGGGAGATCTGGAAAGGGGGAAACATTTGAAATGTAAATAAAATATGAAAATTAAAAAAAAAAGAATTTTATCTGAAACTGTGAGACAAAATCAGTCTTCTTTTTCAAATTGTTGGTACACACAGTCTCAATTATAAAACGTCTAATAGTCAAGTAATCACTGTATACCATTTCTGTTTCCCCCAGCATGGCACACAAATCCTTTGATGCTGATTGTATAATTTTAACCAAAATCTTTTAAACATATGTAACACAATTCCATTTAAAAGTTTAAGAAGTGGATCCTATGTGAATTCCTTATGTAATAGAGAGAACAAAATAATAATTTGGGATTTGGTCACCATATTGCATTCACACTTCAAATGATGAATGCCATTTAAAAATCTAGAGTAACATGGACTCACCTAAGCCACATTGTGATTTTTTTGAACTTTAAACAGTTATCTTTTAAAGAAAAGAAATTTATATGCTAAGGGAATTATACATACTCATAGATTTACAATCCCCAGTGTTTTAAATTTTTTATTGCTGGAGCCCCAGACTTCTATCTAGTATGACATTTTGTCTGCCTGAAGGATTTGCTTTAACACTCTTTCAAATATACATTAATATTTCTTGAATATATGTCCACTAATGGTTTAATTCTTTGAATATTTTTATTAAAAACTATTTTATTCTCATTTTGACTGTCTTCTCACAGTGTAGAGGTATAGTCTGAAAGTTTTATATTGGTTTTTAGCAATTTAAATATAGTGCCCCACTCTCTTCTTATTTTCCTCATTTTTATTCAGAGTATCAACATAGCAGTTCTGTGAATTAGAGAGATGCCTTGTGATATTGCCATCCTTCTTTGACTCTAGGACCCATCTCCCCAGTGCTGTTTGTAGTACTTATCAAAGCCAGCTTCTCAGGAAGCCTTTAATAGACAAAATTCTTACATTTGATCCAAGGGACCTTCCTCTTTTGGTACATTTTTGGTTTTCTCTTTATTACATGTTTTAAATAATTTGATTTTCAGAGTTTGGCTTACTTTTTTCATTTAAAAAATATTTTATTTTATTATTTTATGTGTATGAGAGTTTTGCCTGTATGCATGTCTGTGTACCATGTGCATGCAGTGCCCATGATGCCAGACAAGGATATAGGATTCCCTTAAACTGGAGTCACAGACTGTGTGCATGAATACATGTGTGTACTTGGAGCAGCCAGAGCTCTTGTCCACTGAGCCACTTCCATCTCTTCAGGTTTATTTTTTATTTCTTTATGTTGAAAATTGTCTAAATTTTTTGTACTGTGGGTATCTATTTTTCTTCAAATTTGAAGATTTTTAACTCAATTTTTTTTCTAAAAATCTTTTTATATTTCTTTTTTTCTTTCAAGATCTTGAACTATATTTCTGTTTATGCCATTTATACTTATCTCATATCTCGCTATGGTTCTATTTATGGTCTTAATTTTAACATTTATAGCTGTTTTCACATTCATTAATGCTTTTTTTATAGATGACTTATCTGCTGTTAATCCAAATAAGTATTGGTTTTACAACTCAAACATTTCAATTTTAAAATATTTCTATTTTAAAGCTTGATATATTTGGAAAAAAACCTTATCCCTATTGGATTTGTCTAACCTATTTATGTTGTTATTTTTGAACCTATAGAATACAGTTCCATATACTAAAAACTTTATATACAATATATTTTGATCATATTCTTTCTCCTCCTTCAATTTCTCCAAATTTTCCTCACTTCCCTATTCACTCAACTTCATGTTCTGTTATCTATCTATCTATCTATCTATCTCTTTCTCAAAAATAAAAGTAAAAAAGAACTAAATACAAAAGTCACAACAAAAAATTCCAAATAAAAGAAGTATACACAAACAAAAATAGAGAAAATTCATCAATTATTATTTATCCTTTAAAGGTGGGTATCAATTGGAGATATGTTCTGGTAGGGATGGGAGCCTGTGTCTACTTCCCTTTCTCAGTTCTGGGACCCTGTTTGGTTTGAACTTGTGAAGGCCTTGTGAATGCTGCCACAGTCTCTGAGTTCCTATTTGCATCATCCCTGTTGTGTCTGGAAGACACAGATTATTGGGAGTCATCTACAACCTTTGTCTTTTACACTTTCTGCCTCCTCTTCTGCATAAATCTCTGAACCTTGAGATGTCTGTATAGTAATATTTCAATGTCCTTTTCTACCAGTGTTATCATTTTTCATTTCTAAATTAGTTTTTTATTTCCATTAATTTATTCACTTTACATCTTGATCACACCTCCTCCCAATCTCCCCTTCACATAACCCTCCCCACCTCCCCCCTTCTCCTCTAAGAAGGGGAAGGTACCCCCCTGCAGGTACCAACCCAGCCTGGCACTATAGGACTAGGCACATCCTCTTCCACTGAGTCCAGACAAGACAGCCCAGTTAGGGGAGCAGAATTCACAGGTAGACAACAGAGTCAGGGACAGGCCCCATTGCAGTTGTCAAGGAACCTGCATGAAGACCAAGTTGCACATCTGCTATATATGGGAAGGGTTCCTAAGGCCAGCCTGTGCTCACTCTTTGGTTGGTTGTTCAGTCTCTGGGAGCTCCCAGGGATCAGGTTAGTTGACACTTTTGGCCTTCCTGTGGGGTTTCTATCCCCTTCAGCTCCTTAATCCTTCCTCTAACACTTCCATAAAACTCCCCAAGCTCCATGTTTGGTTGTGGGTCTCTGCATTGTGTCAGTCAGTTAGTAAGTGGAGCCTCTCAAAGGACAGTTATGCTAGGCTCCTGTTTGAAAGCATAACAGTGTATCATTTTTAGTGTCATGGAGTGGTTCGTACTCATGGGATGAGTCTCATGTTAGTGAGATGGATCTCAGTTTTGGCCAGTCATTGATTTGCCATTCCCACAATCTCTGCTCCATCTTTGTTCCTACACATCTTACATGCAGGACACATTTTGGGTTGAAAGTTTTGTGGGTGGTTTGCTGTCCTTATCCCTCCACTGAGAGTCTTGCCTAGCTACAAGAAGTTTCCACTTCAGGCTCCATATTCCTTACTGCTAGGAGCCTCAGCTAGAGTCACCCTCATAGACCACCTGGGGCTCCCGATCCTAGGTGTCTGGCATATCCTAGAAACCCTCTTCCTCTCTGCTCTGATTTCTATCAAGCCCTCTCTCCCTGGTTTTACCTACACCTGATCCCCCCACTATGTTCCCCTCAGCATCCCTTCTCCTATCCAATTTCCTCCCTCTATCTACCTCCTATGTCTATTTTGTTTACCCTTCTTAGAGAGATTCACACATTCTCCCTTGGACCCTCTTTGTTACTTATTTTCTTTGAATTCTGTGGATTGTATCCTGGGTATGCTGTACGTTTTGGCTAATATCCACTTGTAAGTGAGTATATATACCATGTATGTCCTTTTGGGTCTGGGTTACCTCACTCAAGATAGTATTTTCTAGTTCTATCCATTCACCTGCAAATTTCATGATGTTATTGTTTTTAATTGCTGAGTAGTATTCCATTGTGTAAATGAACCACATTTGCAGTATCCATTCTTTCATAGTGTGACATCTAGGCTGTTTTCAGCTTCTGGCAATTACAAATTAAACTTCTATGAACATAGTTGAACAAGTGTCCTTGTGGTATGGTAGGGCATCCTTTGAGTATATGTTCAGGAGTGGTAAAGGCTTAGTCTTGAGGTAGAACTATTCTAATTTTCTGAAAAACCATCAAGTTGATTTCCAGAGGGTTTTGTACTCCCTTGTTCCAAATCCTCATCAGCATGTGTTGTCCTTTGAATTTTTGTTCTTAGCCATTCTGAGGGGTGTAAGGTGGACCTTCAGAGTTCTTTGGATTTGCATTTCTCTCATGACTAAGGATGTTGAACATTTCTTTAAGTGTTTCTTGGTAATTGGGGATTTCTCTGTTGAAAATTCCATGTTTAGCTCTGTACCTCATCTTTTACATTAGGTTATTTTGTTTGTTAGTTTCTAACTTCTTGAGTTCTTTATATATTTTTGATAGTACTCCCATGTTGGATGTAGGGTTGGTGAATATCTTTTCACATTCTGTAGGCTGCCATTTTGCCCTAATGAAGCTTTGCCTTTGCCTTACAGAAGCTATTCAGTTACATGAGATCCCATTTATCAATTGTTGATTATGGTGCCTGAGCTATTGGTGTTCTGTTCAGGAAGATGTCTCCTGTGTCAATGCCTTCAAAGCTATTCCCCACTTTCTCTTCTAATAGATTTAGTGTATCAGGTTTTATGTTGAGGTCCTCGGTCAACTTGGATTTGAGTTTTGTGCACGGTGATAAATATGGTTCTATTTGTATTTTTCTACATGCATTCATCCAATTAAACCAGCACTATTTGTTAAAGATGTTCTCTCTTTTCATTGTAAGGTTTGGGGTTTTTTGGTTTTGTTTTGTTTGTTTGTTTGTTTGTTTTTGTTTTTCGTTTTTGGTAAAAAAAATCAAATGTCTATAGATGTGCGGGTTTATTTCTGGGTTTTCAATTCTATTCCATTGATCAATGTATCTATTTCTATACCAATACCATGCAGTTTTTATTACTTTTGCTCTGTAGTACAGCTTTATATCAGGGATGGTGATTCCCCCAGAAATTCTTTATTGTACAGGATTGCTTTAGCAATCCTAGGTTTCTTCTTTTGCAATATGAAATTCAGAAGTGTTCTTTCAATGTCTGTAAAGAACTGTGTTGGAATTTTTATGAGGATTGCATTCATTGAATTGGTTGATTACTTTTGGTAAGATGTCCACTTTTACTATGCTAATCCTACTGTTCCGTGAGCATGAGAGATCTTTACATCTTCTGATATCTTCTTTAAATTCTTTCTTCTGAGACTTGAAGTTCTTGCCATACAGGTCTTTAACTTGCTTGCTTAGAGTTACACCATGATATTTCATATTATTTGTGGTAGTCTCAAAGGGCATTGCTTCTATGATTCCTTTCTCAGCCCATTTATCATTTTTTTTCTCGTGAACATCAATGCAATGATAAAGTAAGCACTGAATCAAAAACACATCAAAAATCATCCACCATTATGAAATAGGCTTCCTCCCAGGGATGCAGGGATAGTTCAATATATGAAAATCCATTGATGTAATCCATTATATAAAAAATCTGAAGGAAAAAAAAATCAAATGATCATCTCATTAGATGCTGAAAAGGCCTTTGACAAAATCCAACACCTCTTCATGTAAAACATCTTGGAGAGATTAGAGATACAAGTCTTATCCCTAAACACAATAAAGGCCATACACAGTAAGCCAATAAGCAACAGCAAATTAAATGGAGAAAAACTCAAAGCAATTCCACTAAAATCAGAGACAAGGCAAGATTGCTCACTCTCTCCCTATCTATTCAATATAGTAACTGAAGTTCTAGCCAGAGCAATAGAACAGCTAAAGGAGATCAAGGGGATACAGATTGGAAAGGAAGAAATCAAAGTGTCAATAGTCATAGATGATGTGATAGTATACATAAGTGTGCCCAAAAATTCTACCAGAGAACACCTACAGCTGACGAGCACTTCTGCAAAGTGGCTGGATACCAAAATAACTCAAAAACATCATCAGCTGCTCTCCTTTATACAAACCATAAACAGTCTAAATTAGATTTAATTCATTTTTCCTCACTAATTAACATACTCCCCTGTTTCTTTGAATGTCTGATAATCTGGCATTAGATGTCAAAAATTATAAATTTAGCCTTGCTATGTTCCTATAAATAAATAATATACCTGGACTTCATCATGAAGTACAGTTAAATTACTTGGAATGTGTATGATAATATTAAGTATTGCTTTTAAATACTGTTAAGTAAAAAAAAAAGTGATTAGCGTATGGATAATTTTCCTTACTACTAAAGCAAAACCATTCTATATATTATTTTTAAAAATTAAAATATAATTGCATCACTTTTCTCCTTTCTCTTTTCTCCCTCTCAACCCCCCCATGCCTTCTACCCTCTTCTCCCCCTCTCTCTATGACCTCTTTTCTTTATTATTGTTATACATATATGCATAACTTTATAAATACAACTTGTTCTTTACTGTGTATTGGATAACCAGCTAATGGTCTGATCCCTGAAGAGTTTTTCTCCTGATCTCAGCATTCTTTAGTTGCCTATAGGATTGAGGCCCTATGAAATTCACTCCTCTCATGTTAGGATGTATGTGCTGTGTGTGTGTGTGTTGTCCTTGTCCAAGTCTTGTTTAAGGGGCCACAGTGTTTATGTAACTTGTGTATAGCTTCTCCATCATTTCTAGGAGGCACACTCTCACAACAGACTTCCTAGTCCCCTGGTTCTTACATTCTTTTCTTTTTAATACTTTATTAACATTTCAAATGTTTTCCCCTTTCCAGGTCTCCTCTTTGGAAACCCCCTATTCCCTCCCACCTCCTCCTGCCTCTATGAGGGTGCTCCCCCACCCACCCACCCACACACTCCCCTCTTCCCTCCCTGGCATTCTCATATACTGGGGCATCTAACACCCTCAGGCCCAAGAGCCTCTCCTCCCCCGATGGCTAACAAGACCCTCCTCTGCCACATATGTGACCAACACCATGGGTCCTTCCATGTGTAATCTTTGGTTGGTGGATAAGTCTCCAGGAGTATGGGGGGGGGGTCAGGCCAGTTGCCACTGTTGCTGCTTCCCTGGGGCTGCAAACTCCCTCAGCTCCTTCAGTCCCTTCTCCAACTCCTCCATCTGGGAACTCACACTCAGTGCAACAGATGTTGTGAATTGAATCATGGGTGTTCTGAACTTTTGGACTAGTATCCGCTTATCAGTGAGTACATACCATGTTTGTTCTTTTGTGACTGCGTTACCTCACTCAGGATGATATTTTCAAATTCCATCCATTTGCCTGTGAATTTCATGAAGTCATTGTTTTTAATAGCTGAGCAATATTCCATCGTGTAAATGTACCACATTTTCTGTACCCATTCCTCTCTTGAGTGACATCTGGGTTGTTTCCAGCTTCTGGCTATTATAAATATGTCTGCTGTGAACATAGTGGAGCATGTGTCTTTATTACATGTTGGAGCATCTTCTGGGTATATGCCCAGGAGTGGTATAGTTACATTCTTCATATTTTAATCAGTGCCTCTTGAGATACAGGATTTTCCATTCTAAATTCTGCAATCAGAAAGTATACCCGAACTTTGGTAATCTCTAGAGATTTCTCTCCACAAATTCTCAGTTCTCTGAAATTTTGTTCTGCAAGCTGTACCTTCCTTTGCTGTCAGTTCAAAGCAGTATTCAGAACTCAAAGAGACGATAATGTTCCTGGTCTGTGCATTGTAATCTGCACTGTGTCCTAGACTTGAAGCTTCAACCATCATGATATGAAAAAAATCAGTTTAATATATTTTTATTTATTTATTTTTTGTTTCAGGTATAATTCTTTCTTAGCTAAAATAAGAAATCTGTACTCTAAAATGGAAAGCTGAATTATCTTTTCATGAAAAATATATTTCAATTTTCACAAATTAAAATCAGACTGAAAGACTGTGGGGCACAAATGTGTTCGTAGAGACTTAGTATAACCAAGAATATATACAGCAAAACAACAAGGCTTTTCTTCTGCTACTGAAAATTATTTTTATCTTTTTGTTTATGCTTTCAGTATTTTTAACACTTCATAAGCACACATGAATTACCAATATAACTACAGAATAATATTATAGCTGTTTTGAATATGAATCACATATTTTCCACTTGGTTTATAAACATATTGATCAATAGTGCTAGATTCTTATCCTCCTCCAGTATATCTAATGGATCTGTAAGTGTACGATATTAAACTTTTGTTGAGGCCCAGTCAGTCAGCTATGCATAGCCATCTTCTTTCTCTCAGACTTTCAAATACTATGGTATACCAGTAAGAATCTATCCAGAAAAAATTATCTCCCTCTAGGAAAATTAATAACACATTTTATTTGATTCATACTTAAGTGAAGTGGAAATTTCTGGGTTTTTTTGGCGACTCAGTTGTGTCACCTGATGTTTTTCTGGAAGCTGCCTTATGAGAGCATGTTTTGTTGAAGGAGATATGTGAGAGGGCTTGTGATGTTTTGCTGGAGTGGACGCTTGAGAGGGCATATGATGTTTGGAAAGAGTATAAATGAAACCCCATAGTGAGAGGTTGCTCTTGCATTGCTGTGCCTTGCTTTTTTGCTGGTCTGTGCTGGTCTTTGCTGGTCTTTGTTTTGTAAAGAGAAATGCAGTAAAGAACTCTTGTAGTAATCCAGCTGATTCTGGCCACTTCTGCAGATTCAGCAGAACCTTATTGTCTCTGTTGGATCGAGCCGCCACTATTGATTTGTGTTTGGTGTTTGCTACTGGACTGAACTGCTGGTATCCTGACAAGGAAGAGTTGAATTGCTCCAAGGAACTAATTCTAAAAAAGGTCCACAACATCTATTTCATATTAACCTTTTTTCCCTATCTTTGGTCGATGGGTTAGAAGGGAAGTTGAAGCATTTAAAAACCCTAAATAAAGTAGGTTTTGAAATATTTAAGCCTAAACTTAAGATATGTTTTCCTTGACATGGTTTTATTCAAATGTCTTGGAAGTACTGTCATCAGCAATCTTGTAAAACAGGATTATCATGCTATCTTTTGTTGGGAGTATTGTTTATATGTGCCTTGACAAAGTTCATTTATGTGCTGACTGTAAAAACCTAGACTTTAAAAAGTGTTTTTATTTAAAAAGGCCTTTTAGTTCTTAATTCCAAGCAATGATTTAACATTATACTTTTAAACTACTTTTAATTGTATATATGTGTATGTTTCTATATGTAATTGAGTTCAGGTGCAAGTAGTGGCCAGAGGCATTGCATCCATCAGGAAGTGGAATTACAGGTGGTTGTGAGCTCCCATGTGGGTGCTGGAAACTGAACCTCGGACCTGTGGAAGAGCAGTGGGTAAAGGAGTGCTATTAACCACTGAGCCATCTCTCTAGTTAAAACACATTGGACTTTTTAAAGATTGAAGGAGGCAATTGTAAGGCCGAACCCAGGCATCCTCCTTTGGCTTCTGCACGTGTGCACGCACACACGCATACACACACACGCACATACACACACACACGTGTTCATGTACCTACACACACATGCACACCACATACACATTTAACAAAATATATCTCTCATAAGTGGTGTAGCATTTTATTAATATTCACTGTTATAGGTTATCTACACTTGGTTATTTATTATTTCTCACATAGAATCATTTTGAACACATAATTGCTCTATTTTAACATTTCTATTCATACTCTGTTCTAATAAATTCATAAACTAGTTTCTGTAGAATTGATATGATTCCATATTATCTTATGTATTGAGCATTGCCTCACTACTGTATAATTTTCTTTGTTCTTTCTCATTAAAAGGAACAATATTCCATACTTACCTCTGGTGAGTATGTTAAGATAAGCACATAATTATTTGTTGCAATTTAATAACTTTATAATATGCATATTAATAACTTTATAATATGCATATTTACTTTAAATATCACTTGACATTCTTAAAAGTATGTTACAATAGACTGAATAAATGCCCATGGTTTTTACCAATACCTGATTACCAAACTTAAATTTCCTTTGGAAAATCAAAAATGGTTTCTTAGTTTTTTATATTTATTATCACATTGTTCTTTGATATACATTTGCAATGCATCTAAATAATTTTCTGGCTATTTCTAACTTTTGAAAACTTTGATGTAACTACTCCATAGCAAGATATATATTTTCTCAGGTGATTCTATGATCTATTTACCCTTTCTCTTGCTTTGCATTCACAATGCCTTATGCACTCCTTAGTTTGACTGGATCCAAAACTAGTTCTCTACAACTTTTAAAATGACTTTGGATGCATTAGTTTCTCTAAGATTTTAGAGAACATTTTTATGGTCATTTCAATGTATTCATTTTTGCTCTTCTGTATGAAATTTGTCTCTTTTTTTTCAATTTTTATTTATTCACCTTATATCCTAGTCAAGCCCCCTCCCTTCTCTCCTCTCAGTCCTACCCTCATAAACTCCTCCCTCCATTACACCATCATCTTCTTCTCAAAGAAGGGGAAGCTCCCGTGGGTACCAACCCACTCTAGGACATTAATTCCCAGAAGAACTAAGCACATCCTCTCTGACTGAGGCCCAACCAAGCAGTCCAAGTAGGGGAAGGGATTCCAATGGCAGGCAACAGAGTCAGAGATAGTCCTGCTCCAGTTATTAGGGAACCTACATGAAGACCAAGCTGCACATCTGCTACAAATATTAGGGTGCCTAGGTACTGCTCCTGTATGCTCTTTGGTCAGTGGCTCAGTCTCTGTGAGCCCCCATGGGCGTAGGTTAGTTGACTTTGTAGGCCTTCATATGGTGTTCTTGACCCCTCCAGCTCTCTTGCATCTATCTTCCACTCTTCCACAAGACTCCCTGAGCTCTGCCTGATGTTTGGCTGTGGGTCTCTGCATCTGTTTCCATCTGCTGCTGGATGAAGCCTCTCAGGAGACAGTTATGCTAGGCTCCTGTCTTCAAGCATATCAAAATATCATTAATAGTGTTGGAGGTTGCCTCTCTCCCATGGGGTGTGTCTTAATTTGGGCTAGTCCTTGGTTGGCCAGTGGAAATTTGAAGGGTTCTTTGGAGAGTCAGTTCTGTTGGATGGTATTTTTCTGGGGCAAACAAATGAAGGAGTGTTTTCCTGAAGTGGGCAAAGGTGAAAGACTAAGGCAGGCTCATGAAGGAATGTTTAGCTGAAGCAGACATAAGAGAGAGGATGTTCTGCTGAAGCAAATGTGTGAAATGATACATGAAGAAGGATTCTTTGCTAACAACATGCATGTATTGGTCCACCTCACATTGCATAATTGAGCTCCATTTGTCAGGACTCTGTAGGCTTTGGTTGATTGGATGCACATGCTGAGGCAAGGCTTGTGGAGGACATGTGATGTTTGGAGGGTATGAATAGGACTTGGATGACAGTGACAGAGACAGAGCTAGGCTTGCTTATAGAGCTAGCTATGCAACATTTGTGGGTCTCCTGCCTTCTCTGATTTTCACTTCCTTGAGAGAGGCACAGTGGAGAACTCTTCATGTTCCTGCTGGTCCTTCCTGTTGACTTAAGCTGAGGCAGAAGCCTGGCTGTCTCTGCTAGGTTATGTCACTGCTGCTGCTAACTCGACTCTACCAAACTAGACTGCTGGTGTTTGGAAGTGGATTGAACTGCCACTGCCTGCTGACCTGTGAACTGAACTGCCGATTTCCAGACAACACAGATGGGAGTTGCTCCAAAGAACCTTTCTAAACAGGTCCACTTCCCCTGTATCCTTTCTTTCCTACTACCTCTGGTGGGTGGTGGCCTACAAAGGAGGCTAAAGCTTTTAAGAACCAACATTAAAAGTAAGGTTTGAAAAAATTAAGGTTACAGACAAGTTCCTCAGTCTCTGCTCCATCTTTATCCCTGTGTGTCTTGTAGTCAGGACAAATTTTTGGTTGAAGGTTTTCTTAGTTAAGGTTTTACTATGAATAGACACCATAATCAAGATGACTCTTATAATGGACAACATTTAATAGGGGCTGGCTTACAGGTTCTGAGGTTCAGTCCATTATCATCAAGGCGGGAGCGTGGCAGGGTCCAGGCAGGCATGGGGTTGGAGGAGCCATAAATTCTTCATTTTGATCCAAAGGCAGATAGGAGAATACTGATAGGCAGCTAGTTGGAGGGCCTCAAAGCCCACCCCTGAAGTGACACACTTCCTTCAACAAGGCCACACCTACTCCAACAAGGCCATACCTCCTAATAGTACCATTCTCCAGTCAAGCATACACTACATTTTACTACCCGACTCCCATAGCCTTATTCAAACACGTGAGTCTATGGGGGTGGAGGGTCATATCTAGCCATAGCATAATGCAAAATACACTTAGTCCAACTTCAAAAGTCCCATAGTCTCAACAATGTTAAAAGTCCAAAGTTTAAAGTTTCTTCTGAGATTCAATCTAATCTCTTGACTATAATTCCTTATAAAATCAAAATTAAAAAACAGATCACATACCTCCAAAATCACAGGATATCTATTGCCATTCCTAAACATCATAATGAAGAAATACTGGACCAAAGCAAGACAACAAACAAGCTAGGTAAACTCCTAACTCTGCATCTCCATGTCTGATGTCAAATCACTCAGTAGATCTCCAACTCCTTTCATCTTTATTGACTTCAACAAACTTCTTTGTCTTAGACTGGTTCCACCCGGTTAGCAGCTTTCCTCAGCAGGTGTTCCAATGGCTCTGGAATCTCTAACATCTTGGGTTCTGCAAGTCAACTTCACCTTCACAGCTTCTTGTTTCAATGTCTGGAATCCACACATGATCTTCTGGGCTCCTCCAAAGGGCTGGTGTCACTTCTCTAGCTCTGACCTCTGTAGCACTCCAAGTTCAAGTTGGTCCACTTCACTGCTGCTGCTATTCTTGGCAATCATCCCATAGTATTGGCATCTCCAACATTCTGTTTTTGTTTTTTTTTTTAATGCAACTAGACTTCACAAATAGCCTCACATAGACTCCCTCCAACTATAACTGAGCATGTACCTTCACCAATGACCTTCCCTGGCCTCTCACAGTGCCAAGCCTGAGCTGCTCTTCATGATCATTTCATACCTTCAAAACCAGTACCACCTGGGTGATTCTTACACATTACCAAGTCTAGCTGCAGCACAATGTACAACCTTGGCTATCTCTAGACCACAGCTTCTTTGTGCTTTCAGAAAACACATCCCAGAAGATTTAACCTCCGTGATGCTTGTCTCTTCTTGATCACCGCTAATTTCTTAGCTCCAGCTAACCAGCATCAATTGTCTCAATAGTCCTTTCTATTCTTGCATCTTTACAGCAAGAGCCATGTGAATGAAGCTTCCAAGTTAGCTGCTTGCTGGGGCCTGAACATGGCCCCTTGTTCTATTACATTACCACAGGCTTTCCATGTTCCAATGATTCTTTTCACTGTGTAAACTTGACTGTTCTGGAACTTGCTCTGTAGACCAGGATGACCTTGAACTCAGAGATTTGCATGCTTCTGTCTCCTGAGTTCTGGGGTTAATGGAGTCTACTAACATGATAGGATTTAAGCTTTTTGTGGCTACTATGCTTCAATATCTGGATCAAAAGCTTGTGTTTTTCAGCCTCAAGATCTGGATCACAGGTGTGTTCTCCATTTCTGGATGGTAGTTCATTCCAGATACAGTTAAGTTGACAACTGGGAATACCCATCACAAAGGTTTTGTGAGTGAATTGATGTCCCCCTACCTCCACTGTAAGTACCTCTTGGCATATACTCAAAAGATGGCCCACTATACCACAAGGACACTTGTTTAACTATGTTCATAGCAGCTTTATTCATAACAGCCAGAAACTGGAAACAACCTAAAGAATGGATAAAAAGAAAATATGGTACATGTATACAATGGAACACTATTCAGCTAATAAAAACAAAGATATCATGAAATTTGCAGGCAATGGATGGAACTAGAAAATATCATTCTGAGCGAGCTAACCCAGACTCAGAAAGACAAACATAACATGTACTCACTTATAACTAGATATTAGCCATAAAATACAGAATAACCAAGCTAAAAATCCACAGACCCAAAGAAACGAAGTGATAAAGTGGGTCCAAAGGAGGATGTGAGAATCTCACTCAGAAAGGGAAATACTAGACATAGTAAATGGATAGAAAGAGGGAACTTGGTGGGAGAGGGGATGAGGAAGGAAACAGGGATGGTGAATAGATGTAGGGAGTGGCAAGGGAGAGGGCTGGGACAGAGTAGAAGTTGGTAGGAGGCATATCTGGGACTAGCTGGAGACTTGAGATGAGGGAGGTTCCTGAGATTCTATGGGGTGACCCTACCTGAGACACCTAGCAGCAGGGGATATGGAGACTGAAGTAGCCACCCCCTGAAACCAAGAAATTTGTCTTCTTCTGTTGCTTAGGATTACTTCTTTTTTATTTACCTTTTCTTTGTTCCTGTGTGTGGTACACTCGTTTGTTTATGCATGTTTTTGCATACATATCAGCTCACATTGTACGTGTGTATATGTGCTTGTGTATGTGCATACGTGTGCATGCATTCATGCATGCATATGTGTGTCTGTGTGTGTGTGTGTGTGTGTGTGTGTGTGTGTGTGTGTGTGTGCAGGCATGTGGAGGCCTGAGGTTGATGTCAGAAGTAATCCCCCATTGATTTTCCCTAAATATCAAATCATGTTCTTCAATAAACTCACAGTGTCCCAGTATGGCTAATATTTCTAGTCAGCTTAGTATGGGCTTTTTCTGTGTCAGCCTTAGGGATTTCTTCCTTTTTTTTTTTTTCAGAGGCAAGATTATTTATGTGATGGACACTCTGAATACATAACAAGTCCCAGTATTAAAATCATACATTAAAATTATCATAACATTTCTTTGGGTATTGACACTGCATTGGACATTCAGATTCTGTATCTTAGCTGCTACAAATAGTGCTTCAATGAACCAGAGAGACAGCTGTTCAACATACACATTTCATTTTCTTCTGTGCATCAACAAGAGATTTTTGTTTAAAAACCCAAACGTACAAGTTGTGCGTCATACAAATAGATCTAAGATACTCATACACTATTTGCCAAACAGCCATATGACTTCAATTTCTACAAACATGTTCACCTTCGCATTCTTAACAACACCTGTTGCCTCTGTCAATTGGCAACAAGTGTGATGTGGTAGCTTACTTGGGTTTTAATTAGCCTTCTGGAAATCAGTGGAGCTCAACAATTTTTTTAATATATTTTTGTGTATTTGTATGTGTTCATTTTGCTTGTGGATTTTGTTTTGCTTTTGTTCTTTGGTGGTACAGGCTCTATGTGTAGTACATGCTGGCCTCAAACCTGATGGGTGATCCTTCTGCCTTCACATCCTGAGTACTAGGGCTATAGGCATTCATGACCATGCACAACTGTATACATTCCTTTGGAAAGTGTGTGTTCAAGAACACAATCCACTTTTCACTTAAAATATAAGAACAGTTCTATTAAGTTGAGTGGCACTTGGACTTTGAATATCTGAGTATTTTTCACAAATATCTTCTCTTTTTTTATTTAATACTTTATTTAAATTTCAAATGTTTTCCCCTTTCTAGGTCTCCCTTTTGGAAATCCCTTATCACATCTGCCCTCCCCCTGCCTCTATGAGGACATTCACCCACCCACCAACTCCCATCTTCCCTCCCTGGCATTTTCCTATACTGGGGCATCTAACACTCACAGACCCAAGGGCCTGTACTCCCACTGATGGTCAACAAGGCCCTCCTTAGCCACATATGTGGCCAGCACCATGGGCATCTCTGTATGTATTGTTTGGTTAGTGGTCCATTCTCCAGGAGCACCGAGGGATCAGGCTAGTTGACACAGTTGCTCCTTCCATGGGGCTGCAAACTCCCTCAGTTCCTTCAGTCCCTTCTCCAACTCCTCCATCTGGGACCCCACACTCAGTCCAACAGTTGCTGTGAATTGAATCATGGGTGTTCCGAGCTTTTGGGTTAATATCCACTTATCAGTGAGTACATACCATGTTTGTTCTTTTGTGACTGAGTTACCTCACTCAGGATGGTATTTTCAAGTTCCATCCATTTGCCTGCAAATGAAGTCATTGTTTTTAATAGCTGAGTAGTATTCCATTGTGTAAATGTACCACATTTTCTGTCTCCATTCCTCTGTTGAGGGACATCTGGGTTGTTTCCAGCTTCTGGCTATTATAAATATGTCTGCTGTGAACATAGTGGAGCATGTGTCCTTATTACATGTTGGAGCATCTTCTGGGTATATGCCCAGGAGTGGGTTAGCTGGGTCCACAGGTAGTATTATGGCCAATTTTCTGAGGGTCCACCAAACTGATTTCCAGAGTGTCTGTACCAGCTTGTAATCCCACCAGCAATGGAAGAGTGTTCCTCTTTCTCCACATCCTCACTAACATCTGCTGTCACCTGAGTTTCTGATCTTAGCCATTCTGACTGATGTGAGGTGGAATCTCAGGGTTGTTTTGATTTGCATTTCTCTGATGACTAAGGATGTTGAACATTTCTTTGGGTGCTTCTCAGCCATTTGAGTTTCCTCAGTTGAGAATTCTCTGATTAGCTCTGTTCCCCATTTTTCGATAGGATTATTTGGTTCTCTGGAGTCTAACTTCTTGAGTTCTTTGTATATATTGGATATTAGCCCTCTATCATATGTAGGATTGATAAAGATCTTTTCCCAATCTGTTGGTTGCTGTTTTGTCCTATTTACAATGTCCTTTGCCTTACAGAAGCTTTGCAATTTTATGAGGTCCCGTTTGTTGATTCTTGATCTTAGAGCATAAGCCATTGGTGTTCTGTCCAGGAACTTTTCCTCTGTGCCCATGTGTTCCAGACTTTTCCCCACTTTCTCTTCTATTAGATTCAGTGTATCTGGTTTTATGTGGAGGTCCTTGATCCACTTGGACTTGAGCTTTGTACAGGGAGGTAGGAATGGATCAATTTGCATTCTTATACAAGTTGACTGCCAGTTGAGCCAGCACCATTTGTTGAAAATGCTGTCTTGTTTCCACTGTATGGTTTTAGCTCCTTTGTCAAAGATCAAGAGACCGTAGGTGTGTGGGTTCATTTCTGGGTCTTCGATTCTATTCCATTGATCTACCTGCCTGTCGCTGTACCAGTACCATGCAGTTTTTATCACTACTGCTCTGTAGTACAGTTTGAGGTCAGGGAGGCTAATTTCCCCAGAAGTTCTTTTATTGTTGAGAATAGTTTTTTGCTATCCTGGTTTTTTGTTATTCCAAATGAATTTGAGAATTGCTCTTTCTAAGTCTATGAAGAATTGAGTTGGGATTTTGATGGAGATTGTATTGAATCTGTAAATTTCTTTCGGCAAGATGGCCATTTTTATTGTATTAGTCCTGCCAATCCATGAGCTTGGGAGGTCTTTCCATCTTCTGAGGTCTTCTTCGATTTCTTTCTTCAGAGACTTGAAGTTCCTGTCATACAGATCTTTTACTTGTTTGGTTAGAGTCACTTCAAGGTGCCACTGCTCAGCAGGACCCACCTGGGTTTCTTCCTTTTTAATATATGTTTTATGACTCAAATTTTACTCTAAGAACTAACTTAAGGGAATCTTATAGATTATAGTATTTTGTATTTTATTTCCATTGATTTCCAAATACTTTCTAATTTCTTTTAAGACTTTCTCTTGAGGGCTGGTCAGAATGGTCAGCAAGTAAAGGTGCCTGCCACCAAGATCTGTATTCAATCTCTGGTACTCATGTGGTTGGAGAAGAGAACTGACTCTCAGGTTGTGCTCTGATTTCCACGTGCATGCTGTGTCATACACACACACACACACACACACACACACACCAAATAAATAAATGAATAAATAAATAAATAAATAAATAAATGTTTTTATAAAATAATTTATGTTAAAATATAAATTACTTAAATGTGTGGATTAATTTTCCAATATTTATGGAGTTATCTCTTACATTCTTTAGCTTTATCTCTTACTAGTAAAGAATGTATTTGTATGTTTCCCAGTCTGAAACATTTGTTTAATATTATATTGTAGCCCATCTTGGTTAGTATCCTAGAACTACTTCACTGTAATGTACATTCCACTGTTGTTGAGAAATATGGATTACATGGAATTGGTTGATATTGCTGTTTAGATGTCTGTATACCTCTACAGACTTTATGTCTACCTTCTCAGTAATCTAGTTGGAGATGAGAGTTGTAGTCTCTCAATTTAAGTTCAGATTTCATTGCAAATTCTCTATGTTCTGTTTTTGATTCATTGTTCTTGAATTGCCTTTCAGTCACCATGTAATATAATTCATGCATGATGATTTTGCTTCTAATGAATATAGTCATTTCATCTTTTTATGTCTTATCTTAATATTTTAATTTTTTAACCAGTTAAGGTCATCTTTAAAAAATTTTGTTTAGATATGAAGTATAACCTCAATACCAATGTTGTTTTGACAATTGGAGAGTTTTTAGGACATTATTGTATTCTGAGGGCTCTGACTCAATAAATGAATTTATCTCTCAATGAATTTTTAATATAGTAACATAATTAGAAGATGGGGGCCTATTTGAGAGAAGTAGGTCATTGGTAGCAACCTTCTCTTTAGCTTTGTCTTATCCCTGTCTACAATGGCATTTGTCTTCACTTTTAGCACAAAGAGACTAATTAAGTGGCTATGATCTGAATACTCTGAAACCAGGAGCCAAAATAAATATTCTGTCCTTTGTTTCTTCAGGTATTTTGTCACAGACATGAAAAACTAACTATTGTAATTGGTATAAAAGAAGGAGGGAACTAAATAGACTCTTCAATAATACAACTACACTAATACAGCTCATGGAGTCTTCACAAGCCCAAGATATTTCTAGTGTGAATATTTGACATTTCAACAAGTGATATAGAAGTTATCAGAAAACCAGACTTATAATAATTAAACTAAAACCATTTCCTAAGCCACATAGTCTATACAAATAGATGGTATAACTAAATGATAAGTGAAATAAATACAATTGTAAAACATGGAATAATGTTTTAATGACCTGAAACAAACTGTATATAAATAAAATAACCAACAAAAAACTGAAAAAAATATGACTCTAGAATGTGGAGAGTGGGCATCCTATGTCATAGTCTTTGGTAAAAGGCATTCAGTCTTTCACAATAAAGTTTAATACTATTTTGTTTTGTATTTTTTTCTACTTTATTTACATTTCAAATGTTTTCCCCTTTCCAGATCTCCCCTTTGGAATCTCCCTATTCCCTCCCCCCTCCCCTGCCTCTATTGGGGTATTCCTCCACCCACCAACCCACCCACTCTCGTCTTCCTTCCTTGGCATTCTCCTATACTGGGGGATCTAATACATTCAGGCCCAAGGGCCTCTCCTCACCCTGATGTCTAACAACACCCTCCTCTGCCACATATGTGGCCAGCACCATGAGTCCCTCCATGTGTATTCTTTGGTTGGTGATCCAGTCTCCCAGAGCATCTGGAGGTCAGGCAAGTGGACACTGTTGCTCCCTCCATGGGGCAGCCAACTTCGCCACCTCCTTCAGTCCCTTCTCCAACTCCTCCATCTGGGATCTCACACTCAGCCCAATGGTTGCTGTGAAGTGACTCTTGGATATTTCTAACTCTTGGGCTAATAACCACTTATCAGTGAGTACATACCATGTTCATTCTTTTGTGACTGTGGTACCTCTCTCAGGATGATATTTTCAAGATCCATCCATTTGTCTGCAAATTTCATGAAGTCATTGTTTTTAATTGCTGAGTAGTATTCCATTGTCCAAATGTACCACATTTTCTGTATCCATTTCTCTGTGGAGGGACATCTGGATTGTTTCCAGCTTCTGGCTATTATAAATATGGCTGCTACAAACATAGTGGAACATGTGTCTTTATTACATGTAGGAGCATCTTCTGGGTATATGCCCAGGAGTGGAATATCTGGGTCCTCAGGTAGTATTATGTTCATTTTTCTGAGGGTCCGCCAAACTGATTTCCAGAGAGGTTGTATCAGCTTGCATTCCCACCAGAAGTGGAGGAGTGTTCCTCTTTCTCCACATCCTCACCAACATCTGCTGTCACCTGAGTTTTTGATCTTAGCCATTCTGACTGGTGTGAGGTGGAATCTCAGGGTTGTTTTGATTTGCATTTCCCTGATGACTAAGGAGCACAAGCCATTGGTGTTTTGTTTTGTATTTTAAATGCCCTTCATCAGGCTAAACTTCCATCTTTCTCATTTTCTGAGACATTTTTCTCAAAAATAAAATGTTTAATGTCAAATGTTCTTTTTTTTCAGCCTCAACTGATATTATGATGAAATTATTTAATTTTATTATGGTGATTTATATTAATTATGAGGATTGCATTTCTCATATATACCCTCTTAGTCCTATAATATTAACCTTTTTATGTTTGTGGCTTGAATTTGCTTATATTTTAGAAATTATTTGATTAGGTAGCCACAAAACATGCTGCTGTAGTTTTCATTTCTTTTTACTGTGTTGGCTAATTTTTAATAAATTGTATCTTCATAAAAATGGGCATTCTTCATATTCTATTTTGTTAAATATATTTTCTATAATTGATATTATTTTTATTTAAATGTTTGTCAGAAGCCTTCAGCTAAGTTTATGCATTTTAATATATACATGTATATGGAGTGGTTTAAATAATTATGTAAAATATGTTCCTATGTGGTGTACTATTTGATTACTTAGCTCACAGTTACTGGCACTGTTTGAGGATGTTTAAGATATATGACAGTTTGAATGAGAATGGCCCCCGTAGGCTCCTATGTTTGAATGTTTGGTCTCTAACTAGTAACTTTTTGGGGGGAGGGTTTGGAAGTGTGGTTTTGTTGAAGTGGTATGGCCTTTAATGAGGTAGATCACTGAAGTTAGGCTTTGAGGTTTCAAAAGCCCACACACCCCAATCCCAATCTCTCTCTCTCTCTCTCTCTCTCTCTCTCTCTCTCTCTCTCTCTCTCTCACCTATAGATCAGGAGGCACTAACCCTCTGAAATTGTAAGCAATCCCCCTCCCCATTAAATGCTTTCATTTATAAGAGTTGTCTTCGTCATGGTATCTTTTCAATAAAATAGAAGAACAACTGAGACAGGAGGTGTGACCCTGCTCAAGGAAGTATGTTACCATAGATGGGCTTTAAACATTTAAAGGCTCTTACCATTTTGAGTTCACTTTCTCTGTTTCATCTTTATGATTTGAGATATGAGCTCTCAACTTTTCCTGCTGTCATGCCTGGTGCTTTCTTTCAAGCTTCTATCCCATTGACTTTTGTCTCTCTGGAACCATAAACCTAAAATATGCCTTTCCTTCTATAAGTTGCATTGGTTATGGTGTTTCATCACAGAGTAATAACATTAGTATTAGACTGTATTAGATCAGAATTAGGTTCACCTCTGTGACCTATGATCTAGCTAGCCACAGGTTTTTGGTTCAGTTAATACTTCAGGCATGCATTCCATCCTGTGAGTAGGTTTTAAATCCAAAAGTGATTTGTTGCTCTCATAACATTTGTGCCACTTTTTAACCAGTGGACATATCTTGCTCTGCTAGTAACATAAATAGAACCTGATATTTCTATGAAAGTTAGTCAGTAGTGATGAAGCTTCCAGATCAGTACCACCTTGATTTCTCCATGTCCTGTGTCTCAATGATGTGGCATATTCAGTCATATACTTGATCTTAACATCAAGAATTCCTGGCCATAAGGAGATTTACTGGAGCATGAGTAGCCTCTTTTAATATCAAAAACTAATTCTTCTTTCCTCAACAGTAGTTAATTGCCAATAGCTCTTCACATAGGGTGGATTTCATGAGACCCTCAGCCACCTATGCTGGGATTTTAGTTGGCTTGATAATATGCAAGCTCATGCATGAAGGCTATGGACATGTGTGGAACCACATAATAATATCCAACAAATAATGGTTTTCTGTAGACATCCACTATTTCTAACTCTTAGAATATTTTTGTTTATTCTACCCTGAGCCTGTTGGAGAGAGATGTGATACAGATGTCCTATTTAGATCTTAGAAATCAACAGTCTCTTATTTTCTTCACATCAACCAGCTGTTGGTCTCTATTAATCTCTATAGCAAGAAGCAGATTCTTTGCTGAGGGTTGGGAGATATACTATCTGTGGATATAATGACAAGAATTTAGCAGGCAGTTTATATTATGCCACAGACACTTCTATATACACATTAGGTTCCTGGAGGGGAGCTGGCTATACTCTCAGAACCCAAGTTACAGCCAAAGCTGAATTGAAAAGACACTTTCTAGATAGAGGATTCTCAATAAATGCATCATGAATCCATGTGAAAACCAATTGTAGAACATCCTTGGCCTTCAGATTACAGGTGAGGAGTAACAAGAAAAACTTTCAAAACAATGTGCTTGAGTATACTGCCTGGTACCCAGGTACATACAGGAAACACTAAGTGGACTTAGTAATTTTTTAAAATAAAAGCCAAGTAAAAGTTGAAGAGAAATGGGGGATAAGGGATGGTTTGGAAACAAGGTAATGGGGGACATATTGGATCAAAACACACAGTTGTATACATATATGAAATTTTCAATGTTTTAATAAGTATTGAAATCAACAGGAGAAGATGCATCTGATATTGCTGCAACTTGATATGCCAGGGCTAGCTGCATCCATGGGAGGCCTCTCCTTTTATGAGGAGAAAGGGAGGAAGGTTGAATGGCAATGGTGGTGAGGTAAGGGGAGAGGGGAGACTTGGAGGGAGGGGAAATGGTGTTTAGGATATAAAGTAAATTAATTAAAAATTGTGATAGAGATGTTAAAGTATAATTCTCAGTTAATGGATTCTGGTGGGGGTGGGGGTGAGGAAAGACTCAGTTTTCTTTAAATGACTGCCCACTGGTCCATCCATTATATGGGCAATCCAAATTAGGCTTGGTATTTTTTTCTTTTCTTCTTTTGTTTTGGAGGATGTCAGAAAGGTTGGGGATGGACCTAGGAGGACTGGGAAGTGAGTGTGATTGGGGTACATTATAAAATTTCCAAACCATCAATAAAAAAGTTGTGTTAAAGTAAAAATTGAAATGTATAGTATTGAATAAATATCATTTGTCTGGGAATGGCCTGACCCTCCTACTTTCTAACAAGCAAGGCAAAATAGTCACTGAATAGAAGAAACACTGTGCCCTCAAAAAAAGAATGTGAACCATTTCTAACAGATGATACTATTGTTTTTCTTGTGGTTTAAAAGGGTCTATAGTGGGAAAGAGAAGTTTGATGTTTAGCCATAGGAAGTTATCCATGGAAAGAAAGCCCCATCCACAACCCCCAGCTTACAAGCTTAACTTTCCCAGTTGGTTTCTACTGGATGTCTTGAGCATTTGGTTTAATAATGTTATGTCTATTTACTCTCGTTTGTTCTTTTGTACTAGGAAGTCTCTCCAGAGAGGACATTTGAGCACACTAACTCAGTATATTTCTGTTGGATGTGTTGAAAACCTTTTTTGATGATGTTTTGCTTTCAATATACCTATTTGTCAGCCTATCCTATTCTTTCTATCTCTGTTATCCATCTATCTATCTATCTATCTATCTATCTATCTATCTGGCTGGCTGTCTGGCTCTCTATCATCCCTCTATCATCATCTTTCCTGTACTTCTTATTTACTATTTTAATTTGTTTGTTTTAATAATTTATTATTAAAAGAGTAGTTTAATAATTACTCTTATTATTAGATTACTATTTGATAATAACAAATGTAATAATTTATTATTAAAAGAGTAAATAAGTAAAGGGAGATGATACTTAAAGAGCATTGCTAATGTTTTAAAATTAGCCTTTTGCACTAATTTCTAGTTTGATTACATTATGTTCATAAAATGTACTTGAAGTACATTTGACATCATTTGAAATGATTTTGACTTTGAACTAACATCTTGATGTTTGTTTTATCACCTCTCTATATTGATGGATATTTTATATACATTTCAAAACTATATACATTTACATGCTATTAAGTATACTGATATTGGAATCCACAGGTTTTGTGACTCACCTGGAGCCGGGCTGAGATCTGGTAAATGGTCCTCTAATAGCCTTAGAAGAGCCTCTTGGGTCTTCAAGAGTTATGAGGACATTTCTCTCCTATTTTCTACATGTAATTCTTGTCAAAAAGAATTCTGTTGTGGAGTCTGAAGCACTTTTTCAGATTTGGTTTATGCTGTCTCTATGGACTTACCATGTCAGGACTTGGCCTTGTCTGAGCTCATGCTAGAAAAGAAACATCAGTTTTTTTGTTTTTTGTTTTTTGTTTTTTTGCCATTCTCTGTGTCCTGAAGAATCTACTTTTAATATTCCTTAAACCAAAAATAGCATCAGTTTCTTGGAACTCTTTCTGTACACACCTTGTGGGCAATTATTGAATTTTGCCTGCATTCGTGTTTAGGCCAGTAATAAAACTTTCAAATCAACACAAGAAACTGTCATCACTCTATCAGTCTTACTCTGACTTCCCTTTTCCTTTTTAATTGCCAATTACCACTCTTGCTGAGACTTACTTCCCTGGGCAACAGCTGCCAAAGAAGTAACCTATTCTTGATACTGGGCTTTTTATTTATTATCTTGGGTGATTAGTAGGGGAGTTGTTGCTCTATTATGTTTGGATGGTTTGGGGTGTATTAATGTTTCAGCTTTTCAGTAATTTATGTAGACATTACCCCCCCCCCCCGTCTGAGGTACAGGTGGCAAAGAGTTTTCTCCTATACTTTCCCATCCCACCACTAATCTGATTGTTTCCCTTGCTGTGCATGCTTTTAATTTCATATAAGATAATTTGTAAATTCTTGGCATCATTTCCTGTGCATTCCCTTTTCTTGCCTAAGCCTACATTTGGACGTGCTTTCCCTGTGTCACATTATTCTTTCTCTTTTACCCTCTCTTTCTGCCATAGCGTGACAGAGCAAAAAGGTGCATGCTGGTTGCCAGGACTATTTGATATTGGCATTCTAAGCATCCAATCTGTGAGAAATAAATTTCTTCTGCTTAGAAATTACACAGTGACAGTATTTTATTAATAGCACAAAGCAGACTAAGATGGGACTATTATAAATAATTGTACCATAAATATTCACATGAATGTCCCACAATTTCTAGCATATATAATGATTATTTATTCAAATACAATGAATAATATTGTTTCCCAGGTGGCAATAGAGATTATACTCCCACCAGTGTTATGTAAATATTGAGCATCCCTAACACTGTTCATTCTTACTAACAATTGATTTTGGACAATTATTTTAATTTCATGAGCAATTCTGGTTGTATTATACTAACTTCTATTGGTATACACTTACATTCCTATGCTTCCAAAACATATCTTATATGCTCATTGGCTCTTTATGAATCTTGTTAATGAACAGTTTGCTTCATTCTCTTGTACATTTTTATGGCCTGCTCTCATTTTATAATTGACTTGTAGAAGGTATTTATACATATGGATGGGATTTCTGGTTCATTTGAAGCATTGCAAACACCTGCTACCCCAGTGTGAATTGTATTTTTATTACTTTAAAAATACTAGCCAAAGCTCTCAGTTTTAATGCAGTACTATCTACCAATGTTTACATTTATTATTAGTGCTTTAGTGTTCGTTTTGTTTAGTCATTACCTGTTCTAGAGCTGCAAAAATATTTATGCCTATTATCTCCTAGAATTTTTATTGATTTGCTTTATTCATTTAGATTTTTGATTCATATTGGAATTGATTTTTGTGTAAGTTGTGACATAAAGGTCAAATTCTTTTTTCTATCCGTCTTTTCATTTACCCCAGTAAGATTTGTTAAATGAATCGTCCATTCACCATTGCCAAGCAAAGAAGCAAAGACTCCTATGTCAAAAAACATACAAATACACATGTATGCATGGACACACATGTGCATATAATTATTCCATGGTTTCAATTGTGGTCTTTTAGTTAATTTTACTTGAAACAACACCACACTATCTTAATTCTTTTAACATTTATTTTATGATTTGAGAATTTCAGGTATTTACATCACTTCCACCTCACACTCTCCCTCATCACTCCCCCATGTTTTCCTGAATTCCTCTCAACTTCACAATGTTTGAGGCTTAGATTCAGCAACACTAAAACTATGATCTGTCATTTAAAATATGAAATACACTGTTGAAAGAATAAAAGCACAAGTCACTGGAGGAAACAATTTCCAAACATATATATGATAAAGAAATTTAATCCAAAATGTCCAAACACTATTTTCAAAAGCATACAACCCAATCAGTAGGTTCTGAACAGTCATTACACCAAGAAAGCTATATAGATGTGAAAAAGGATATGAAAAACTCCATTATTTGTTTTTATCAAACTGTAAATTATAAGAACAACATTTTAAAATAGTTAAAATCCAAGACCTATTAACATCAAATTCTAGTAAGAATGACAAGTATTAATTTCATTTATCAGTCATAATAACACTTCTTTGAAGATAGTTTGAAAGTATTTTAGGAGTTGATATAATTTTTAAAAACTCAATATATTTGGTTTCATTATCACACTTCTAAATATTTACCTCACTCACATGAATGTGCACAACAACCTTATTCATAATATCAGAAATTGAAAACAATGGTGATTCTTTCCAGTAAATGATGAACAGCTAAGCAAACTGTACTACATCACTATATAAGGATTTATTTAACTATAAAAATAAAAATGCCTGTTAAGCTGTAGAGAGGCCTAGATGTGTGTTTAACATACATAGATTGTGCATGGCAGAAGCCACTATGAAAAGTTTGAAAATAAAAGTATGATTTCAATTATATGAATATCTAGAAAATACAAGAGAATTGAAAATACTTGCCAGGCTTTACAGGATAGCATGGGGGTTGAAGGATTATAGTATCAGAGGCACAGTAGTCTGTATAGTATCTTAAATAGTAAATGTGTAAGAATGCATCTGTGAAAACACATAGATCTTTTGGGTTGTGAACCCAGGTTTTAATGGCTGAGATATCTCAAGCTGGCAGATATTTATAGAAGAAAAATTAAAACTCAGATTTTGCAAGTTAAAAAACAAAAAGGCTTTTCTAGTCTTTCCATCTCAAGAAGGAATGCGTACCAGGAAAGAATCTTACTGTGCCAAATTATGTGGAAGAATCTTAGTGAAAGTGCAGTGGTCACAGGAATGTGGAAATAAGCAGGGTCTGTGGGAATAAAGACAAAATGAATTGTATTTGTACCTTAGCTGGTAGAATCACTTCGTCTGTGTTTTATGCTAATACTACTATACAGGTGTGCTAGAATTGAGCACCTAAGGAAAACCATGGTGCTTGCCTGCACAAGAGGGGTAAGGGGAGGGACATTAGGAAGAGAGTGAGGAGGAGGATGGGAAAGGGAAGAGTAGGGGGGGAAGAGGAATACTTTTCACTGGTTGAAAAGGCAGTTATAGAAAACAAGGCAAAGGGGTCAGCATGATCTTTGTGCTATAACGTGCTAATATTGGACATACTAGTGTCTGCCTTTTTCCTTCATATGGCCTGCAAGAGTTCCTAGTATCTATTAGGAAGATATGCGTTATTTGTTTAACAGATAAAGAGAGCATGAAGTTTTTTGCACATCTTGCCTTAGTGTTAGATGGTATGAGTCACACATTTGAATGAGGATGCTCAGTCAAATGCCAATTCAATGCTCAGTCCTTGATCTCCTACATTCTGGGACTCCCAGCCCTTTATTTGCTCTGCCTCTAACCCTGGAGCATTGTGACAAAGCAGTTCATGCCACTCCTCTTGCTTTAGAAGATACTGCTTCCTTTAAAACACATCCAATTTCATTGTATCTCTGTTGGGAAATCTCCTGCTGTTTTCATTGCTCTTTTTTTAAAATCAGAAACAAAGTTACTTCCATGATAGATAGTTAAAATTGTGTCAGCCATTCGTTTTTATTTGTGTTTATTAGTGCTTGCTGACCAGTGCTTGTGCTTTCCCTTTCTTGTCAGTCAGCTGGAAAGCTCTCACACAGAGCCTTCTATGTGATGTGAGAGTTCATCTAAAGAGGCCGCACTCAACTGTCTTCTCAGGATTTACAAGCTCAATTCACAGCTTGCCATCATTCTTTTTCCACATCACTTAGTGTGTCAACACACAATCTCTACTGCTCTTCTTTCCCTTTTTTCAGTTTCATTTATGGATGTATAATATATTCATAAAACCTTAATGCTTATCTTTACATGAGTTTATAGAGTACATATCGGTGTTAACAACCTCTTAGATTAGGAAACAGCATTGTAACACCTGAGAACTTTACCTTGCTCTTTTGCATTGCTTTTGTTTCTTTTTAGCAAAAGAACTTTTTAATCTTCCCTGGTCTTAAACTAACACAAATGTAACCATGCAACATACATCACTTATAGGTGGCTTTTCTTGCTCAGGCTTGCCTTCTCAGATTTTACGTTTTGGGGTATGGCTAAAGATCATTCATGTTGATTGCTGCACAGTATAATATCTGATTACACTTCCAGTTTAATTGATTCAATCTGTTCTTGATGAATGTGTAGGTTGGCTCCGGTTTTTGACCTTGATAACTATGGTAACTAGAATTTCTATGAACCCCCACTTTTTAAGTGCACATCAGTTACGTGTCTATTGAATGGAAGTGTCAGAGTGACGTTCCTACTCAAGTATGCATATTTTTAACTAGAGAAATTGTGGCAAAAGCAATTTCTCTAAAGTGCTTGAAGCTTCTACCAGCAGTTTATGAGAGCTCTCTCGCCTGTCCATACATTTCTCTGTATTTTATTTTTAGCTCTCTTGTGGCTGTGAAGTAGTATCTTGTCAGGGTTTAATTTGTGTTATCCTGATAACTAATGTAGTAGAGTACCTTTTCATGTGTCAATCGACACATTAGCCATTTTGATATTCTTTGATTAGTGCTTGCTTGAATTTTCATATCTATTTTTTCCTAAAAAGTTATGGTTATTTCAGTAGCAATTTTATATTTATAAATTTGAGACAAGAATATTTTATGTTTCGGTTTCATCTCAAGCCACACCAAAATCTATTCTATTAAGGTTAATGTTTGTGTATGATAGAAATCTGCATACAGGCCCAAAAGGATAACATATCTCTATCACTAAACATCTGAGCTCTGTTGGGAACACTTCCATGACTAGGGGTGTCTTGGATGTATAGACTCATTGGAAGCCTTCTTTATCTACATTTCTTTCTTGAAAGAAAGAATGAGTAATGATTTGTCTTGACTGATCCTGCTAGCTGAAGAGCTACACAGGCCAACTGTCTTGGAAATGTTAGAGTGTTAATGGTAACGTACTATCAATTGTATGAAATGTATATATTCAATCAACAGAAGGCAGAATTTCCAGTGCCTTCTATTACCTAATGTTAAAGGAATATAGTGTCACTTCTATCTTACTTGACTGGTCAAAGCAATTTCAAGCCTACTTAGATTTGTGAAAAGAAAATTTAGCTTCTATTACTAGGAGGAATGTCAATATTCCCTGACATGCTTTTTAAACCACCACAGACCACTTTTGGCTACACAGTATTTACAGTCCTCCACAGGCAACATACTTTGTTTCTCCCAACACTGCCCACAACCCATCGAAAGTAACTCTACATTATGGAATCAGATCCAGGTACTTGTCATCTGAATTAAATCCAGATGTCATGTTTCTTGAGTACAGTTCTTCTTGACATGAAGGTCTTTGTACTGAAGCACAGTCATTCTGTGCAATAGACTGATAGTAGAGGAGGACAACCTTTTATAGATACTACAGATCAAAAGAGGGATTCTTTTTTATTGGTTATTTTATTTATTTACATTTCAAATGTTATCTCCTTCCCAGATTCCCCTCCACAAGTCTCCTATCCCCTCCTACCTACCTCCCCCTGCCTCTATGAGGGTGCTCCCACACCTGCCCACCCACTCCTGCCTCAGCTGCCTCGTGTTCCCCTATCCTGGGTCATCAAGCCTTCACAGGACCACAGGGCTCCAAAAGAGGGATTCTTTACTCACATGTACTGACCACTTGGTATTGAGCAACCTGTATGAGAATAAGTAGGTTATATATACATGAGTATATATTCTGTACATATGTATATGTGTACATGTAAATATGTGAATTTGAGAAGAGTTAGGGGGAGAAAAGAGCAGGTGTGCTTACATATGAAGTTATCAAACAAAGTAAAATTATGTTTAAGAAAACACTAAAACCTGTGAGAAGCTGAGAGCACATACATACAGTTCCACCACGGTTCACAGATCAGTAGGATACATGCTTGCATATTTTTGACCAGGATCAATTCCTGCTCCTTAGAAAAGATTGTCTCTTCCTCTGGGCTCTGTCATCTTTGCTGTTTCTTGGGTTTTCTGAGTCATTTTTTTCATAAACAATAGCCAAGTTTTGCAGCTTTGTAGTCTTTTCAAGCTGCTCGCTGTCTGCAGAATGTGGGAGTGGAGTCCAAAGATCTCCTCTTCTTTTCTGGTTTTTCTATCCTTGATATAGTGTTCTTAAAACTCTGTGAAGCTTTGTGTATCAATTTAAAATCAACTCTAGACAAATTATAGAAGTCACAAATCTCTTCTTTTTGTTAATGTTATTTGTTTTTTATTTTTATGACTCTTAGCAGTTTTTGTTCTGAAACAAATAGCAATGAGTTTTGAACTTCAAATTCTAACTGTTAATAGACGATATGTAGGGATCGATTGAGCTTTGTAGCCTCGTATCCCAAAGCCTTGTAGTAAACATGTATGGCTTTAAGTGTAGTTTGAATTTATTCTTTCAGATAATTAAACTCCATAATCTATGAAGAAAGATAGTTTTGTTTCTACTTTCCACTTTCTATGCCTTTAATTTTTTTGCCTTACTGAATTAGAATATGGTGTCCAGTATTAAGCTAAATATGAGTAGTGAAAAGTATGATCCTTGTCTTTTTCACAATATTAAGTATGATGCCAGTTAACATTTTCTCTGCTTTTGCTAATTTTTTAAAAATTAACATAAAATTAAATGTTTTATTACAATATCTTCACAATGAACATCATAAACTTGGCTCATATTCAGCCACTCTGTTATACTCTCTCCCATCTCATCTCCCCATCGGTATCTTTCCTCACAGCAAAAGTCATCATTCTCTGCTCATGTCACATATATGTAAGATGTACGTAATTGACAGTTTACATATGAAAGAGAAGATGATATTTACCTTTCTAAGCCTGGTTTATGTTGTTTAGTAGAATGGTCTTCATTTTCATATATTCTCCTGAAAATTATTCTGTTGTTATTATGGCAGAATAAAGCTCCATTGTATGTATGGCCCATATTTCCTTATCATCAGTTTTCTGATGGATACTGTGACAGACTCCATACCTTGGCTGTTGTGAACAGTGCACCAGTAAAGATTCATGTGCAATGTTTCCAGTGTAGTTCCTTAGAGTCGTTTGTGTATATTCCCGGAGTACTATAGCTGAATCATATTATAGTTTAGTTTTAGTTTTATGATAAACCTATATACTGATTTTCATAGTGACCTCACTAATGTACAGTTCTACAAACCAACACTGCATAAAAATTTCATTTTCCCTTACATCTTTGCTAGCATTTGTTGTTTGATCCTCTATGATATCCATTCTCATTATAGTGAGGTAGGATTTTAATATTACTTTATATATCTTCCTATCATTAATTAGTCTTGTGTATATACATATTTGTACATGCACATGTGTGTGCAGGTGCATATTGTTGGCCAGAAGTTGAACAAAGATGTTTTCTTTAATCCCTTGCATCCTAATTTTTTTTTTTTGAGTCAAGATCTGAACCTAGAACTCACCTATTCATGTAGACCGACTGGCCAGCAGTCCTAACAGTCATCTTGCATCTGCTCCTGTACTGCTGGGATTGCAGCTGTACAGAATTACAGACCATTTTACGTGAGTGCTAGTGTCTGACTTCAGTCTCATGCTTGCTTGGCAAGCACTTTATGCACTCAGCCATCGCACTGATGCCCATCAATGGAATTTTAATTTACATTTCTAGGATTCCTAAGGATGTTTAATATATTTTCATGTATTTATAGGCAATTTTTACTTCTTTAGTTAAGAACTATATGTTCAATTTATTTCTCGTACATTAGCTGTATGCTTTCTGTTTTGGTGCTTAATATAGATGAGTTCTTTGTGTAGTCCATACTCTGTAATCTTTTGCCAGATGCACAGGTAACAAATCGTTCTTGTATTCTATTGACTATTTCATTAACCTGATTTTTTTGTAAGTTTGTAAATTTACCCAGTCCCATTTATAATTTTTCTCTTTACAATAACACACACACACACACACACACACACACACACACACACTGAGTTGGAGTGTTTTGGCCATTTCACCTCTCTCTCTCTTTCCTGCAAACGTTCTTATTTCCAACAAGTTCCTCCTATGTTGATGTCTTCTGCATGAGCATAAGTGGTGATTTAGTGGAACATGGACAGCTTATCAGTAGTTTACATGACTGAAGAAAATTACATCACCTCCTCTCCCAATACTCCTTATCTGAGCCTATTTGTCAATTTTGCAATTATTTACTGTTCTACTGGCATTCCTTTCAAAAAATTCTTGTCTTTGTCTATACCTTGAAGTGTTTTTCCCATAATTTCTTCGTACGACTTCAAAGTTTTACGTCCTCTTTTATTATTTTTGACACATTTTAAATTTGTTTTTGTAAAGGGTGAGAGGTGGGGTCTAGTTTTATTATTCCACATGTTGATAACCATTTTTCACAGCACACTTTGTTGAATAGGCTGTCTGTTCTCTGGTGTATTTTGTTTGTTTGTTTCTGTGTTGAAAAATTAGATTGCTGTAGCTGTGTAGGTTTGTTTCTGGGTCCTCTCTTCTAGTCCACTGATCTACATGTGTGTTTTTGTATCAGCACCATCCTGGTTTTGTTACTTTGACTCTATTGTGTAATTTGAGATGCAACATTTCCAGCTTTATGTTTTCCATTAAACTTGCTTTGAGTATCTGGAGTCTCCTTTGCTCCTATGTGAGTTTTGTGATTGCTTTCTCTCTTTCTGTGAAAATTGCCCTTGGAACTTTGATGGAGATTTCATGGAATCTATAGATTGCTTTTGGTATTGTAGCCATTTCTTTACAATATTAATTCTTCAATGCCATGAGCACCAGAAATTTTCCATCTTGTAGAATCATCTTCACTTCCTTCTTTCTATGTTTTGTCTTTAAGTTTTATAGAAGTTTTTACCTCTGTGAACGGTTTTACTCCTAGATATTTTTGAGATTATGAATAGGGTTGATTTTCTGATTTTCTCAGTCTATAACAGATTCCTGTGACATCAATTTCTCCAAGAGTTATTAAAAGGAACTCTATCCCCCATTATAGGGTTACCTTAGATAACTTACCTAGCCAATCCTCATTGAGGTTTTTTTAATGATACAGCATAATGATCATAAAAGCACATATACCTAGAGCTGTGTGAATGAGTAATAAATGAACAGATGAAATGAAAATGATGAAGACAGGGCCCAGCCCATGGTAAGAATTCCTTGTCTGTTATCAATGACTTCTATAGAGGACAAAATATAAGGGATTAAAAAAAGAAGTACATGCATAGGTGAATCCAATTGGTACCTGTAATTTTCTGTTGAATTGATTTCTCCTGAATGTTTCTATATTTCATGATGTGTGATACTTTGAAATATATAATGTTTCTTCTTTATATTTAGTATGCATCAAATGGTAAGTTTCTTCATATTCCTCTCTCATGTTTCTTGTTATATTCACCCTGCTTTAGGATTTGCCAGTTCCTATATCATGCCAAGCTTCATCCTCACTATGTCCTTTTCTTACTATATTGGAAAAGCTTCCTTCTTACTTCACTTCAATAATTAAGATGGGTAAGATATTTCCAGGATGGGGAAGAAGGGTAACTATTGTATTTGGCTGGGTTTATTATAAAGACATGGGAGTTATTGAGATCCAGAATTTGGTCCTTAGTTGTTTTGTCAATCCAAACAATATGAATATGGCAAGCCAAGGCACTATCAACCCCACTGTTCATGTTCTTACTTCCTTAACATGTATCTTGCTTTGCTAGTTTGTGTTGGCTGCATCTGTTTGTACCTGAACATATTTATATGTATATACCTATATACATGTGTATGTCAACATGCATATGTACATATAGGAAACACAATTCAAATTCATCCCATTTAGAGATCAGGCTCCAGGAAATGGGTTTATTACTCCAATGCTAGACACTTCTCCCTTACCAATGAGAATCTCAAAGATTCCATGCACCATTTTGTTCTGGTAAAGTCACTTGAGGTCATACCCCACTTTTGTGAGGGCAACTATTACACAAATCTAATTTTGCTCTTTGTATGATTTGTTTCCAATTTCCAACAGTTTTAGTCAAAATCTATCTTCATCCTTCCTGAAGGGATGAGCTTTGTTAGAGAGTTCCATTCTTTTCTTCTTTTGCCATGCAGGATGAACACTTTCTTTTGATCAATTATTAACACTACTTGCTGAGATTTGGGCAGTAGAGAACTCCTAGAAGGACATGTATTCACCAGTCATATCTTCAGCAACAGCCAACAAAGACAGAAGATCCTTAGGCAAATAAAAGCTGTAGGAATTTTTCATGTCTTCAGGAAATATTTTCTGATTCTATTCTTACACAGCTTTTGTTTCCTTTTCATTTTTGGAGAAAACATTTGTCTGTGTATCCCACAGTGGTGTCTAACTTGTGATCCTTTTGTATCAGCCTTCCTTAGCCACCAAGATAGACATGTATCACATTGGGGTGACCTTGTCCTTAGATTCAGATATTTACCAGTCAAATCAAAACCCAAGTTATCATAGTATTTAAGCTTAGCAGGTCCTATTTCTGGACAAATCAACAAATCAGAAATAGGAGCTTCAAATTAAACAAGTAACCAAACAATTATCACTGAGTCATAGAGTAATTGGATAGATCATGACTGGTCACAGAGTCATAGAGTAATTGAATATACCATGAATGGTCACAGAGTCATAGGGTAATTGAATATACCATGAATGGTCACAGAGTCATAGAGTAAGTGGATAGACCATGACTAGATCCCTTCCCCAAACCTCAGCCTTGTCTTTCAGGCCATTGCTTTTTGTGACTCTCTTACACACCCTACAATTATTTAGAACAATGTTTTCCACTTTGGCCTCCACCACAGTGTACATACACAAGCTTTAAGATTTACCTAAGACCTCTGATCAGATTACAAAGCTGAAATAGACTATTTTTAAGGAGTCTTTACTGGGATTTAGAAGGAAAAGTAGATTCTGGATGTTACAACTTAGGAACCACTTGGGTATGTGACTATAAAGGCAGAGACTCACATCCTAAGTTATAAATAAAATAGAAAGGCATATTAATCTTCTGTTAGCATTTGACTTTCTAGCCCTTACTTGTGACTTGCTAAACAAGCAGAGCTAGAGACTAGTTTGGCAAAGATTAGAAGTATGTATTTCCAGGCTTTTACTTGCAAACAATAAAGTTCTACTTTGGCTTATATAAAGAACAAGGGAATTAGCTATAGCTCCTTAAGAGCAGGTCTGCTGCCACTACTTCTGTGCAGTTTCTGCTTCTTATCTCTAGTTTTGGCAATAAAGGCTGGATAGCAAAAGTGAATGAGAAGTGTCCATTACAGTTCATTTCCTTTACGATTACTATAACCATTTCAACAAACATGCATAACTGATTCTTCTCTCAGAAATAATGCTACTTTATTTTCTTACAATTAAAAAGACAAATAGCACCCCCTATACATCAGACCCTGAGAATGATAAGTGCTAATTATTTTATACATCTACTTCCAAGTTTAGAAACTCCAGGTAGAATGTACTAGTGGAAGAAAGTAGAGGGATGAAACAAAAAGAAAAGGCTGAAACTAACATCTTCAGAGAGGAGAACTCCATCTGGCTGGTTTTCCTATCTCTGAATGTAGAGAAAAGCCCTGAGACTGGGAGCCACACCTTCAGGATGGTACATCAGAATCAGGCTCCAGTTTGTCTGAGCTCAAAAGAGGGGCTTGTTGGGGACAGAATCCAAATTTCTGAGAGGAAAGGTGTCTGTCATGAAGATAATCATTGTGCCTTGAAGAGGTCAGGATGATACTGGTTCTGTAAATGCTGGAAACAATACAATCTGGATTCAAGCTTTGCTATAGAAAGAAAGTGCTACAGCTACATGAACCAGTGTTGCTAAGGCAATGCTCACAGGAAGAGAGAGTAGAACAACAATCAATGGGAAACAAGAAAGAGAAAGCCCCATAACCCTATTTCAGATTTGTGAGCTAACATTTAGCACCCCTTATTGGAAAGGTCGGAATATAATTTCCAGTGTCCCAGGCATAAGTAGAGAAGTGTCATTTTGGAATTATGACAGAATTATTTAAGATGTTGCATCATTTACTCTTTTAACTTGTCACTGTTTATAATACCTTCTGTGGCTCTAGTTCTCTAAACATTTGTAAAAAACTGAAACAAACAAAAAAGCAGCTGTGATTGCTTGATAAGACCAAACTAGCCTTTATACAAAACATGAAATTTATATTTATTTTCCAAAACGTGGACATATGGAAAGGATGCAAAACTACATCATCTATCAATGTGGGGCAATTACATGGTCCAGTTTCCAAATTCAGTCACTGTGTTAGGTATTCTATATAAAGTTTGAATTTCAAAACTATTTTTTGTTAAATTTCTATGAAATAGAAGAAGAGAAAAGAAAAAGAATTACTACAATCTATGTTTTTGTACCTTGTCATGAGATTCTGAGATAGTAAGTGACCTTTTATTTTAAGACAGGTTCCTATTACACAGTCCCTCTCTACTGTGGAACTTGATTGTGTGATCCTTCTGCTTTTGCATCCCAAGCTCCAGAATTACAATCATGTTCATTTATCCCCCACACTTCTCATTCTATATTTCTCTGTTATTAACTATTTACAGTCCTTTGAGTCATACTAAGGATCAGACTGGGCTCCTGTTTTGTTTTGTTTGCTGTAGCTTTCCATGAACTATCTCCCCTGTGGAATAAAAGCCCAAGAGGGGTACCTATTTCAACTTACAATTCATTAGGGTAGTCGATGACTTACTCCTCCTCTTCCTCCTTCTGCTGTTTCATAGGGGTTCTACCTAGCACTCTAGCATCCCCATATAATTGGCCCACATAGAATAGCAACACCGACTTGTTACAAAGTGTCATGATCTTGTTGTCCTCAGTACTGCTGAGTAAATGGTGCAATTAGTTACTGACCTGTAATATCCAATGACTAAAAGAAAGAAGGGGAATAATATAATAGCTCTCTTTTATTTATAGATGGGGGGAAAATGAGTAATTGTTATTTTTACTCTTGGAAAGATTGAAGATACCACAAATCCCCTGACCCCTGGACACTTTTCTAAGGTAACTCCAGTCTGAGTTTGAAAGGTTGTTGACCCATCCTCTGATTCATTTATATTGTTACCTGCCCTATTGATCATGTTATGAATTCAGCAAAATTTTGTTATGATAAGCCAAAATGTAACATGGATTCTTACTATTATTATTGGCTATTAATTGTATAAAATGATGGCTTTTATTATGACATTTAATATATGTATTTAATATACTTTAATCATCTTTGATCCCTGATTATCTGGTGTCACCCTCCCACTGTTCCCTGACCTCTACCTCCTTGTAATTTCATGCATTACTTCTATTGTTTTATTTTTTCTTTATTGTTACACACACACACACACACACACACACACACACTATATATATATATATATATATATATATATATATATATAATGAAAATGTGGTGCATACACTGTAAAGCAAAATAAAATTTACAGGTAAATGGATAGAACAAGAAAGACAAACACCGTATGTTCCCTCTAATCTTTGGTTTCTAGTTCCAAATCTTCAGATCTAAGTATATATCCTGTAGTAATCACAGACACCAGAAAAGTAAGAATGGATGTGATACAGGGCAATTTCTAGATGGAGTATTGCAGGATACTAGTAATACGAAGGGGGAAATGGTAAAACAATAATTAGAAGCAGCTTTAATTGGGGATAGAGAAGGGAGGACAATACAGAAAGAAGGGTTGAGAAGAGGAGAATAACACTAAAGATTTTTTAAAAAAGAAATCATTATTCTGTGTTTACCTAAAATCAATCAGAGAGAGAGAGAGAGAGAGAGAGAGAGAGAGAGAACACCCTGCCCCCAAGAATCACACTCTGTCTAACAATAGCTCAGCACCAGGCATTTAAAAAAAGTCTTTTTTCAATATTTTGGTCAGGATAGTCCAAGGGACTACAAAAAAAAAAAAAAAATAGAGAATGTTTCCCTTGCCCTTGGTTGTTTCCTAGAACTCGAAGATAAAAACCTGTTTCTGAGGACACTATGCAGTTTGGATGCAGGGTATGAAAGAATAGAACTGACCTGGAAGCCTCCTTATTGAGAACTATATTCATGGTACTGAAAGGTGCTGTGCAAGCTTCCAAGGGATAAAAAAGTAATAGTAATACTCAGCTGTGATGCTTATGAACTACAGCAATATCCAACATGGTAAAATGTCTCTAAAACTGAAACAGTGGCACTTTTATCTTGGTGATAACTAATAGCTGTCTAACTGGACTCAAACCCTGTTCAACAGGAAAGAATTCATACCTAGTTCTGAAAACGTATAGCCAACTACCCATTACTAATGAGGCCGTGGACCCTAGAGAAGAACGTACTACCAGCGCTTCTCTAAACTAGTATGTTTTCTAAGTGCCTTCTGTAAGTCTGTATCTTTATAGCCATAGATGAGTATGGCTCCCACCCCTGATCAAAAAAGATTCTTTTGCAGCTGGTGGAGACTATTACAGCAATCCACAACTGTTCAAAATGCAGTGCTTCATTTTTAACAATAATTGGACCCATTACTGTAAGAAATAAATTATTTTAGGGCCGTCATAGCAACCGTCTGGGTATCTGACTGATTGGAACAAAAAGTTCATAGACCTAACTTGCCATTTTCATTCTGTACAAGTACCATTGCAATCAAGAGAATTTATATAACCCTATGACCTGTAGTTACACTCTTAACCTGTTGTATAGGAAAGCATGCATGTCAACAAGCATCTCATCATAATCAAGAGAAGATGACCTGTGAATTATTAACATCCTACAACAAATTGTGATGAGGACCTAGAGTGTACAGGGTGAACCCCTATACACCATTGATGGGTGCATGGATTAAATAATGAATGATTCTGAGTCACCAAAATTGCAGCGGTGTTACATTAAGGAATGAAATAAAAACACATCCTTCCCTGTTGAGTTATTTAACCAAGAATGAGTCCAGGTTTGAATTCTCTACTTCATGCTACCTATGTCTTTTGTCCTCCGTGTGTCTGACTGAAGGCTGTTTTGTGAATCTGTCCTGGGGTCTGTTTCTGTGTGTGTCTATTGTTTGGCTGTGTTTCTGATTCCCTGTGCCTGTGTCTTCTGTGTGTTCTCTGTTTGTCTCTAACAAAGGGCCTCTCTCTCTCTTTTATTGAGTAGCATAGAAAGTATCACATGAGGAAGAAATGGGGGATACTTTACAAAAATATTTAACAGACTTTTACAAGGGATTGAGTGACTAACTGATTCCAACTGACCCAGACAACAAGCAGTACTACAAACATCATTGTTTATCAACCAATACCCATAAATGTGGCATCAACCTCAATGATGGATTTTAGAAGGTTGCCTTCAACCTCTGTATTTATTGCTTTCAGCAAATGGTGTGTGTATATATATATTTCTGGGTCAGGGACATAAAAGAGTACACCATTTAAGAATACAGTTATTCATTAGCTTACGTTATAAAAGTTGATTACATGGGAAGTCCAAGGCAAGTAAGGTTGATTGTTACATTGTTCTTTTAGAATTAAAGGCAGTTTAAGCAAACAGGTTAAGTACACAGTAAGATAGCATTCTTAAGTTTTTAGCTCTCTCAAAGTATAGTATTAATTTGGGGTGTAAGGTCCAGCAACAGTTCCAGTCTCTTATAAGATTTTTTTATCATAATGCATTGCTACAATGGGAACACAAATTAATGCAACAGAAACTAAAACTACCATGTTATCCATTTATATGGGTACTAAGTATAGACCTGAAGAAATCCAATTCACCTTACAATGAAGATACCTGCTATCCTAAGTCCACTGTACCACTGCTTACAATACCCAAGTTATGCAATTGACCTACACACCTATCAGCAAAAAGATGGATAAAAACATAGTCAGCTACAAAGACAGGTCAGCTTATGTTAATTGTAGAAAATGAAATGATTATATTAAATAGAATGAGCTTATTCAGACATGTTGCAGGAACTATTAAAAAGAAAGAATAGTATAGCATGTTCCTGTGCTACGCCCAGGTTCTCTCCTCCCTGTCGGCCTGGCCAGTCACGCACTGGCGAGCAGTGGCCGAGCTGCTTTCATCTCTTTTATGCTCCATGATCTCTCCACCCAGCTGGCAAGGTTCCCCATGGTAGGTCACTACCATGCCAGCCCCAAGCTTCAATACACCCACAGCCTCTGTGGTGCACATTAGGCAAACCCATACTTTGCCGCTGTACCTTTTTCTCTGGAACCCAGACGAGCCGCTGTGTCAAGGAAAACACAATACAAACTTAGCTCAGAAATAATAGTAACTCAATCTCTGGGTGCCATCAACTAAAACCTAATCTTGTAAGCCTTATCAAAGTCTGATTCCTTGGTGGTGAATCTTTGCAGATCTGCCATGATACCAGGAGACCCTAGTAGCTACATCTTACCTATCTGCTGTCCCCATTCCAAAAGGACTCTTCCTCTCTCATGCTCCCTTCTTCTCCTCCTCCTCCTTCTTCCCCCCCCTCCCTGGAAGTCCCTCCCACTCACCCAGTGATTGGCTCCTTTATTCATTAGGGGATTGGTTCACAAGAAGTCACAGGTGTTACTCACTCCTTCTCTGAAGCCCCTCCCACGAGGGCAGAATTAGAATACAAAAGGCCCCAGGGCTACCCACAACACAGGCAGATACATATCATGTTTTCTCTTGTATATTGAATTTAGAGGAGAAAAGAGTACAAAAGTAAAAAGGAAACAATTTAGGATCTCATAAGGAAGGAGAAGATGAGGAGGAAGAGGTATAGTATCATAAGAGGGTGAATGTCATCCAAGTATGATAAATGCCATGTATCAATATATAATGATGAAAATCATTACTTTGTATATTATAATTATATACTTATACAAATAAATAAATAGGTATATTTAAAAGTTTACAAAAAGATATCATGGAAATTTATCCCATTCAAAATGCATTTATAACATCTACATTAACTTTATACAGAACAAAGAAAGGCGCTATTTTGTATATATAACCGTGAAATAAGTGGGAGCCTGGGGGAAGGGAGGAGAGCATGGGAAGGAGAAGCTATGCGAGATAAATATGCTCAGAGTACATCATGTACTTGAAAGAAATGATCTTTTCTAAACCCAGCATTCTGTGCAACTAATATATGACAATGATTAAAAAAAAAAAAGCAAAAATAACTCAAAACAAAAACATTTATTTAAAAGACAGGCACTAGAGAGATGACTCAGCAGTTAAAATTGCTGACTATTTTCCAGAAGATCAGAGTTCAATTCCCAGCACCCACATGGTGGCTCACAACCATTTATAAATCCATATTTAGGGGATGCAATGACCTCTTCTGCTTCCATGCTTGTGAGGCACCAAGTAGTACACAGACATACATAAAGACAAAGCACTCACACATATAAAAACTAAAAATAAATGTTTAAAAAGACAATTAAAATTTGAAAACTGTAAGTATGAGTTTATTACAAGATTAGACATAACTGAAGAAAATTAATATGGAAATGTATTGGGAAATAGCTAAATTAAAGTGAGAGACAAAAAGAGTCAACTTACAAGATAGTTTGCAAGACTATTTTTGTAAGTTTAACTTACTTGTAAATTAGTCAAAATGGCATCAATCAGAACAAATATCTACAACAATGAAAATGAACATGAAGTTGGGAAGGTGACGATGTGGGGAGGGAGGGAGACACTGGGAGCTGAAGGAAGGCAATAGTGCTTTCATAAGATCAAAATCTATTCTGTAAGTGTATGAAAATTTCCAAGAATACATATAAATACTTTAAAAGGAAGAAAGACAGTGAGGGGGGGGGGAGAGGAAAGGAGACTAGGAATAGTGGTAGTGAAGGGAAGGGATATTTGAGAGAGTGCCTGGCATTTGATGCCATGGCATAATCTGGGACCTGAGACATGAGCCTAGGCAAGTAAAGGACACATTACTAAAATATACATAGGAAGGCCAGACTCCACAGGCTTTAGAGATCTCAGTTCTGAGGTTCTCTGCAACTTTCATGGACAGCAGAATAGTGAGCCACTAGAGGCAAGAAGGCAGTTTGGTGCGATATGACTCAGTATCCAGTGTAGGTTCAAACTTTGGGAGTCTTGCCCTGAGTAGTTCATTTTAGGCATGTTTAACCACAGCACAACCTGTGAAAACTATTGTGATGATTTTCTCAGTCTCATGTAAACAGCAAAGCATATTTAAATACTTTTGGGGAACAAAGTAAATACAAAGCATGCTGAAATCCTTTTTGAGGAACAAAGTAAGCTAAATACATACCAAACATGACTAGATTGAAAATTTTTGTAAGATACAGATGCCATCATCTATAAAAATGGATTCTATAGATTGTCTGAGAAAAACAAGTTTATGAAAAGGTTCTGGAGGAGGGTCTTTGAAGTCAGAAAGTCTTTGGCCACACAGACTGAAAAAAAAATGTCACCAGGCTAGAAAGCATTGCACCAGCCTTTTGGGTGGAAAGTTGGTTTTCCATTCCTTCCCTTAAAGGAACAACTGTATATGCTTAACATTCCAGGTGTCCCTAGTGCATGTCTGTAAACGAAAGGACCTTAATACCCACAATACTAAGTGAGGAGGGCAGAAGGCATGACGCTTCAGAGCCTCTGGAAGTTTTTGAGTAGAGATGGAACAGGATCTGATTTGTTTTTTACAAGAACACTCAATGCTGTGAGGTTTAGAGACTGTTGAGTAACAAGGGAAGATTCGGAGAGGAGCTAGTGCTGCACCTCCAGCTTCCTGTATATACCCACTGACTCTTCCCTCCCATTGTTCCTCCCTCCTTCCCAAGAGCAGGGTTTGAAGAGGAAGAACTGAGCCCTCTAGTTCCCTGCTCCTTCTCTGTCTGGAAGGCCTCCTAATCTGCTTACAGACCCCTACCTGGGTTTTTATCAGTAAAGGAGGTGATGCTACCATCTCTACCCTCCTGACTCTGGCCATCTGATATTATATTCTCTAAGGGTGCTGTAGATCTGGCTGCTGGGATTCCAACTCTAAATTTAATTTATTTCCCATTTTGGAAATCCTGAAGTAATGTAGATGGTAATGTTTGGGAGAAAATTACTGGGAAGGACAAGTGCCTAAAGTAGCATAGATTTCCACTTGAGATTCAGCCTGAGGCACTTGTGCAATCATCTGGCCTTGGGATCATCTCTAGTGGAGATTTGAGGGGATTTGGTATTTTAAGTTCACAAACTGGTAGTCTCTCCAATGATTTGTTTTCTTGTCTCTGGTACCTTCTTGGTGCTGAGACACATTGGCACAAATCCATGTGAGCTAAGAGTTATTGTGGCAGCCATTATTCCAAAGAGGAGAGATAAACTCAGAAAGGCTCAGCTCAAGGCAACTCAGCTGGTCAGAGAGTAGGCTAAAACCACAGAACTAGCTCAGTAGATATTCTCTTCTCACTCCTTCCCACTTGGCCACAGTACTGGTTATTTTCTGCCCTGTTCTTTATTTACAGAGAAGGACATCCTCCAGCACTCTCAAGGTTAAGGGGCTTTGGGAATTTAGACCGCACATTTCTTTGACATGCAAAATATCTGCCAAAATGTCTAACAAATACTTTCCTAGTAGGCTTTGTCCACTGAACTGCTCGAATTTCTTTCTCTAGTGATGCAGATTCCTGCCTTTTGGACTCTACCCTAACAGCACTGGCATGGCCTGACCTCTAAATCCTTTTGAAGGAGAGAGAGGACAATAGAGTCCAATTACTGTCTGTGCTAAGAGGTACACCTGCTTCTCCCTTGGTCTAGACTGTTTCGGAATGGGGCTTTAAGCTGTTTCTTTCTCTTAGTATACCCCCACCTCTAGTTCTGACCTTCCAATATGCTTTTTTTTTCTGTTTAGGGAACCAAGGGTGCTGGAGTAGGGCTTGTTAATTGCACATTGCCACCTTCACAACAAGGGCTTCACAGGGATTGAAAATCCATTTAAAAATTATTAATTGGTCTGATCTAATAATGACTCAGTAAATGAGTAGAATGGACATCTTAGACTGTGATTAACCCACTGTTAATTGAACCCTTAGTCTGGCCAAGTACAGAAGTCCCTATCTGTCCTTGGAAACCTGCCAATGCTTGATTCCATGGGATGGCCAGGAGCCAGGACCTCATCAAAATGGGAGGCTACTGACACTATCTCAGTTTCAATTCTTACTGGTGGAGGCAGGGCAGAAGGAACCCTCAGATATCAGCTAGCCACAACCTCATATTTTACAGATGGAAAACTGAGATTCTGACATGAGAATGACTTGTTCAGAGCATATGCATTGGAGGGCTATTGATTTCTAGAAGTCAGAAGATACAAGAGCTTCCCTAGTAACTTCTTAGGGCAGGAGGAGATAAGGAAATCTGGGAGGAGGTAGAATCTATACCAAACCATGCCCCAGATCCCCAGGCTAATAGAGAGGGTTGAAGCAGAGACTATTTAAGCAAATCGTCCCGGACAAAAGGAGGCATGCATTCGCTTTCTCGATTTCTGAGTTTCACTGTCTCTAAACATACAATCTTAATGCTAGGATTTCCAGATTCATCTAGCAATACTGGAGCTAGCATTCCAGAATCACCTATGAGAACATTTATAAAGAGTTATTTAAAGTGCTCAACAACATGGTGGTATATATTGACACATTTCTGCCACTGCCCACTTGCTGTGACCTACTAGGTCAGAGTATCCCATCTAGAGTTCTGCAAGATGCATAGGGAATATGGTAAATTCTCATTTGTAGAAAGTCTGAACAATCCAGTTCTCCAAAAGCCTCCTTGACCCATACTCCGCACTAAATCGTTATCAAAGTTTCTTCATATTCGTTGTCCACTGGAATATAATCTTGTAAATAGATTCCGCACTACTGTAAATCAATGGCCGGGTAAGCCTGACAACATTATGTTCCTGGGAAAATGTTCTACATGGAAGAGGCAAGCAAAGTGCTTGTGGTGGCAAGGCAAAGGAACTTAATTAGTCCAGGATGATCAGTACGGAGGCTAAGGAGCTCACCTTGATGTTGGTGTTCCAGTGATGAGTGACAGACAGTTGGAGAACTGAGGAAGGTAGTTCAAACAGGTGAACTACCAGGAGCAAAGACTGAGTAGGAAAGTAAAGATATACTCAGAGAAAAGCCTTTCTTGTTAACACCACAGAGTAGACTATGGTGAGAATCAGAACAATAGGAGAATAGGACTGTCTTTGTTGCTCTAGGTTTGTGTTCTAATCAGCCATAGCTGTACCACAAGTTAGCCCAAAATTTACTTGATTAAGTAAGTGGCCTTCGTGCTGAAGGTTTGGTTTAGTAGTTAAGAGTACCTGTTGCTCTTGCAAAGGACCTAAGTTTGGTTTCTAGTAGTCAAGTGGCAGTTTACAACCAGTCATAACTCCAACTTCAGGAGATCTCGTATCCGCTCCTGGCCTCCATAGACACTAGACATGTATGTGATGCACAGACGTAAATGTAGGCAAAACACATAAAATGAAATAAATGAATCTAAGAACCCACCTGCCTTTTTTATTATGTTAGAGCTAACAAATCTTTCAGATTTGTAGGGCTCAGCTGAGTGATTCCTTTCATCAGTATGGATCCCCCAACAATAGTTCCTGGCTGATGGCCTGATATGAAGGCTTGTCACAGAATGACATAAGCCTCCTGCAGTGTTGGCTAGAGACTGGGCTCCGCTAGTTTAATGTGAAAGCTTAGGGTTCTAAGAGCTGATGTTCCAGGTTCCCTTTTGTATCTGTCTCAGAATAACAGAATTATTTTTCTTGCACTTTATTGACTGAAAAGTCCTAAAGTCCACTATGATTTACCTAGACAGGAATTTATGAAACAGCCACCAGGTATAACTTCTGCCTATTCCCCAACCTTACTGTATCACCCCACACCTCATTTTCTGGCATTCAGAAAATAGAAAGTGGTAATTATAATTTATAGGACTCTTTAAGAATGTCTGAAAGATTGAAAGGGAATTGGAAGGTGGCCCACTTAGGACAGAAGGCAGTCTATGAGTCTGACATTACCTCTGATAAATGTTCAGTAAGTCCACGTAAGTAGTAAAGCGAGGCCTTTACTACTTCATCTCCGTAGTAATGGAGATACTTACAGTACATTTAGAGCAGAAAATTGAACTTCAGTACATGGATCAGAATATAGTATCTATGAATGCAATGCAGAATCTCTGGAATTGTGATAACTTTCTTGCTCAGAATGCTCATGTTTTGTTATGCTGTTTGCATTCTCATGACTAATGTTACTGCTCGCCTGCCTCTTGCTTACTTGCTTTCTCTCTCCAAAGCCTGCCACCCTGCCTTTCATTCTCCCTTTGAACATAAGCCTTCCTTACAGTCCGCCTAAATACTCTTTGAAGTCACTCTCCTCGCATGCTATGTTTGGTATTTAGAAATTTCTTTGGCAAACTTCTTACTTCACACGATAATTCCCATGCCTTCTAAAATAAAATGTAAGAAAGAAATGTCCATTTGTACAAATACCATGTCACTTAAGCATACCAGTCTTTCCTTAATTTCTAACCTCCTAATCTGTGTTATTGCCTCCAGAACCAGTGCTGCATTTCATCCCCGCTTGCCCATTGACTCTTCTCCTTCAGGATTTGGGCTGTGCTCTCCACTGTGAGCATTCTTCCCCAGCTTTGGGCTTGCAAACTATTTCTCTCAGTGTGTCAGCAATCTTGTTCCCCTGCCTTAGCCTGCTTCGCTTGTATAGCTCATTTGTTCAGCTAGCCCCCTGTCAATGCCTTGGACTGAACTCTCTTGGCTCTCAATTGTTTGTCATTTCTGCTCTGAATGAGCTGTAAATCCACTTTGCCTGTACCTGAGTCTTACCATTTGAATAATTTTGGAGACAATTGCACTGAAAAGAAGTTGATTTCATTTTAAATTTAGAATGTCGACTTCAGTCATCCAATGCTATGTGAAACCTCTAAAAATCGCCTGTGTTCACCAACCCCTCTCATTGATCCATATCTATGCTAACTGTCCGCCATCCTCAAACCTCTAACTCCCTTGCCTAATACTGCCTTACTCTCAACTTGGGACTTCACTTACAAATTCACACATGTGTACAAAATAGAATTCATGAGAATAAATTGCCCATGTGTTTTGCCTAATAAACCTATAAAAACTGCCTAAGCTAGCATCCAGCTTTACTTGTTTCTTTAATTTGGGTTAAAGAACCTACTGGTTGAATCCCTCCCACCTTGCTTTGGATTGTACTTAGTCCCAATTTATCACAGGTTTGCCTTGTCAACTGTCCCTTCCATTCTTGTAAGTTCAGCTGTTACTTCTTATCTGGAATTGTAGTAGTGATCAAGCTAGACCTCCTATTATTGGACAGGACAGTTTGGACAACTGGCTTTGATTAAAAACAAATTCAGAAGTCTTTACTGTGAGTCACATGATACAGACTTACGATGTGAGCAAGACAACACAATTTTTATCTGCCTTTATATTTTAAAATAAGAAAGGAATTTTACCTCTTAATGTGTGGTATGTAGATCTGCTATCAAGGCTCAGTTTTAAATCCATAAAACAAACAATCCTGAGTCTTGTGCTTTGCAGAATAGGACAGGAGATGCATAGTGATCGAACCATAACAGATGTATTTAAATATAATTCACAAAATATCAAGTTCGTGCTTTGAAAGTATGCTTTAGAATATTTTATTATAGTCAAAAAAGTGTGCTTGTATCAACAGTATTTAATCCCAGAACATTTTCCTCTCTCTAAATGTCTCCCATTAGTGTCAATCTCCAGTTTGCCTCAAGTGTACCTTTGGCCCTAAACCACCACCAAACTGTATTGGTATGGATGAGCCTATTTGAGGAATACCATAGGTACCCAGTTATGCATATGTCATCCTTCTCTTAGCATCATGTTTCCATATTCATCCATGAGCAATCATAGTTTGGTACTTAATTACTTTTTAGGTTGAATGAACGTTTTAAATCATGGTTATCCATTCATCAACTAATCAATTAAGTATGTTTATACTTTGGGCCATTATGAGTATTATTACTTTTATGAATATTCATGTACAAATATTTGAATGAACATACACTTGCCTTTCTCTTGGCTACAGACCGGGAGTAGAATTACTGGTCATACAGATTTGATGTCCCAGGGTTGGGGGAGACCCAGGGGAGGATCCCACTCTCTCAGAGAAGAAGGGGAGGGGAGACGAGGGAAGGGAATTGGTGAGGGAGGGACCAGGAGGGGGAGCACCGTTTGGGCTATAAATAAATTAATTAATTAAAAAATAATTACTGGTCATACAGTAAATTACTTTTAGCTCTTTGCCTGTCAGATTTAGAAGCCATTCAAACATCTTATAATACTATCTACAACACATGAAGGCTCTATTTTTCTGCCACATGAAAGAAAAAATATTTATGTATCTGATAAAAGATATGTATCTTAAATAAAACTTTTAAAATACTTTCTACTCATAAGCTCTTTTTACCTGAGAAATTTTACATGACCCCAAGTACATAGGTATATAAAACAGTACTATAAATCAAACATTTACTTACAATAAACTGTACTAGTTAGATTTTTTGTGTTTGACCCAAACTAGGATTATTTTGGAAGGACTTTCAAAAAACAAAAACAAAAACAAAAACAAAAACAAAAACACCACCTGCCTCCATAAGACTGGGCTGCAGGCAAGCTTGTAAGGCACTTTCTTAATTAGGGATTGATGTGGGAGGGCCCAGCCCATTGTGGGTGGTGCTGCATAAGACCAAACCAGCCAGCCACTTATGAAATGTCACCCCTAGATGAGAAGCTATTGACAATGGACAGTTGCTCTGAAGGGAGTCATTTTTCTTTGGGGATGTGACCCCTGAAAGGCTATTTATGCTCCAGTAGGTGGCCTTAATACCCATGCATATACGGGAAGTACTAAGTTCGCTCAGTGAGCTTAATAATTTTTTCTGTAAAACTCAAATCAGCAACTCAAACAGCATTTTCAAAAGACTAAGCATTTTATCACAGTGCAAAACAAAGGTACACTCATTTGATTTTATATGCTAAGGAATGACAATAACATAATAGGTCTTGTTTCTCCTTAATTAAACCATTATGTTTCTCTAAGAGCAGAAATTTTTGCATTTGCAGTCATAATACTGGAATTCATATGAGCTAATTGTCTTCAGTCAGATATACCTGTTTCATTCAAGCATCATTCATTGGCCTTGTATGGTATAGCTGCATTCAGTGTGCAGTGTGCATGTTGTGTGTTCAGAACACGGTAGTGAAATTATAGGATGCACCATGGGTAGGTACTTCCAGTAACCCCTAGGATTTGTTAGCATTTGATTTAGAATTACATTTTGGTTGCTGCACATTCGGAAACCTTTCCCTGCTAACAAATGTTTCCCAACTCTAGCATTCCATTATGTGACCTCATATGAGCTTGTGACCTACAGTTTAAGAAGCTAAGAAGTGGTCTTTGATTGTTCCTTCCCTCAAATGCTGCTCCATATCTATCTCTGTACATCTTGTAAGCAGGATAAATGGTAGGTCAAAGGTTTGGGGGCTGGGTTAGTGCCCCAGTCCTTCCATTGGAAGTCTTGCCTGGTTACAGGAGATGGCTGGTTAAGTCTCCATGTCTCCCATTACTAGGAGTCTTAGCTAAGGTCACCCTCATAGATTCCTGGGAATTTCCATTGTAGTAGGTTTCTACCTTTTTCCAGAGATGCTTCCCCCAACCCCAATCCAGTTGTCTCTCACAGTACTCTAGGTCTTCAACTGGGACTTCTAAAGTGGGAACAGAGGTTGTCTCTGACTACATTGCCTGCCTTTGGATCCCTTTCCCCTAAAATGGGCTACCTTCTCTAACCTCAATTGGAGGTGTGTATAGTGTTACTGAAACTTGATATGCTAAGGCCTGTTGATATCCTTGTGAGGCTTCCCCTTTTCTGAGAAGAAGTGGAGGAGGAGTGAATGGGGGGGAAGAGGAGGGGGGAGAGGGAAGGATTGGGAAGAGAAGAGGGAGGGGAAGCTACAATCAGGATGTAAAGTAAGTAAATAACTTAATTAAAAAAAGAAGTTAGGGACTAAAATGTAAGATGAACTCTTGGAACCTAAAATATAAAACAAATTATCTAGCTTAAAATGATTAAACTGTGTGGAAGTTTCCCTAAAGGGTAATATTAAGCCTATTCACAAAAATCTATGAAAACATGTGTTCAATATCAATAGTTACGGAAGAAATGGAAACCTCTGCTAACACAGCACACCTATTAAGATGAGTAAAAACCTGATAAAGCTTAAGTGCCTGAAAAAATTTCCTGCAGAGAAATAGCATATTTATTTTGGAGATAACATTAGCTGTTGAAGTAAATATGAATGACGAGAAAGTGCAGATATTGATATCTCAGCCAGTCTGATAACAAATCTTTTGATGGGGAAGTCAGATAAGATAGAAACTTGAAATCCCAATGGAAATATGGATATTGAGATATGAGATATTGCATATGTCCTTAGTTAGTCCTTAGTTGTATAAATGTGTATTATACCTAAAAGAACTAACAAGTTTTTATGTAAGACTATTAGAATTTTAGAACTAATAAGTTTTAAGAAAATCCTCTTCAGAATGCATGTTTCAAATATGCTACATAATAATACTAATAGTATGGAGATTATCAGATGGATTATTTTGTAATTTGAAAAATATATTCACGTTTCTGGGACAGCTGTTTAAAGATGTGTTAGCATGGCACAAGTAAGGACGAAAGTGTAACTATTGTTTTACCATGCAAACTTAAACTTGGGTCCCTCTGTTACCCTCTGCCACCTATACCACTTTAAACAAGTTACTTCATCAGGCTGTATTTATTCCTTCACCTGAAAGCATCTTCTGCTCCATGGAGTTGCAATTAAAAGATGTCATACACATTAAACAGCAAAGTAATTTTATATCTTTAACAAATATGGTGATGGCGATGATGATGATGATTCTAAACTGGAGTGGGTACCATAGATGGGTTGTATCCCAAGATAGTAGCAAACAAGAATTAAGCATACTCTCTGGCCCCAGGGAATGCACAGTGCTATGGGCACATTCATCGTAAGGTCCTGTAGTTTCTATTTTCTTTGTTCCCATCTTGTCTAAAAGTCTCCCACCTTACTCTAAATCAACATCAGTTCTAGAATTCTAAGACTTCATTTCTCTTTGGATTACCAGAGAAAAGGAAAAACACCTGTTATTTAACTCTGCCAAGAAATTTAATTTTTGTTAATTTCACCTCATCTGTGCTCAGTGGCTGATTCTCATGGCCATGTGGTACTAGTAAGATGATTTATAAACAGTGACTTTTTTTCTAATAAAATTCAACTTTCCCCCAAGGGCCAACATACTCGATCTGCAGCCAGCTCTTAAAATAACAGTTATTTTCCTTTAACCATGAATGAACAAATAAATAATTGAATGAACAAGCCTCCTCTCTCTCTGCTGAAAGACCTAGGGGCCTTTTCCCCATTGGCCTTTCCCTTTCCTGCTGTTACCTCCCAGGTCCCCTAGGAGTTGTTCTTCATTCTGCAATTCTAGGTTAATTTCCCTTCCTTAAACTCTCTTCAGGTTACTCAGGGCTTTAGAGCCAGCCAGGTGAGGGGAGGGCAAGAGTAGATGGAAATGGAGACTGCTCAGTACACAAAGGGAAAAAATGGTTAGATCTAGTGATATGGGTTATAATTCAATGTTTGGGAGACTTAAGTAGTAGGCTTGTTTATGAACAGGAAGCAAACTTTCCTGGGTTTTTGGTGTTTGTATAATAGGAGACAGTACCAAACTACAAAGTAGATCTTTTAAGCCTTTTTTGAGTCTCATTTCTAGTCCCTTCATATTGAAGGACAGCAAGAGGGCTGAATAGGACTGAATTCGATTGTCTAAGAATAAACCGCACACAGTCGGATTCAGCCACTTGAAATTGGCCACCCACAGTGGTTATCCTTGGATGAGGAGATTAATGTAGTTATCTTCATTTTTTATATTGTCACACTTTTTGAAGCCTACATAATTGTCACGTGCTGATTTTCTAATCTGTCAACATTTAATGAGTGGAGACCTTAGGCTACAAATTAATACATTCATTCTCCTTCCAGTTTTGCATAAACACCTGCATACAACTAGATGAGAATGTGTGGAAGAAAAAAGCTCAGAAGCCAGCAGTGCATTTCTCTGAGGGACAGGACTGTGGAGATTTCATTGATTTTTCTTTACACTTTTGATAAGCTACAAATTTTATATAGTAAACACAAATTTTGAGCAAACAAAATTAAAACTTAAAAATGAATTAAAGCTTCTGCCTTACCATCAAGATGAGAACAAAATGAACTTCAGCAGGGTCCTGTCCCCCATCGAGTTATAATTTTGGTCCCTTTTCTCATCATGTCTGAGTTTCACCTACAGTCTTTCTACTCACACACCAGATCTCTTCCCTTCCCTTCCCTTCCCTTCCCTTCCCTTCCCTTCCCTTCCCCTCCCCTCCCCTCCCCTCCTCTCCCTCTCCCTCCCTCCCTCCCCTCTCTGCCCCCATTGTTAACTTTACACTTTACATTTGTTTCTATCTGCATCTGAAAATATTTTCCACATTTCCTTGACCTACTTCTGACAGGTACTGCCTTATTTCTACACTGTCAGCAGTGTTGTCTGTGTTTCTGGAATACAACACCTAAAACTCCATCATTTTTAAAAATCTGCTCAAGCCTACTTGTTCCCTCTTCATCCTCATACCAATGCCTTTATTCCATAAGAACTGTTCTTGACAAATGATCTGTAGATCACTAAATTTATTAATGACCTTCCAAAATTTACTTTTCATGAGTTATTGGTAGTACGCATCACTATTAACATTGGCTGAATCCATTTCTTATTGGTTTTTGAGTTACCATGCAGCCTTAGTTTTCCTACTACTCCACTGATAGCTCTGGCTCTTTTGATTTTGTCTTACTCTGCAGCCTGAACTTTTGATGTTGTGGGGATCCAAGAAGCAGTCTTTGAACCACTTCTCTTTGTGTCTACACTGATCTCCAGCTTCTATACTCATTTCTAGCCTCTTGACTTTAAATACCATCTATATATTACCAACTCCTACTTGTTAGAGTTCTAGACAATATACAGCTACAGTTTACTCTTCTTTATAAAACTGTACATATGCCCAAATGTGTATTTGACGTAAACACCAGGAGGTTTTGTATATATTTCAAACTCAAATGTACAAAACCAAACTTCTAGCTAACTCCCACAGCTTTTCCCACATACAGGCTTCATAATTTCACTCAGTGGGACTTGAAGAGCCTAAGTCACTCAATTCAAACTCCTTGATGAAGAAGTCAGTGAGGGAAGAATAAACAAAAATCTATGTATGAAATGCTGTTAAGAAAAGCTGTTACTTTGTATGCTAATTTAAAAATAAAGACAAAATTGACTTGCATATAGCTTTAAAATATAACCAGAATTTGGTAGATTTCCACATCGTAGTTACCCTGATCTGAGATATCTCTTGCCTGTACTCACACACTCTCAGCACTTACCATAGCAGTCAGAGTGGTTATTCAATATAAAAGGCAACCAAGGCATATCCTTCAGCTATTATGGAATAATTGGTACCACCAGCAGTTCAGTTATTAACAACCATAACACCAAAACACTAGACCAAAATGTTTAGACATTAGAAAAACAGGAAGTTTTTCTGTCTAATAACAGGCATGAAAAGGGCACAAGGTAAGCCTCAGGGTTCAGTTAACTCTGCCTAGAGAAGGTTCTCCTCTACATGTAGAAAACTAGAAAGAAAACAGAATTTGGCCTTCCTAGAGTGAGAAGGCAGAACATAGAGGTAAGGATGTACAAAGTTGCTGGAGTCTGTAAGATAGGGCACTGGAAAACAGGGATCCACAGGAATTATGATACATCAGAAATCCACATGTAGAACCTTCACAAGTTCTTAGATAAAGGCCAGACTGCAAGTAAGTAAATCAGTTTTCTGAGGTTAATAAGAAAGTGACTAGGGATCAATCTCACAATGACATCAGAGCCTGAGCAATTCTATGTGATACTAGAGTTCGGGTCCATGAAGAAGTAAGGGAACCCATGCAGCTGAGAAGATAGCTTACTTGGTCAATGCTGGCTGACTGTGCAAACATGACAATCTAAGTTTGAGCCCCAAGTCCTCCATAAAAATGTATAATACACCTAAGTCTATATACAAATATCTATATATAGTATAAGTGAAAACTTTCCATCTGGGCTCACAATGTTACCTTGAAGAACCATAGACTATGCAACCAAAACCCCAACTAGTGTATTTATGTAGGAATGAGTATGGTAAAACTCAGGAAACTCGAAAGGAGCCAGTGGAGGAAGGGGAGAGGCATTAAATGACATAATGGAAAGCAAAATAGAACAAGAAATGCTGGGGGCAGAAGGAAACAAGTGCTGGAGTAGGTACAAAAAGATCCACAAGATGGGTGTGCTGAGAAATTTCAATGAGAAATGTCCCCTATCATCTTGAACATTTTAACATTTGATACCCAGTTGGTAGCACCATTTGAGCCTCCTTTAAGTGGTAGAGCCTTACTTGAGGAAGTACATCACTGGGGACTGGCTTTGAGAGCTTAAAGTCTCAAATCACTTCTAGCTTGCAGTCTCTGCTTCATGTTTGTGGTTGAGATGTGAGCTCTCAGCTTCCTACACCTGCTAGTGTTATACCCCTATTGTGAAGGACTCTTATCTCTATGGAATCATAAGTCCAAATAAATTATTCCTTCTATATGTTGCTTTTGGTCATCTTGTTTTTACCACAGCAATAGAAAAGTAACTATTGAGTTCACAGGAGAGGATGAACCAAAAGAGATGCCTTAAGGAAACATGCTACTTTGTATTCTAATTTTTAAAAAGTTATTTAAATGACACTATACATCAAGTGATAATGGAATACTATCAAATTTGTGAGATATAGATATTGAGAACCGAATTTACAGATTTAAAAATATAACAAAGTAAAAATATTAAAAAGAAACCAATGATCTGTTTTTCCAGTTTAACAAGCTGTAAAGAAAAAGGAAAAACAAATCAATGGAAGGATCTCCTGGAGCTTGTAGACCAAACAAAAAGACAAAGGAGGGATTGAAGAAAGGGACCCTCCATGGCTAGAAACATTTTCAAGGCTTTGGTGTGGATTTTCCTCTACAGGAGGTGTTCAGAGTTAACATATAGAGTCTCCCCTAAACCACAAAGGTTCTTGTTAACCCTCTTCTTGATTGCTCACTATATATCTAGAGGATAGGATCCTAGTGCTGATGGCATCAAATACCTCAGTTGCAAGATATAAAGAAAGGAAGCTAGAACTGAGCTAGAAACTTCACCCCTGCTGTCTAGCTTTCAAAGTTCTGGAAAGTGCTATGCAGGCTTCTGGGTGGGTGGGGGTATCAATGATTGTACCCACTTGTGAACTCTATTAACCAAAAACCCTACTCTCTGGGGAAAATGTGTCCATTGTGAAATAGTGGCATGATTATTCTGAGGGTAGCTAAACAACCTCTTGTTGTCAGAAAATAATATCTAGAGCTTCAAAATGCTATCATCTAGACTCCGTATATACATTGTAATTAATCATGAACTCACAATAACTGCTATTACCTCTGCTGGGGAGGCACAAGAATGGTTTTGTCAATCATCAGTCACAGAGAGAAAAGTGGCTCATGAGGCCTTGCCCTTTATTAATGAACTATTAGGTATTTATGATAGATCAGGGAAATGGGAACCATTGTCTCTAGTTATTTAAAAAATTGGTCATGGTGTATGACTACATTGGAAACATGAATAAAAAATAATAATTATAAAAAGCAATTGACAAAAGTCAACACTTTATGGGCATAAGATATAGCTCAGCAGTTAAGAGTGCCTGCTGTTGTCTTATAGGACCACATTTTGGTTCCTAGTTCAGGTGGCTCACAGTCACCTGTGACTCCAGCTCTAGGACATATGATACCTTCTTCTGGTCTCCAAAGGTATTCATACACACATGTCATACACACAGACACACAGTTTTCTTTAAAAACAAAAACTAGACAGGAGCATTCTCAATTTAATAAAACACAAGAATGCATTCCCCCTAACATTAGGAACAAGGCAAGTATTTTCACTTAGGCAGCTTCTGACAAATACTATACAATGAAACAAGAACTACAAAGCATGGATCATTGGAAGGAAGATGGAAAATTATCTTTATTTACAGACAACTTTATACAAATAATTGTCTAAGGACTATTACTCATGCACACAACAAAACTTAATAAAACTTATAAATGAATTTAATAAAATAGCATAATACAAGACCGATAGCTAAATAGAAATTGTATTTGTATATGCTAGATACAAGTAATTAGAAATAAATAAATATCTTTAACAAGAGCAAAAAAGTAGAAAACACCTAGAAGTAGTAAGTGCCCACACCAAAAATACTTCTGAGAGAAGTTTAAGGTCGTATAAATGACCAAGAATATTAGTGTACTCCTGTAAACTAAGCTCTTGGGGAGCTGAGGCAGGAAAAGTATCATAAGCTCCAGGATTGCCTGGCTACATGGCAAGACCTGTCCTCCAATCCAGACCAACATGTCTGGGAGACTGTACTTAATAGCACTCTTCTCCATCCTCTAGCCTTTTATTATAGCCAGAGTTTGATGGTGATAGGAGACAGTAATGGGAGGTGACTAAGAACACAATGTGTTCTATACATGTATGTAACTGGCAAAAGTAAAATTTATAACTCAAACAAAAAGTTTACATGAATAGAGAGATATGCTGTGTTCTAAATCTTATCTTTGTACCCAAAGACAAGTGTATGTAGCTACCATACCTGGAAAAAGAATGCTATCTTTACAGCATATGGGGACCACTGAAGAAAACCACAAGTGAACAAAATATAAAGGACAACAGATCTTGGAGATCCTAGCCTCCGTAGAAACATCTGCATCACAGCTGCTGCATCTAAGGCTCTAGAAACTTAAAAGAAGAGGGAACAGATAGATCGTAAGATCCAGAAAACAGTCTCTCCTAGAAATTGCTACAAAATCAGAACAGTGGCAACATCAGTAGATATTTTAATGACAAAGGAGGAAAATTTCATGAGATTTCACCTGAAGACAAAAAAAAAAAAAAACTATAAGTAACTGATGAGTGCTAGGAGAGGGAGAGTTATCTTCTTCTAGGAATGAACTGCCTTATTGATTATCCAGAACAATGTTATCAGCCCTGAAAACATTAACACAAAAACAACACAAACATGAACAGACTAGATAGATTGTATTTCTGTATGTGTGCATACATATCCATGCAAATATTTGTACAATAATAATCAGAGAAAAAGAGACTATTAATTTTAGAATGGGGAGCATGGGAGGGGTTGTGGGAGGGTATCTGGAAGGGGCTGAAAATAGGAAATGGAGGAAGTAATATAATTCTTTTTGAATTAGAAACATTTAAAAATTGCAACAAAACAAACTTAAATTTAAATTTTTCTGCTTATAATAAAACACCATTAATAAAATGTATGTATTACAGATCAGAAAACATCTTTTTATATTTTTCAGATTAGAGCTATATTAAAAAGCAATTCACAAAAGACAAAACTAGTTATGTATATGACTCAGTTTGTGGAATGCTCACTTACCATACATGGAGCCTTGGGTCTGATCACCAATGTGTGTGAAACAGATAGGACAGTGCATGCACCAACATACAGAAGGTGGAATCAGAAAGATCAAAAATTCATGGTAATGATGATACCCTGTCTTAAACAACTACCAAAAAGAAATGCAAAGTATAATTTTGCATTTTAAACATTCTGAGAGGTGGTTACATCAATGGATGTTCACTTTACCATTTTGCTGTGTACTTGCTAGTACTCATTTGCTTTAGTTCAATTCTATATTTCACTAATAACCAATATTGAACTATTTGTGATGTGTTTTCCCACAGATATATATTCTCTTTTGTAAAATGTTTTTGTTTCAAATATTTTCCATATCTAAGAGATTAAATGAACAAGAGATCTTTTTATCCATACACTGGAAGTCTACCTGACAACAAGAACACGTGGTATTGATACACATAAAATAGTAGTACATCTTTCAAAGCCAAGCTAGGAAAAACATTTTCATACTGAAAAAAAGTGTGTGGCCTTAATTCCAACTGCTTGGGAGACTTAGGAAGAAGGAACAAAAGTTCAAGGCCTTCTTGGAGTACAGAACAAGTTTAAGGCCAGCCTGGAAACTTCATAAAAACTTATCTCAAAATTAAAAGTAAAGGGGACTGAAACTTGTAGCTCAGTGTTACAACACTGGTTAGTTTATGTGAGGCCCTAGGTTGATTCCCCAGTACTACCCCCTCAAAAGTAAAACTATATCCTTAGAGACAACTGAAGCCATTAATTGACTGTAGCTCTTCATCTACGGGTGGGGCCTTCTGAGAGTTTCTTCATCCATCCACATTGGCATGTCAATTTGTCTTGTCATTGTTCAGGTCTTTCTTAGGTAATCATACTATTGACACCAAGTAGCCAACCCTAAATGCAGCTACATTTGAGTACATAAATTATACATTTGAGTGTATAAAACAATAACAACCACAAAAGAGGTCATAATTTGAGAAGGAATGAAGGTGCACAGGAGGAGTTTGGGGAGAAAGGGGTGGAAATAATATAAATACAATATTTATGTATGAAATTCTAAAAAATTAAAAGAGTAAAACTACATAGTGTATGAAATTTATATGAAGTTTTTTAACAAACAAAGATAAAATCATGGGAAGTATCTAAGCATCTTTATAAGTATATGAATGGCTTATTTAAGTTTGAAATTTGCCAAAACTCCAATGATACACCTTTTGTATTTGTACAATTCATAGTATGGGTGCTTTACATTTGAAGAAATATTGAATTCTAGTCAATAAAATACCCAATAAACTATTAATGAAAGAAATAAATCTGGGCTCTAAATTGCTTCAAACTGCACACAAAAATAAGATAAACTAATGGATATGCAGAAGGATGGACAGATTTAATAGAGTAAATGTAATAAAAGCAGGGGTAGAATTCAGGTAGTCATATACACATGTGTATTTTTATTATGTATTAGTATTTCCATACTATGTTGGAGAATAAAATATTTTGTTACAAAGACATCTTAAAAATGAAGAGAACCAGGTATGGCAGTATACACCTATAAACCCAGCACTTGGCAGGGGAAGTCAGCAGGATCAGGAGTTCAAGGTTATCCTTGGCTACACAGTGAGTTTGAGGCCTGCCTGGACTACAGAAAACTGCCAAAAACCCAAAACCAAAAAAGTAAGCAAATCAGGAAAAAAGCAAACTATAAAACAAAATATTCTCATTACATAAATCTGACATAGAATTTATGTTCACAATATATAATGAACTTTTTCAGCTGTAAAAATAATTTTTAAAAAGTAACCTGAGTTTAGAAATGATCAAAAGACATGAGTACATATTTTACAAAGATAACACATATACATAAGGCTTAGAGATACAGCTCAGTGGTAGAAGACATGACTAAACTCTGTAAGGCTGTGAGCTTGATTCCTAGAAAACACACACACACACACACACACACACACACAGAGAGAGAGACAGAGAGAGAGAGAGAGAGAGATCTCATATTCACAATATTTTTTTTTTTGCCTTGATAGTCTTGTGTTCATGTGTGGTGCATTGTTTATGTAGCATATACATACCAGTCATTTGTATTATTCCCTTGAGAATGCTACACTCATAATGTCATTCTTTCTATGCTTTCTTCTCTGCTGTGTCCTGAAGACCACTGAAGTGCTTGAATTTCCCTTGTACCATGAATGTTGTGGGAGTAACCAACCACTTCCTGATTGGATTTAAGGTCCACTCCACAAGATAAATCTAACTAATATCTGGAACCTATGGTTAGACAAGCCATAGGCACTAGGGGATAACCTATTACTATTGTTCTGTTACATAGACATAACATTAAATCAACTACTAATGACTTATCATTATACCTAGAGATTAATGCATCTCTCAACCCTCACCAGAGAAGCTTCCATTGGTAGTAGGTGGTGATTAATACCTAAATGGGACCTCTATATCACATCCCTCTTCTCAACACTCAGGGATCATTGTAGAAGAAGGAACAGAAAGAGTATAAGAGCCAGAGACTGTGAATGACTACGAGGAAACAACGTCTGCTGGACATAGCGGGATACCTGCACAAATAAACTCATAGCAGTTCTGGCAGGAGGTACTGGCAGTTGATAGCTGCTTCTAAGGGAAGATTCAGTTTTCTAGTCCTTGATAAGCCAACCATAGTCTAGAGGAAGACCATACATCCAAGGATATTTGGGAAGCACAAATTGGCCTTGATGGTATAAGAAAAAATAAAGATACAAAGTTGAATGGGTAGTGAAGTGGGTGACATAGGAAGATTTAAGGGTGAGAGAATAGATGATCAAAAAGTACAAAATTTTTGAAGAAACTAAAACATTTAAAAGAGAAATAATACTCAGTCTGAGAGGGGTATCCTTTTCAAGGGTGAAATGTAATGGGGACAACTGGGAAACTGTCCTCAGTGACATGTTATATGTGATACTGACTATTCAAAGAAAATAGTGTTAACCAAACAAGCTCCAAAGGCAAGGCTGTCCCCACATGCAAACTGAGCATTGTTCATTGAGGATGAGTAGGAGAGCCTTTCATGTCCTGAAGGTAGAGGAACGGACTTGGTGGGGTGGTTGCTACTGTGAATCTACGTCTAGAAACAATACTTGAATATATAGAGTTGGATTACAAATTTAGGATGGTTATCAATCAGTATTTTTGGGTCTGGACATTAAGTATTTCTTCCCAATGAACTGGTCTGGACATTAAGCCCAGCCCATCATCTGTTAAGAGAAGGGAGTCTGGCTTGTAAAGAAAGATGACAAAGTACTAGACTAAGTCCTGGGTAATAGAAGGGGAAGTTATAGTCTACTGGCCAAGGACTGTTCTCCTCAGACTTAGCATTTGCTCTGATGTTGTCAACACCAAGATCTTCTCTGACAATAACTTTTCATATAGATCCTCCAATACTTAAGGAATTTGAATAAATGGTAAAACCCCGGCCCCAGAGACATTAAGTAAATGGTTATAGTGATAAGGTCTATGCCTCTGGCTTGAGTGGACAGGACATTCTGTGACTAGAATTGAGCGATTAGGTTTGGAGATATAGCACTGTAGTCCTGGCTTGAAGTTTTAGGTAAGCTGCTTCTCTTTACTGAGATTAAACTTACTCTTCTGTAAAATGAAAATATTTGTGTAAGATTGTATCCACAAGCAACAGAGCTCCTTCCCAGGCATAGTCTGTCAAATGCCTAGGGCAGGGTCCAGGACTCTTCATGCTTAATAAGTTCCTCACTTTGACTGATGATTACAAGAATTCAAGGGCTGCTTCATCTGCTTGCCTGCTTGGGGAATGTCCCCTAATAGTAGTCTTCTCTTACTACTTCACTTCCCTCACTTAGTCCAACATGAGTCTCTATAGGGGGGTTGAACTTTCATGTTGATGGGTCGTTATGATGTTCTATTAATCATAGACTGATTGCAGCTGAAGGTAGAACAATTTAGAACTGCTCCTGTCATAGCTGAGTCACCCACACGATCTTTATCGTATATCCTCTGAAAAAGTCACAGTTGGGTGAAAATGTCCAGCCTTTGCAATTTGCTAAATTCCTACTTGGGGGGTGATCAGAGACAAAGAAATGCTCTCTTGACTTTCAAACACTGTGCCAGCTCACACCTCCCACATACACCAGTTCAATGCTATAGGACTGAGGGAACAGGAGGGGGAAGGGTGAGAGGTTGTCGTGCTTTTCTGATGCTTATTCAGAAGGAAGGTGGTCAGCAGTTTTAGTTCATAGGATTAGTGGAATGGTGCCAAATCCCTTCCAGCTCAGGTTCCATGGTTATGGCTGGCATGTTTTAGTTGGCAGGAAAGTAAACTCACTCATCCTCTATCTTAGAGCCCTGGCCAGAAAATAAAGTTCTGTGATTTCATTACAATGAAATTACAAGGCTTTTGAAGGCAATTAACAATCTTACTACAATCCATCTTTCTGTCCATCTCAATATTTGAGTGCACCCTGCTATGCACACGAAATATGTAATCTCCACTAGGAAAAGTACATACAGGTTTATTGAATTACTGTGTAGACCAGTTCTCCAAATCTTCAGTTATTATGATATTGGAGAATGTATCATTTATGAGAGTTCGTTCTGTATGTAAACAGTCAAGAAACTGGTCAAAGCAGGACTGTGATTTGTGTGTGTAACAGATTTAGTAAGATATAGTCTCTATACTGCAAGCTAAACCACCTAAACTTTATAATGCACAATTTCCTCATATTCTAAAGAATATAATCATTGTAATGAGCTTAGAACATTATGTTCTTTGTCACTTAAATATCACCCACACCTGCAACCACTATCCCATCCTGCCTTATGCAATCAACATCTAATTTATTTTACCACAGATAAACTCTTTCGGCCATTTTATATTAATGGTATAATATCGTCTGAGACCTTTTATGACTGTCTTATTTTATATGAACAGAAAGTTATAAAGTTCAGATATGTGGCAGGATAGAACACTACTCTGTTTCTTTTATGACCATTAAAATTCTATTGCATGAAATGGTACATTTTATTTATACATTTATCACTTGACAGAAATTTAGTTTGTTGTGTTTTCTATAGCTATTTTTTTAAAACAAATATGTAAATATGTGAGCTGGAGAGATCAGTGGTTAAGAGCAGGTACTACTTTTACAGAAAATCTGAGTTATGTTCCCAGCACCCAAATGAGATAGATGGCTTACATCTGCCTATAACTCTGTCTTCTGGCATCCTTTGACACTGCACTCACAAGCACATGTCCTCCGAGTGCACACATAATTAAAAGCAAAAATGTATAAATATGTATTTATTGGTAGTAATGTTCGTAAAATGGTTTATACATTCAACTTAATTTCATATCAAAATTTCAGGGGCACAAAGTATACATGAGTATGTGTATAAACTTAAAATACAATTCTAACATATTTATGAATACAAAAGCACAATAATAACCAAAGCAGTATTGAAGAAGAGCAGCATTGGATAACATTGCAAGATATAATATATAATAACCCAGACCAACCCATCTGAATAGACACCAGATGTTAATCCACATAAATATTTTCATTTTATTTATGACAATGGTTCTATTGCAGTGTTGGATCCATTTGATATCTATTTGTATAAGATAAATTGATATGCATATCACACTGATAAATACGAGATGTAAATTAATTCCAGAGAAGTTACACATCTAAATGTGAATAATACAATCCTATATTCTCAGAATACAATCTAAAAGCATCTTCATAGCATGAGGGCAGGAAAAATAATTTAAGATAACACAAAATGGTAGAAAATATTTATACCATATTCAACAGTACATACATAGAATATATAAATATTTCTATTTTTTAGAATTTCATGCATAGAAATAATTTTAATTATCAGAAACAGAAATACAGAAGCCTAAGATGAAAATGAGAAGAAAAAGCTTAATAAGTATAAGTAAATGGATCTTTTTTTATTTTAAGGGTGACATCAGATTTTTATTTCATGTTGTATGATGCAGCCAACAAATGAACCAGTGACTGTTTCCCAAAGAAATGATCTTTGTTTTTTAATTTTTCCTACTTTATTTACATTTCAAATGTATCCCCCTTTCCAGATCTCTTTTGAACCTCCCCATTTCCTCCCCCCTTCCCCTGCCACTATGGGGTATTCCCCCATCCACCCACCCACACTTGTTTTCCCTCCTTGGCATTCTCCTATACTGGGGGATCTAACACTTTCAGGCACAAGGGCTTCTCCTCCTCCTGATGGCCAAAAAGACCCTCTTCTGCCACAAACGTGGCCAGCACCACGGGTCACTGAATGTTTATTCCTTAGTTGGTGGATCAGTCTCCAGGAGTATCATGGGGTCACACCAGATGTCACTGTTGCTGCCTCCCCAGGGATGCAAACTCCCTCAGCTCCTTCAGTCCCTTCTCCAACTCCTCCATCGGGGACCTCACAATCAGCCCTACAGTTGCTGTGAAGTGACTCTTGGGTATTTCAAACTCTTGGGCTAATAACACTTAACAGTGAGAACATACCATTTTCAGTTTTTGTGACTGTGTTACCTCGCTCAGGATGATATTTTCAAGTTCCATCCATTTGTCTGTGAATTTCATTGTTTTTAATAGCTGAGTAGTATTCCATTGTGTAAATGTACCACATTTTCTGTCTCCATTCCTCTGTGGAGGAACATCTGGGTTGTTTCCAGCTTCTGGCTATTATAAATATGGCTGCTATGAACATGGTGGAACATGTGTCTTTATTACATGTTGGAGCATCTTCTGGGTATATGCCCAGGAGTGGAATAGCTGGGTCCTCAGGTAGTATTATGTTCTTTTTTCTGAGGATCCGCCAAACTGATTTCCAGAGAGGTTGCATCAACTTGCATTCCCACCAGCAATGGGGGAGTGTTCCTCTTTCTCCACATCCTCGCCAACATGTGCCATCACCTGAGTTTTTGAACTTAGCCATTCTGACTGGTGTGAAGAGAAATCTCAGGGTTGTTTTGATTTGGATTTTCCTGATGACTAAGGATGATGAACATTTCTTTAGGTGCGTCTCAGCCATTCGAGTTTCCTCAGTTGAGAATTCTGTTTAGCTCTCTTCCCCATTTTTTGATAGGGTTATTTGGATCTCTGGAGTCTAGCTTCTTGAGTTCTTTGTATACCTTGGATATTAGCCCTCTGTCGGATGTAGGATTGGTAAAGATCTTTTCCCAATCTGTAGGTTGCCATTTTCTCTTATTGACAGTGTCCTTTGGCTTACTGAAGCTTTGTAATTTTATGAGGTCCTATCTGTCGATTCTTGATCTTAGAGCATAAGCCATTGGTGTTCTGTTCAGAAACTTTTCCCCTGTGCCCATGTGTTCAAGACTTTTCCCCACTTTCTCTTCTATTAGATTCAGTGTATCTGGTTTTATGTGGAGGTCCGTGATCCACTTGGACTTGAGTTTTGTTCAGGGAGATAGGAATGAATCAATTCACAATCTTCTACATGTAGACTTCCAGTTGAACCAGCACCATTTGATGAAGATGCTGTTTTTTTTCCCCACTGTATGGTTTTAGCTCCTTTGTCAAAGATCAAGTGACCATAAGTGTGTGTGTTCATTTCTGGGTCTTCGATTCTATTCCATTGATCTACCTGCCTGTCACTGTACCAATACCATGCAGTTTCTATCACTACTGCTCTGTAGTACAGCTTTAGGTCAGGGAGGCTGATTACCCCAGAAGTCCTTTTATTGTTGAGAATAGTTTATCCTGGGTTTTTTGTTATTCCATATGAATTTGAGAATCGCTCTTTCTAGGTCTATGAAGAATTGATGGGAATTGCATTGAATCTGTAGATTGCTTTTGGTAGGATGGCCATTTTTTACTATATTAATCCTGCCGATCCATGAGCATGGGAGATCTTTCCATCTTCTGAGGTGTTCTTTGATTTCTTTCTTCAGAGACTTGAAGTTCTTGTCATACAGATCTTTCACTTGTTTGGTTAGAGTCACACCAAGATATTTTATAGTGTTTGTGACAATTGTGAAGGGTGTTATTTCCCTAATTTCTTTCTCAGCCTGTTTATCCTTCGAGCATAGGAACGTTACTGATTTGCTTGAGTTAATTTTGTATCCGGCCACTTTGCTGAAGTTGTTTATCAGCTGTAGCACATCTCTGGTGGTGTTTTTCAGGTCACTTAAGTATACCATCATATCATCTGCAAATAGTGATATTTTGATTTCTTCCTTTCCAATTTGTATCCCTTTGACCTCCTTTTGTTGTCTAATTGCTTTAGCTAGAACTTCAAGTACTATATTGAATAGATAGGGAGAGAGAGGGCAGCCTTGCCTAGTCCCTGATTTTAGTGGGATTACTTTGCATTTCTCTCCATTTAGTTTGATGTTGGCTACTGGTTTGCTGTATATTGCTTTTACTATGTTTAGGTATGCTCCTTGAATTCTTGATCTTTGCAAGACTTTTATCATGAAGGGATGTTGAATTTTGTCAAATGCATTTTCAGCATCTAACGAGATGACCATGTGGTTCTTTTCTTTGAGTTTGTTTATGTAGTGGATTACATTGATGGATTTCTGGGTATTGAACCATCCCTGCATCCCTGGGATGAAGCCTACTTGATCATGGTGAATGATCGTTGTGATGTGTTCTTGGATTCAGTTTGCAAGAATTTTATTGAATGTTTTTGCATCGATATTCATAAGCGAAATTGTTCTGAAGTTTTCTTTTATTGTTGGGTCTTTGTGGGGCTTTGGTATCAGTGTAACTGTGGCCTCATAGAATGAATTGGGTAGTGTTCCTTCCATTTCTATTTTGTGGAATAGATTGAAGAGTATTCGTATTAGGTCTTCTTTGAAGATCTGATAGAATTCTGCACTGAACCCATCTGGTCCTGGGCTTTTTTTGGTTGGGAGACTTTTAATGATTGCTTCTATTTCTTTAGGTGTTTGGGGACTGTTTAGATGGTTTATCTGATCCTGATTTAACTTTGGTAATTGGTATCTGTCTAGAAACTTGTCCATTTCCTCCAGATTTTCCAATTTTTTTTTTGCATATAGGCTTTTGTAGTAGGATCTGATGATTTTTTTAATTTCCTTAGAGTCTGTTGTTATATCTCCCTTTTCATTTCTAATTTTATTGATTTGCGTACATCTCTGTGCCCTCTGGTTAGTCTGGCTAAGGGTATATCTATCTTGTTGATTTTCTCAAAGAACCAGCTCCTGGTTTTGTTGATTCTTTATATAGTTCTTTTAGTTTCCACTTGGTTGATTTCAGTCCTTAATTTGACTATTTCCTACCTTCTACTCCTCTTGGGTGTATTAGCTTCTTTTTGTTCTAGAACTTTTAGGTGTGCTGTTAAGCTGTTAGTATATGCTCTCTCCAGTTTCTTTTTGGAGGCATTCAGAGCTATGAGTTTTCCTCTTAACACTGCTTTCATTGTGGTTTGGGTATGTTGTACTTTCATTTTCATTAAACTCTAGGAAGTCTTTAATTTCTTTCTTTATTTCTTCCTTGACCAAGTTATCATTGAGCAGTGCATTGTTCAGCTTCCATGTGTATGTGGGCTTTCTGTTGTTGTTGTTGCCATTGAACACCAGCTTTATTCCGTAGTGATCTGATAGGAGGCATGGGATTATTTCAGTCTTCTTATATCTGCTGAGGTTTGTTTTGTGACCAATTATATGATCAATTTCAGAGAAGGTACCATGAGGTGCTGAGAAGAAGGAATATTCTTTTGATGTAGGATGAAATGTTCCACAGATATCTGTTAAACCCATTTGGTTCATAGCATCTGTTACTTTCACTGTGTCTCTGTTTAGTTTGTGTTTCCAAGATCTGTCCATTGATGATAGTGGGGTATTGAAGTCTTCCACTATTATTGTGTGAAGTGCAATGTGTGCTTTGAGCTTTAGTAGAGTTTCTTTTATGAATGTGGGAGCTCTTGCATTCGAGGCATAGGTGTTCAGAATTGAGAGTTCTTCTTGGTAGATTTTTCCTTTGATGAGTATGAAGTGTCCTTCCTTATCCTTTTTGATGACTTTTGGTTGAAAGTCACTTTTATCTGATATTACAGTGGCTACTCCAGCCTGTTTCTAGGGGCCATTTGCCTGGAAAATTGTTTTCCAGCCCTTTACTCTGAGGTAGTGTTTGTCTTTAACACAGAAGTGCGATTCCTGGATGCAGCAAAATGCTAGGTCCTGTTTATGGATCCAGTCTGTCAGTCTATGTCTTTTTATTGGGGTGTTGAGACCATTGATATTGAGAGATATTAAAGAATAGTGATTGTTGTTTCCTGTTATTTTTTATGTTGTTTACATGTTTGTGTGGCTATCTTCTTTTGAGTTTGTTGAAAGATTACTTTCATGCTTTTTCTTGAGTGTAGTTTCCCTCCTTGAGTTGGCATTTTGCATGTATTATTCTTTGTAGGGCTGAGTTTGTGGAAACATACTGTGCAAATTTGGATTTGTCATAGAATATTTTGGTTTCACCATCTATGATTATTGAGAGTTTTGCTGGGTATAGCAGCCTGGGCTGTCATTTGTATTCTCTTAGAGTCTGTATGAGATCTGCCCAGGATCTTCTAGCTTTCATAGTCTCTGGTGAGAAGTCTGGTGTAATTCTGATAGGTCTGCCTTTATATGTTACTTGACCTTTTTCTCTTACTGGTTTTAATATTCTTACCTTGTTTTGTGTATTTGGTGTTTTGACTATAATGTGATGGGAGGAATATCTTTTCTGGTCCAGTCTGTTTGGCGTTCTGTAGGCTTTTTGTATATTTATGTTCATCTCTTTCTTTAGGTTAGGGAAGTTTTCTTCTATAATTTTGTTGAAGATATTTACTGGTCCTTTAAGTCTGGAATCTTCACTTTCTTCTATACCTATTATCCTCAGATTCTGTCTTCTCGTTGCATCCTGGATATCTTGGATGTTTTGGGTTAGGAGCTTTTTGGATTTTGTGTTTTCTTAGACTGTTGTGTCCATGTTTTCTATGGTATCTTCTGCACCTGAGATTTTGTCTTCTATCTCTTGTATTCTGTTGGTGATGCTTGCATCTATGACTCCTGATTTCTTTCCTATGTTCTCTAACTCCAGGGTTGTATCCCATTGTGATTTCTTTATTGTTTCTATTTCTGTTTTTAATTCCTGAATGGTTTTGTTCATTTGTTTGATTGCATTTTCCTGTAATTCTGCCCGTTTGATTGTGTTTTCCTGTAATTCTTTAAGGGATTTCTGTGTGTCCTCTTTAAGGATTTCCAGTTGTTTACCTATGCTCTCTTGTATTTCTTTAAGGCAGTTATTTATTTCCTTCTTAAAGTCTTCTATCATCCTCTTGATATATGATTTTAAGTCTGAGTCTTCCTTTTCTGGTGTGTTGGTGTCTCCATGGCTGGCTGTGGTGGGAGAGCTGGGTTCTGATGAAGCCAAGTAGTCTTGGTTTCTGTTCCTCGTGTTCTTGCCCTTGCCTTTCACCATCTGGTTATCTCTGATGTTAGCTGGTCTTTCTCTCTCTAACTGTGGCTTGTCTTTCCTTCAAGCCCAGGTGTCAATATTCCTTGGAGACCAGTTCTCTCTCCCAGCTATTCCTCAGTCCCTGTGTCTGGAGTCTTCCTGTTGCTGGCTTTTCCACACAAGTGGGCTTCTCGTTTTCTCCCTGAGGTGTTTGGCTCTGGAGGCCTGGTGGCCTAGGCAGAGGTCTCCCACCACAAGTGGAAACCTGCAGGCTCTTACCTCCCAGCTGTTCCTCAGTCCCTGTGTTTGGAGTCCTCCTTCCGCTGGCTTTTCCACACAAGTGGGTGGCTCGCTTTCTCCAGGTGCTGTTTGGCTATGGAGGCCTGGTGGCCCAGGCAGAGGTCTCCCGCCACAGGTGGAAGCTGGCACGCTCTTACCTCCCGGCTTTTCCTCAGTCCCTGCATCTGGACAAGTAAATGTATCTTAATAAATTGGTATACTGTGGATGGAAGAGATGGCTCAGTCAGCAAAAGTGCTTGATATGCATGAGGATCTAGATTAGAAACAATTTGTAAGCAATTCCCTCAATCTATCATTTATCATTACATGGATGATATTTTGTTGCCTGATTCTGACAAAGATGTTTTAGAGAATAAGTTTAAGGTAACACAGAGAATTCTACAACACTGGGGGTTACAGATTGCTCACAAAAACAAATACAAATAGGAAATTCACTTAGTTATTTGGGTTAATTACAACCAATTCAACTCATTCACCTATTGGGCTCATTGTGCAAAGAAAAAATTTGAATTATGAAACATATTTTCTTAGCTCATAAACAAAGTAAAAAAATTAAAGACATATATAAACAAGATTTCTAATTAATTATAAAACATAAAATAAGATTCTGTCAATTGTCAGGAACAGATTTGGCCAAAATTGTACAAATGCTGAGATTGTTATTATGGGTAATTAATGAAGATTGACAAAGAATTTATAATAATTATTTGGGTAAAATTAATAAAAAAAATATCCAAAAAGCAAATGTATAAAGTTTATTAAAAAAAACTAATTGGATTCTGCCACATATAGAAAAAATCCTACCAATTTCAGAGACACCAATATTTTATACTGATGCAAACAAGATGGGGATGACAGATTATAAGTCAGATAAAATAAACAAGATGGTCAAAAGTCCATATACATTAGTTCAAAAGTCAGAAATGTATGCAATCCTTATGATATTATTAGATTATCATGAGTCTTTTAACATAATTACTGATTCTTTATATGCAGAAAGAGTTGTTTTGCATATAGGAACTGCTAAATTTATACCTGATAACTTAAAATTAGGTTTTTCATTTATACAATTGCAACAAGCCATGAAAAGTAGAAAGCATCCATTATCTATTACTCATACTCAGTCTCATACAGGTTTGCCTGGTCCATTAGCTGAAGGCAATAAAAAAATTGACCAATTACTAATAAAAGATGTGTTAAATGCCTCCAAATTTCATAATAATATATATTAATTTAAAAAGTTAAAAAAATTCCCATCACTTGACAACAAGCCAAATAATAATAATAAAAAAATTCCTACATGTTCTCTATACAACCAAAGTCTGTTACTTGAGGGTAGTAACCCTAGGGGTACCAAAAGAAATGACATCTGGCAGATGGATGTTTTTCATTTTGCAGAACTTGGAAAGCAAAGTTATATACACCATACCATTGACACATACCCAGGATTTCAATGGGCAACTGCTGTAAGTTCTGAAAAGGCTGATTGTGTAATCACACATTTATTGGAAATAATGGCAATTATGGGGATACCTGCACAAATCAAAACTGACAATGTTCCCACATATATATCCATAAGATGAAGCAATTCTTTGCATATTACAATAAAAAGCATGTCACTGGTATACCACATAATCACACAGGACAAGCAGTTATAGAAAGAGCCAACTGTACCTTAAAAGGGTTGTTTGTTAAACAAAAATGTAGAAAGAAACCCCCCAGGGACAGACTAAATAATGCTTTGTTAACTCTCTTTTTTTTTTTTTTTTTGAGACAGGGTTTCTCTGTGTAGCCCTGGCTGTCCTGGAACTCACTCTGTAGACCAGGTTGGCCTCGAACTCAGAATTCCACCTGCCTCTGCCTCCCAAGTGCTGGGATTAAAGGCATGTGCCACCACTGCCTGGCTCAATTTTCTTAATGTTGGCGAAAAGGAACAACAGCATCTGAGAGACACTGGGTCATCAAACAACTGAGGACCTAGGCCAACCAATATACTATAAGGATGTGCTATAAGAATTAGAATGGAAACCTGCAATATTTTTAAGATGGTGATGTGGATATGCTTACGTATCTATAGGGAATGAAAAAACATGGTTACAAACAAAACTTATAAAAGTAAGATCTGACCAGGGAAAACCTCTTATAAGTTGAGACACGAATGCCTTCACAGAGCAAGCAGCCCAGGTGATTCACTCTCGAAGACTGTCTCAGTTACTGATTTCTCCAAAATATGCATGCAAATCAACTTCAAAAGGGCTAGCCCAAGTGATTGATCACACAAAGGTTTGACAGACAATACATAGATTGGACAGACAACACAGAGACTGGGTTGGACAGACAACACATAGACTGGACAGATGACACGGAGACTGGATAATGCAGAAACTGGGCAAAAATTGCTACAGTTAGCTTTTTAAAAACTAGATGCCATAGGTTAGGGGTCAAAAAGCATGGCCGTGAGGGATGGACAATTAGAGTTAAGAGCAGACCAGATAAAATTAGTAAGTAATAACTTGGGGTTATTAATAGAAAATAGATTTTAGTAGTATTAGGGGTAGATATCTTCCTAGCTCTAAGGCTGATTAAGACTTATTGTAAATATAAAGGTTGTTGTGTGTCTTTTATCTGGAAACTAAATGGTCAAAGGTGGGGTTAAAACCCCTGAATTGGGATTAAAAATTTCTCCAACTGGAGATGGAAGAGATGGCTCAGTTGGTAAGAGTGCTTGACATGCAAATCCATTTGCAAAAGAATATATACTTTACATATTAATATATAAAAAACATAAAACAAATACTTTTTAAAATAGTGTTACGAATCCTCTATAGCATAATTATTTGCTTGGGCCATGCAATTACTGGAATGAACCAGAAGAGGTATTTTAGAGAGCTGATCAGATCTGTATCCTGAGAGAGGTGCTGGTAACAAGAATAGGTCAATTGAACCCTTTGGTTCTGTTCATTTTTCTGTGTGTTTTGGTTCTTTAACAAAATGTTTTTAGTGATGTTTATTACTAATCCCAAGGATGTAGAGAAAATGAAGGAAGATGCATGACCATAAATCCAACATAAGTTCATGGCTGTTAGAATTAAGTCAGAAGTTCATTGTATTCTTTCTATATTTTAGCTAATAGAACAGTACCCTCACTTTATTTTAAACAGAAATTTTAGTATGTTTGGGTCCTTTTCCAGTTGTAAATTCTAGTTCTAGACAAAGCTCTTAAGTTGAATCTAGTCTTTGCAAAAGAAACCTTTTGATTGACTAAACATTCTGTAAGAACTTTCAGAACAACAAAGTTTTACTTTTTAAGTTACTATATTATTAGGTATTAGACAATTCCAAATTATTTTTAATGACAGTTTTCCTGTGCTTTGCCATGACATGAAAATAATTACCAGCTTTTAAATCTATAATGACAATATCTTTGTTCCAGTCACATGGCAGTTAAGAGTTTGCTGCAATGGTGTTCTTCTTGTAAGATTAGTCTAATCTTACATTTTTAGTTAGGGTAAAACTAAGCTGTTAGAGCATAGAACCACCAGTGTCTTTGCTGAAATAACAAGTGGTTTATTTCTCTCACACCCGATAGTCTTGAACAGAGAAGCATGCTTGAAAAGTAATTCTTCCCTACTGTAGTCATTTAGGAATCCAAGTTCTTTCCAAGTTGTCACTTAAATATTCATTATGGCATTGATGTTGTCTAATTCAGTGCGAGTGTCTACCATCAAGAATTCCAACTGGTAGGAAGGGAGAAGAGTATAAGGAGAAAAACTGTGGCCTTAGGACTCAGTTCTTGCAATGACAATTTTTTCTTTACATTCCCTTAGCGGTGATGAATTCATATAACAGTATCCAAGATTCCTGAACATGTGGGTTAGGTGAGCAGTCACTTGCTCAGCCATGACTTTATCAGCATTAAAGGAAAGGAAATAAGATTTGGGTGCACAGTTAGCAGTTTGAGCCACATCAATTATGCCTTTCTTCTGCCACACACATGAATGTAGTCTGAACTTTTTGCTTCCATTTATGGCTAAATATAAGCCACAGCTTACCTTAGCAGACATATCCTTGGCCCTTATCACACTTAATCCCACAACATCACTGTGAGTCAGGTACAACGTAAATTTGTGTAGTTTCAGTGAAAGAGAAGCAGAACTTAAACTTGCCTGCTTAGTATGTGGTAAGCTTGAGTTTACCATCCCAATCTTTTTGTTGCATTCATCATCCTAAATTCCATATGTTCTCTCTTAAAATTCACCTGCTATGTATTTCTTATCTCCCTTCATCTTGATTCTGTTTGCTACTATCCATAAGATTACTAGAATATGCCAAAGTCCCATATCAATTGGATTTTTCCTAATTATGCCACTTGTATTTGCTAGGCATGCCTTAATCAAATGCCATAAACTATGAGGCTTGAAAAACAATAAAAATTTTCTTCTCATTCTAAAGGCTGGAAGTCTACCATCAAGATGTATTCAGGGTTAGTTTCTTCTAAGACATATCTCCTTGGATAGTACATGTCATGTTTCCCCTGAATCTTCATGTGGCCATTTTCTTCTGTGCTGATCTGTGTCCTAATCACCTCTTTTCAGAAAGACATTAGTCATAATGGTTTACATGATTTCAAAGAGGACAAGTAACTCACCAAGTATGTCTAAGTATTGGATCCTAATGACCGTATATTACTGCAATTATCTCTTTAAAGAACTTATCTTTAAAATGAGTATCATTCTAAGTCTTCAGGATGAGGACTCTGATATACTAATGGGAACAGACACTTCAGTATATATATGCATCCTTTTTAATCATAGCATCAAGAGTGAACTGGGGAGATATCTCAATTAGTAAAGTGATTGCTATTCAGATCTCCAAGACCCCTGCTTAAAGGACAAAAAGAGCTGTATATGGTGGTACACACTTGTGATTCCAGCAGCATGAAGATGAAGGCAGGTGTATCCCTGTGGCTCACTGGTCAGAAAAAAACACTTTATTTGGTGATCCACAGGCCAAATGAGAGGCTCTCTCTTTCACTCAAAGAACAACTCTAAATGGACTCAAGATACCGTGTGTGTGTGTGTGTGTGTAACAATAATAATTAAAGATGAAATCTTGAAATTTTGAGAGAGTTGGGGAGTGGAGGGGATACAGTAGGAGTTTGAGGGGAGAGAGTTTGGGTGGAAATGATGTAAATACAGTACTCATACATGAAATTATCAAAAAATAAAATAATTATTAATAAAATCAAACTAGATTGTAACTGAGGAATGTCCCTTGATGTTGACCTCTGGCTTCCTCACAAACACATACATACAATCAAAGCATCTTATTAAAAATAATAATGTGTACCATAAACATTCTATTATATTTCTTCTCTGTTCCATTTGTGTTTGTACCATATTTTATAGTCTCATACTTCATGTCTCCTTATACAGAACCTAAGCTTCTTGAGGTCAAGGAGATTTCTGTGATGCTTTCTTCTATGTCCTCAGAAGATCTCCTGGTGTTTGTTAGGTGCCCAGGAAAGATTTGCAGAAGGAAACAGAGGGAGAGAAACACGTCCTCAGAATAACTGAAGTTGTGTTCATAAATTCCAAGTTGTCTATCACATGCTGATTTTTTTAGTTGGAAAGAGGGAATTCACTGGGGATTTTGCACATAACCAAAAAGCTTTAGTTTATTAAAAAAAATATGTATTTAGTTAAAGGTTGGTTCGGTGGCATACATTTGTAAATACAGTACTAGTAGGGTGGAGGCAGGAAGATTCCAAGTTTAAGCCCAATTTGTAGTAAAACGGTAAAAAAAGAAATGAAAAATATATCCATCTGAAATTTAATCTTAAATGACCCTACCCAACTGTGGAGCCCAGTAGCTGCAATAATGATCTGAGTGATAATATTATATACCTCATGGTACAATCATGATATAGACTGGGGTGGGACACTACTGTTGTTCACTGAACAGATATGTTGTCAAACTCTCTAAATATTTGTATCTATAAATTAGTGTTTATCGTAATCAGAGAAGTTTTTTCTTGCCATAAGTGGTGTTAATACACAAACTAAATGTAGAGTCAGTGACTGTGGAGTCTTTGGTCTTAAATGGGACACCTATATCACTTCCCCAAGGCACAGATATCATTGTTGGAAAAATACAAGGACCAGAGATTGTGGAGGTGTGCGCTAATGAACTCACTGCCACTGTGGTTACCAGATAAGCCCCAAGGAAAACTGGACCAGCTATTATTTCATCAACCATAAGGGAGGGGCTCAGGAACACCCACCTTTCACTAAGGAACAATGGGCAGCTGGAGAGATAGAATATAATTTATTTCAATGTTGTAGTCACTTAATCCCTTCTACTGAGATTCAGGCAAACAACTGTAATTAAACTCAGTTGGTTAAAACAACAAAAGACTTTAAGGTTGATGAGATAGCTCAGATCTGTGTAGCCTGAAGACCTGAGCTTGATCTGCAGAGTGTACACGGTGGAAGGAGGGAACGAGACAGTTGACTTTAGCAAGCTGTCCTCTCGCTTACCCCCTTCTCTCTCTCTCTCTCTCTCTCTCTCTCACACACACACACACACACACACACACACACACACACGCGCACACACACACACACACAAAAGAAAGAGAAAGAAAGAAAGAAAGAAAGGTGAAATTTTAAATTACACTTAAGACAATATGACTTTCTGCAAAAAAGAGGCTAACAGGGTGAAAACTCAATACATAGATGAATAAAATTGTCAAAGAATTTGAAAAGGAAAGAAATCATTAACAATGAAAAGTAGGGTTTAGGTATGAGTGTGAGTGTGAGGCCAACCTGCTCTAGATCATTTGTTCTAAGCAACCTGGGTTACAATGTGAGATCTTGTTTTAAAAACAAAATCCTTTTAAGTGGATAGATTCATGCTAGAAACCGGCCTACTGACAATCCTGAGAAGTGCCAGTTGACAAATTAACAGCAAAGCTGGGGAAGAAACTCTCCTAAGACAGATAGATAAACAGACTCACAAGAACATCAATCTAGGTTTATTCTCTGTAGGAGTAAAGTTAGTAAATCCAACTAGTAACAGAAGAAGAAAAAAAAAAAAAAACAACTTTCCAAGCAAAGGACAAGATGCAAATTTCCTGAGAGCCAGAAGTCGTCAGGAAGTACTTACACATGGCCGGTGCATTCAGTCTCACTAAGGTAGAAAATTGGGAGATTATGTTTTCCTTGTAATATAGTTTAATTATAGCCTTTCAAAAGCATTGGTGCTTAAAGTGGTTTCTTTCTTTTAGATAGCCCAATACAGATTTGATTTTGCTCCCTTAACTGAGAAATGTGATGGATGATGTATTGTAGTCCTTAATGCAATTCTGCTCTCTTCCTTAGGCTCCAGGCCCCTGAACATGGCCTTCTGCTTCTTGACAAGCAGGAGCCAGTGTTTTAATTCTGTCTTTCTCCACTTTTTTCCTCTTCAGTCTCACTTCCAATTAATTGGTGCTTTCCTTTTAGATTTACCTCATTACCTCTATAGCCATCTGGAGACCTGTCCTGCAGCCTGCAAAGTCCTCTTTTCACTTTAGTATGCCTTATGAACTTTCACTGAGTTTTGTTTGCCAGTTAGGCAAACTACAGTTAGTCTCCTACAACCCATTAGACAAGAAAGCAGGCCCGACAAAGAATGAAGAAATGGAGCTGAAATGGAGCTGAATTGATGCTATGTTATACTCTTCAGGCATTGGCCCCTATAACTTCAAGATCCAAATAGGCCCAGTATGACACAGGGAAGTCAACACTTCAGAATGCATTCAGGGGTCAGAAGCATGAAACACTTTACAGACTAGTGATCCCAAATGCCAGACAGAACCAACTTACTTCAGTGGAAGCCCAGGGAAGAACAGGATGCTGTGGGGAAAACTGGGAACGGTCCAGTTGCAGCACCCAAGGACTCACAACCTAGAGAAAGTCCAAAGGCAAATGGATGCAGTTCCAAGCAGGGACCCTAACTCTGAAGAAAGCCCTAGAGCACCATCATCTGCCCAACTTTTTCCTGAATCCCCACAGAGACAAAGGCAGTTGCAAGAACTTCTAGCTATTACCTCTGTTCATCTTCTTTGCTGTCTGAAGAACAGTGAGAGATGTATGACAGTCAGCACTGGAGGGCATACATTTGGGAAGCCAATGCTGAAAACTAGAGGTCCCCAGGCACTGAACCGTCTGTCACCACTCACATTCTTCCAGTTATCAGTTACCAGATACCTAATGAACTTTCAAGCTTTGCTTTCCTTTACCCCTGCAATGACCTAGGTAAGACTCTCAATGTTTCTTTCCTGAAACATTGCAGTAGAGATGGGTGTTTAACTAACTCGACCTCTGGTTTTACTCTCATCTCTTCAAATCCATATTTGCTGTCAGAGCCAGATTAAGCATTCAAAATCACAAATCTGACCATGTCAAACGTTTCTCCTTAAATATTTGTCACTTCCCACTCTGCAATACCATGAATTGAATTGAATTACATGCTTCTTGGTGTGGTGGGACTTCATAATGTATTTGACACCAGAATTCCCTGACAGAGCTTGCTTTCTCTTTCCATGATGTTTCCCCATCCCAACTTGTCACAGAATTCACTTGCTGACTTTGGAACAGTCATAATCTTAAGGGAGCACAGCTATCAGATAGAAGTGTAAGTTAAATATCTGATGGTACTGGGTTCACTTTTTGTTTTTCAAATTCTACCATGAAAGTAAACAATCTACAGTATTTTGTCTGTGAGAGGGTCATCAGTCACACTGTTCAGCTGCTGTATTAAGTAACCTAGCAGCCTACATATGTCTGCTTCCTGTTATAAATGCTTTATAGTTTGTATAAGGGTTTTCATTCTTTGCCGATAAAAATACTGAAAATGCTTAGACACTACAGCTGATAATAGTTCTGATCATTGAGTAGAGACATAACCCAAGTTTTCAAGGGAACTAGCACCTTTCCCATCAGACAAACAAGCACAAAAACTGGCACTGAGAAGAGGAGAGTAAATTTCCTTCAGAACGTTCTGAAAACCCTATGGCTCATTGCACTGTTTGTAATTTGTGTAGTTTGGGATATTGTATAAAGCAAGCCCTGTTACCTACCTTGTGATTTTGCTATTTTGTTGATGTAAGTTGGGAATCCAGACTTTTCACAAGATAGCTACAACTGTGGGTAGACTAAGTAAACATGGACTCCTTGGTTTTCCAAAAGCTTGCCCTTGAAAAATGGGAGAAGCTAATCTTTGGTTCATATTTAAGAGGTGTTAGGATGATTAGAATGTGTCACCTGCTTATTTTTCTTATGAAAATGCATATTGACTCTCGCTAGGTCTCTGTATGAATGTGTGTGTGCCTGTGTGTGTGCACATGTGTGCATGTGCGTGTGTGTGTGTGTGTGTGTGTGTGTGTGTGATCGTGCTTGTCTGTACTAGGATAACTATGGACAGGAACAGATTTTCTAATGTAAATCAAGTTTAAATGCTTTGCAATAGAAAATTTAGAATAGAAAAGCAGGGAGGATTTCTTCTGTGACTATTTTGAGGAGATGTGAACAAATACCAACTCACTCCAGACATGGCATTGATTGATGATATACAAAAGAAACGATTTTACCAAAGTTTATCTCAGTGAACCAGTGTACTTTTGGGATTGGCATACAGAGGGATTACTTACAGAGGGCTCTGAATTCCTGGTTTCAACCAGCTTGAATGGCTACTTGTAACACAGACTGTGGAAGGAACTTTTATGTCAGGAGAAGGTTAAAGCTGGTTTCATCAAATCTTTACTGCTCCATTATAGCCCATTAAACTAGGCTCTTGGAGAGGAAAATCTTCACTATTGTGGCCCAAGTTGTCCATATAGGGGAGATATTCAACTGTCTCCAGTATTCCTCCAAGCCCTTTAAATTTCATACAGTGCACTAGCCGTATTAATTAGGAACTGAGTTCCAACTGATATGAAGTCATGTTGTATCAGAAAAGATAAATCACTTGTTAATTACAAGGACATAGCTACACCAAAAGTACCTATTTGCCTGCTGAGTACAAACCCATATCTTTTGATTTGACAGCAAAGCTTCCACCTGAGCAGCCTCATGCAGTACCTCAGAGCACTTGATCAGGCTCAACCCTCTCAATTGTTACTACTGATCAGCAGCTGGGTCCACAGGCATTATGAACTCAGCAATTGAGTTTCCACAGCTCTGGGAGGAAAAGCACTTTTCATTAAGTGAGCTATATTTGACCAAGGTACCAGGAAAATGTGATCCTTCTGGCAATGTAGACAAGAGACTCCCACCTATGGTCCTTAACATTCAAAATAAGGAAGCATGGCTTCTGAGAGCAGAGAAGAAAAACCAGACACTTCAATGTGACCACCTAGCTTTATCTTTACCTGGAAATCTCTCTGCTTCAAGACATAGCTGACACATCTTTTTGTTTCCGTGAGACATTTTGGAAATGTCTTTCTTAAGGCTGGCAGCTTCTCTGAGTTATTCAAGATCAGAAGTCATGTCCCCTGAACTTCAGGCTCTGAAAAATAGGCAAGCCAGTAAACCATACAGAATATTTGGTGCAAAGTCCTGCAGCTCTGAAGGATGAGTCATCTGCTTTTACCACCACTTGAAATAAACGATAATGGCTTGGCAGCCTCTTGTATATTAATAGCCTTGTCATTTTACCTTCCTCCTGCTCTCTTTATTCCACATTGGAATTATAGATGGCAAAAGTGGTTTCAGAACTGATTGCCCTACCTTTTTTTTTTTTTTAACTACTCAGAAAGCCCAACAGTCCAAGATGCCCCCTGGACCCTGGCCAAATCAAGTTTCCCCAGTTATCTCCAGCTATAGTTCTTGGCTAAATTACCATTTGCAACTTCTCTGTAGCATTTAGTGCTGGAAACAATCAGAACTATTTCCTTGTCTGAATTGCCCATTTCCTGTTTTACAGCTATAAACTTCCCACAGAGAAATACTTCTCTAACTTTTATGATATGCCAGACGAGCACCTGTGAGAAAGTGAGGCAACCCTGACTCTATGATATAGCAAAGGGATATACAAAAGAAAGGAGGTATTGGACCAGGGGAAGTGCTTTAAGAAAAGGAACTCTGGCATGTACAAACCCCTTCCTCCCAAGCCCTGCTCCAAAGAGTAGAGGCTCAGTCCCAACTCTGGTTCATATTAGACTTAATTAGTAAGTTTAAAGGGTTAAAAGAAGGGTTGGAGAGACGACTCAGCAGTTAATATCACTAGCTGCTCTTGTAAAAGATCCAGGTTGGATTGTCAGCATCCACAACTATCCACTTCTGACCTCCACAGGCACCAGGCAGGCAAGTGGTATATAGCTATACATGCAGGCAAAACCCCTCAGTCACATAAAATTAAATCTATTAAAAGAGAAATAGAATCTTGGATGTCTGATATAAAAAAGCCCTTCCTAGATGTAGTGTGTTTACTTTGCTCATGAGATGGGTCACTTTCTGGGGCTTATGAGACATGGAAAAAGATAACCTTTCTTTTATGTGTACCTGTCGGCTGTTGAATCTGAGGCAGGGGTGAGTGTTGAGGCAGTGTTTCTGGAAGCCCATGTAACTGTGGCTTTAAGTCTCCATAGTGTTTATTAGGGATGTATTGAAATTCTCTCTTCTGTTTGCCACAGACTCTCCGTGTTCTTTAAAATTACTTTGAAGAAGAGAAGAGAAGATAGGGGTGCTATTAATCATGCCCCTCAAACCACCAGATCCAGCAGCTCTTCTGTCTGCCTTCCACTGCTCTATGTAGCTCACAACTCACATTGACTTTGCTTCGGTAACTTTTCTGGCACTCCTATTGGTCCTGAGCCCCTTCATAACTTCCAAAGTCTCCAATAGCCAGCTCATCAGCACTTTGCTGTGTGAGACAAGTGTTTCTATCCTCACAGCTCAACTCTGAATACTGCTTCTCTGCCTCCTTGTCAGAATGTAGCTTTAGCTCTTCTGCCTTTCTGGACTCCAGACATGGCACTTAGTCATTAATGCAGCTTTAGCTCCTCTGTGCATCAACTCTTAGTGCCACTTGAATGGGCATATTTCTCCACTTCCCCCTCCACATGTCCTTCTGAGGCACTTTCATTTTGTCTCTTATTTCCATGCTTCTACACACACACACACACACACATACACACACACACACACACACACACACACACGAAGAGAAAGGGGAGAGAGAGTGTGAGTGCACATCTTTAAACACTTTCCTTGCATGGACATCTACAGTGTGTGCATGTCATTAGCTCCAGTGGTCAATTTTTAGTACTAGAAATCTCTTTGTACTGTACCTTTCATGTTTCATCAGCTATTTGAACCAGCATCTGCCCTACTGCTTCATTGCAATAGCTCATGCAGACTTCCCTAATGTTCCCCTGTTGATCAACTCAATGGTAACTGTTACTCTTTGTCTAGCTAATACATGGGTGAAACTGTTCATAGGCTAAAAATACCTTGCTACCACCATTTTCTGGTGACCATTAGTCTCCATGACAGACATGTTTCTTCTCTTTTGTAGTCTGGGCCCAACAGCCTGGAGTGTTTTAGTGGTCCAAATGCTCCAAAATATAGAATCAAGCTTTACACATGTCATTTTCACTTTCTGGGAACATGCCCTTGCTTGCAGTATATATATAGATCTAGACTTTTAATTCTTGGCCAGACACCTCCTGGGTACTGATAACAAATACGCTTGCTTTGCTACTTACCAGTTATTCCCTAACACTGACAATGATAAGAATGGCAAATTATAGGTTTTGTTTCATACTGACCACATGTGACACACTACACAATGTTTCATGGGGCTATGAGAAGTTGAGAGTCTTCTAAATCTCATCTTGACACACATGAAAAGCCCAGAAATGCTAAATTAATTTATTTATGAATATTTAGCTAGCATCTGTTTGGGGGTCTAGAATTCAATCCCTGCCCACACTATCTGCAGTAGATGCTTGAGCACTGTCTGATCCCATCTCTATTTCCACTGTCAGGCTATATATTCTGAAGCCCAAATGTCTTCTGCTTGACCCTTCATTAACCCCAATCATATAGATTATACTATCTCTAACTCAATACTCTCAACTGTCTCCAGTATCTTGGTCTTATGAAATCCCAAGTAATTAACAACCTAAGGGTCTTTCAAGATTTGTGTGAATTGGTGTTTTCCCCTTAGTATAAGAGGGAAAGAATGCTGTGTGTGCTACAGTTGGATCCAAGCTAGGGCAGGAACACACAGGCTTTAAAACTAGCAGCTCTGGTTTTGTCTTTAAACCATGCACATAGCAAACAAGACACATAATAGTTTGATGTTTGTTATTAAATTTGATAATTCACAACTGACAAGGGGGTGCTTGCTGCTATTCTGATCAATGGTTAGTTTGGTTTAGTTATGAGAACACAGCTGCTATGTGAACATTTTGTTTAGATGTGGCTTGAATAATAAGTTGTATTACAAATAGCCAAGAAGAGAAAAAATGCCTCCGCACACATGTGCACACACGTGTACACACACACACACACACACACACACACACACCTAAGCAATAGACGTAAATTTTTACTTCTAGTGGAGCATTAGAAAGTACAGTGCAATCTAGGAAACTGTTTTCACAGAAGTAACTAAAAGCTCTTCTTTCATCTCTCATGTCCCTATTTCTGTGGTGGCACCCTGGTCTCCTGGGAAAAGCCTTCTCCCCTTTGTCTACACACAGTCTGATTAACTGTTAGTCTTATCTATTAGAGATCCCTATAGCTCTCTTTGTGATTTTTCCATCTTTTTCCTTCTTGAAATTCCTCTTGAAGGACACTTCTGATATGTAGCATCTTTACTGGATACCCTTCTGAAACATCCCTGTTGCCCACAGGATAGCATGCAGTCTCTTGGCAAGATTCAGTATTAGCAGTAGGTTGGCCAGCCTCCCAATCCACCTTACTTTTCCACAGTTCCTCTTCTCACAAACACTTTCTGGCAAACTCCTCCTGTTTCTTTGTCAACCACTGCACATTTCTGTCTCGGATTCCCTAGGGATGCCCATCTCTGCACTGTGGCAGCTTGGAAGACTCTCTTCTTGTGATAGACACAGGCCTATGAAAAAAAAGTCTTCCTGGGATCACTGTGGCTCTCCTGAACCTTTGTCTTATATTTAAAATCTCCAAGTTCCTTCTAGTAGCCTAAGCTTTATACATAGGTCAAGATGGTATATGAGTTCTTTCTGTGTGTATATTCCCCTATCACCCAGTCTAGGACCTCGTAAAGATTACTACATAGAAAACATTTGAAGGACAAGGAAACAATGATAACTGAGTAATTTGCACAAATCCTTGTAACTATACTGTAGATGTGACTGTGAGAAAGTTGGCAAAATGGTTAAACTCAACCTGTGATAATCTCTGATAGGGGAACCTAGAGATGGTCTATTTTGACTACCCAGGATTCTGTCATTCTTACAGTGAATGGGGCCTAGTGGTCACCAGAGCATATTCTAGGTCTAGGAAAACCAGATATATCACTTCAAAGGGGCAAGAAAAATGAAACACAGGGTCACATGTTTAGAAGTTCTTAAGTAATTTAAGATGGTGACAGCAAAATACTGTAGAATGTTTGAGTTAGCGAGAAACCCTGTAAAATTACATGGGCCACTTGCAACATTGTGGTTCTTCCAAGGATCTATGAATCAGGAGGGGCCTATAAACATGCCCTGGAGTCATTTCTCCTCTGCTGCATCAAACACTGAATCAGTGGTTCTCAACCCCCCTAATGCTGCGACCCTTTATTAAAGTTCCTCTCGTTGTGGTGACCCCAACCATAACATTATTTGGTTGCTAATTCAGAACTGTAATTTTTGCTACTGCTATGAATCATAATGTAAATATCTGTGTTTTCTGATGGTCTTAACCCCTCAAAGAGGATGTGACCCACAGCTGCTGCGCTCAGTGGTACTCAGCCACACAAAGCTTTATGCAGGCCAGTAAGAAATATTTGTTCCCTGCCTTCTATATGCTCAGGGTCTTCTAACTTCCAGGCATGCTGCTGGGAAGCTGAGTGTGTGTGTGTGTGTGTGTGTGTGTGTGTGTGTGTGTGTGTGTGAGAGAGAGAGAGAGAGAGAGAGAGAGAGAGAGAGAGAGAGAGAAAGGACCAAGCTTACTTCAATGATGAAGATCCACTCACTATAACAAGCTCAAAAGCAATGCCTGCGAAAATAGACAGAGAGCAGTGCTCTGAACATGACAAAGCAGAGGGACGCAATAGAGGATGCTGCACAGGGTTTATTAGATTAGTAAGCTACAACAAAACCTCTCCACAGAACCTTCAGGCCCACAGTGCTTTCTAGAGCAACAGGTAAAGGAGGTTGTTGCTAATGTCCAGTGAGAGCTTGTCATGCAAATATCTGAAGTCAATTTGAAGGCTCTATGCTAAATAAATAAATAAATACATTTCCAAGGATGCTAGAGATTCTTGATATGCTGCCTTCCCCCTAACAGACTTTCTCATTTCTTCTGGTATTCTCTGGAATATTCTCTAAGAAAAAATTGCCTGCCCTATTGTAGAAAGACATTTTCGAAAGCCTCTTTTGACACCCAGGCCCCAAGGCTGAACAGGAAAGAATGTTGAGTCAGTATCCCTGTGGGATTGTCTTTCAGTGAATGCCTTTATTTGATCCTCTGCTAGTGACTGTTCCCTAGTCCCCTAGGTACCCATGGAATTGACCTGTAAAATGGTTCAGACCAGAGGTTACTAGGGAGAACCCGTAAGCATCTCTTGTTTCCTGCACCAAGGGTGGTACTGAGTTGTCTAGCTTCCTTAGATGTTCTCTGAAGGGCTGGAGGGTGTGGAGTGAGACCAGAAAAAATCAGTGAGGCTAAGGGAAGATGTGGAGATCCATGGGGCTCAACAGGTTGTAAGGAAGAACACAAGGACCTCAGAGCTCATCAAGGGGTCTGGAAGGGGAAGCAGCAAAGTACCCGCAACGCCCACGCGTGACTTCTCCCCGCCAGTGGAGGCTCCCCAGGCCACAACCGCAAGCGCGTTCCCCAAGCCCTGGGCCTCACGCTGCAGGCTCGCCTCCTCCTTACTCCTCCCCCCCCAACCCCCCGCCCTGGCTGTCTGGCTGCGCCGCAGTGCTGGCGGCTGGGGGCCTTGGCGACACGGCTCCCTCCTCTCCACTCTCCGCCCGCCCTCCCTAGCCTCGCTCCTCGCTGCCGCAGCGACCACGTCGTCGGAGATTTCCATCGGGGCTCAGGGGGCGGGCCCAAGGTGCAGAGCGCCGCTGGGGCGGGGCGAGTGGGAGGAGTGAAAGTTGGAGCCCAACAAAACCCTCCACCTCTCTCTGAGCAGCCAGACCTGCGCTGCGACCTCGACACAGGTGGTCGTGCCAGGCACCGCCGAGATGTTGCCTAAAGTTCTCCTGATGCTTCTCAACATGTTCCTGGCCCTTCAGTGGAGGTGAGTCTCCATCTCCGGACCTGAGAGCCTTCTGTGCCCAGCAGGCTTCCGGGACCCCCGGGGCCCCTTGTGCCCAGCCAGGCCAGCTTGGTCCCTTGTCCCTTCGACGCGTGCTACCTTCCTGTGGGGCCCCCTGTAGGACCGGCGTCCGGGACTGAAGACAGGGAGCCCGGGGAAATCAGGTGGGACCATACTCGGTCCATTGGCGTCGTGGACTCCGGCTGGCCCTCAAAGCCCTGGAGCAGTCGGCCAGGAAGCAAAAGCACCTGGTTCCCTCTAGTAGTCTGACGCAGGCAGAGGGGAAAGGGCGCGCAGAAACCGCTGGAGCTAGCGCTTACAACTCAGGGGCTGTGCTGGGGACTTTGGGAAGGTGGCTCCTAGGCTGGGGGGAGCTGAAGTGCCTCGAAATGTTTTAGTGTTTCTTAATCTATTCACTCTTGCTCACATTTTTTTTTTCCCTTTTTCGGAGCGCCTGCTAGTACCAGGCACGATGCCAGGCAACTCTGACTTTACTTGCTTCCCATCCCGTTGCTCATTTTCCTTCCAGTCTCAGGCAGGAACCTGAGCCTTGGTTATCTAAGGGCTCCCAACCCACCTACCTTCCCTTCCCCTTCTCACCCCAAGGTACCCTGCTTGGTCTTAGGGGCCTGAATCAGAGGCCAGGAATGTTTTCCTTTTCTGAGGTCTGTGGTTTGTGGCCTGGATTTCTAGCCCCCTCCCTTTTTCTGATTTCTCTTGAGCAGCCAGCCTCCCTCCCTTAAACCCCTGACCCTGGGCATTTGTAAGAAGGGTGTCCCTAGGACTTCTTGGCATTTAGGGTGGAAGATGACTGTTTTGTGTGTGTTTTTAATTGGAAACTATTTTTTGTGGGGTGTGAGCTGTCACAAGTTCTTAAGCTTCCTGATCTGTCGAGCTTTCTAGAAATCTCCATGGCATTGGGCTTCTGTCTTTTCATTTATTTGTTTTGAGGAGAGACAATGTGTCTTCTCTCCCCAACCCAGGTTATATAGCTCCTCAGGGAGGGATATGTGGATCCCTGCTGGCTTTCTGGTACCCTAAGGTGAGGCTGGCCTCAGAAGGGTCTTGGTAAATGCTTCTAAATGTATAATAATAATTTCTTGCTATTCATGTCTATTTAGATGGGATTTTTTTTTTTTCTGGGGCAAAAGATGGCCGAAGATAAGGGAGGGGGCATGAAGAAGAAGGGAGGGCTACAAGAGGGAAAAACAGCCCATCCGGCAGGAGTGGGGGGGGGGACGATGGACAGAAACTGACGTGCTCACACTGTCAGCATGGCAACTTGTGATGTCAGGAAAGGGGACGTGGCAGTGGAGTGTGTTGGGCCAAACTTCGATTTGGTTGATGCTCAGCTTCAAATCAGGTGTATGGTTTTGAGCATAGCCCTTTTCTCATATGGGCATCAGTTTGTTCAACAATAAATTTAAAAGACCAGCATATTTGAGAAAGAAACCCGGGATCTTTTTCATGCTCCTTTGCTTCTCTCTTTAGCCAGATTTGGAAGGTGGTTGTGCAGAGCTTCAGTCTCATCCAGAATTATCACATCTGGAGGGCTGTGGATGTCTGAAAAGCTTCCTTGGAAAATCCCACTAGTCCATTGTTATTTTCTAGGGTTTATTCTTTCTAGCCTTGAAAAGGAGCTTGGTGGCTTTTTGGAGATGTGTATGTATATCCAGGAGCTTCTTAACCCCAAAGGTCTCAGGGTGTGGCTATTTGTTTGTTTACACTGGCAAAATCAAATTGAAGGATCAAAGCAACCTCCACTCCCCCCACATCATTTTCCTTGTAGGCCTAGTAGAGGATCTCAGATCCCTGGGGATGTTGGCCTAAGGAATTAGCCTCTAGATGCCTAGGAGACTTGAAAAGCCTTAGGAAAGAAGACATCATCTAGATATAGCATTTGAAAATAGAAATTCTTTTCTGAATCCCTGCCTTTGCTTAGTCCAGTATGGGAATTTGCCATTTCAGGAATGAGAAATGGCACCAGCTTAGCCTATCTGTATGCCAATTATACTATTCTAAAAGCTCAAAACATTGTAGAAAAAGAAGAAAACCCAACAATTTGATGCCCAATTGCCAGTCCCCTGGTCTGCACCACAGGAACCTGCTCAACTTAGTCTGCTGCTCTTATTTTAGGGATTAAGTTGCCCAGTGGCTTTAAAATACCATTTTAAAAGTGTAATACACAAATATGAAAACATAGCATTCCTAAATGAACAACAGCTCAATGAATTTTCATAAAGTAAACATGATCAGGTAACCGAACCTAGATGATAAGGAAATAATTGTCCTGTCCCCAAGTGTCACCAAACGTAAAATCCTCCTAAAGGAAACCACTCTCTTGCGTTTCAATATCAAATGTTAATTGGTGCTGAGAGTTTTTTCAAAAGCTTTTAATTGTATTTTTTCAAGTATATGTAGCAAACTGAATATAGCCACCATTGGCCTCAATATTAATGAATGAATTAATGGTCACTTGTTTTCTCTACCCCCTACCAACCACTCATTCACTCTTTCAACTTAGTTTTTTATATAAATCTTAGACATTATATCATTTGTAAATATTGTAGTCATTAAGGACTTCACCAATAAAAATATTTAAGAATGATTTGTTCATGCTCCAGTTCCACAGTAAGGGTTCAAATCTCTACTATATGTTCTTCTAATTTTATTTTAAAAATCAGGACACAACTGTTATCCACATATTATGGGTATGATGATGTTATAATGCCTTTTTACGGAATTAGAACCATATGCAGAAACGTGCTCAAATAATAAGCATACAACTGATGTGTCAGAAAGTGACCACAGTGCTGCCTTTTGTCACTGCTTCTCATACCCTAGCGCGTCAGGGAATTTCATATATTAGCAGATGGATTTCTAAAGTGTTTTTAGTAGTAGTAGCAGCAGCAGAATTGCTGTTGTCATTATTGGTCCTGGTACCCAAGATGGTCTCCTATCGGCTATCCATTTCCTCATTGAAGGAAGCCACGAAGTGCTGCTCTGTAGTCTGCCTTCCTCCACATCATAACCTTGGTATGGGTATTATAAAACCATCCCAGAATTTTTCAGCCCTATATGCTTCCAAGCATTCCTCAGTAGTCCTGGCCGTTGACCTGCCCCTTCCTCTCAGGTGCTGTGGCTCAGGCAGATGTGAGGCTGAGGTTAGTAACAGCAGCTGATTGGCCAGAGTTCATGGAAACCATGCCCACCTACTTGCTTTCACATGAAACAGCCTTTGAAAATTTAGCCATTTGTTGTTGACCATCTTAAAATAAAGAATTATGAAAGAATTGCATACAAAGTCTCCAAAGAGCAATAAAATTTAAAAGGAATTATCGAGTTTCTCTGTTAGTGCCTCCTCGTTTACTATTACCAGTCACTAATTAAGCCTTGTGGTGTAAATATTTTGTTTTCCTTCTGCCCCAAAAGGCATCAACCCTAACTGTTAGTGATTGGAGGCTAGAGCTTATTTTTTGCTTTTATATTCTAGGGTTGGACCTCATATTAAACTGGAGAATAAACCCCCTGCCCAAGAAAAGGTAGTCTTCGGCCCTCAGCCTCAGCCTGTACCACAGCCTCTGACTCCTCCTGAATCTCCTGCTGGAGATGATGTAGTCTTCAGCCCTCAGCCTCAGCCCCAGATGGAATCCCCTGGCCATGATGATGTAGTCTTTAGCTCCCAGCCCCAGCCTCTGCCTCAGCCCCAGCCGATGCCTGAGCCCCAGCCTCAGCCCGAGCCTGAGCCCCAGCCGCAGCCACAGCCCTTGGCTGGGCGCCAGCCTCTGCCCCAGCCCCTGCCTTGGCCCCTGCCTCAGCCCCAGCCGGAGCCTGAGCCCCAGCCCCAACCTGAGCCCCAGCCTGAGCCCCAGCCAGAACCCCAGCCTCAGCCTCAACCTCAGCCTCTGGCTGGGCGCCAGCCTCTGCCCCAGCCTCTGCCTTGGCCCCAGCCACTGCCCCTGCCAGAGCCCCAACCTGAGCCCCAGCCTGATCCCCAACCGGAGCCTCAGCCGGAGCCCCAACCTGAGCCCCAGCCGGAGCCCCAACCTGAGCCCCAGCCGGAGCCCCAACCTGAGCCCCAG
>JADRCH010007162.1:660894-734247 GCA_019843965.1 Rhynchomys soricoides
AGCCCGAGCCCGAGCCCGAGCCCCAGCCCCAGCCCGAGCCCGAGCCCGAGCCCCAGCCCGAGCCCGAGCCCCAGCCCGAGCCCGAGCCCGAGCCCGAGTCAGAGTCTGAGCTAGAGCTGGAGCCGGAACCTGAGCCACAGCCACAGCCACAGCCACAGCCACAGCCACAGCCTGAACCGGAGCCGGAGCCAGAGCCGGAACCAGAACCAGAGCCGGAGCTGGAACCAGAGCCCCAGTCCCAGCTGGAGCCTCAACCTAGTGGAAAGAAGCTTCCAGCAAAGGAAACAGAACGCCCAGGTGGGAAACTGACAAGAGCTTCTCAAATCCTTAACACCATCCTGAGCAACTACGACCATAAACTGCGCCCTGGCATTGGAGGTGAGTTCATGGAAGAAAGCCTCCTCCTGTTCTGAAGGAAAAGCAGGTTTTCTAGGTAGTTGTAGGCTGTGAGTATGGGTTATAGATAAGGTACCACATACAGACAGGAACAACTGCTGCGGATTTACCAGGTAAGACACAATGACTCCTCTATGTTAAGAATGCCATGGACTTCGGTCAACACTTTTCCATTCTTTTGCCCTCAGTTTTTCCAATTCTAAAATAAGACAAGTGATTTGAAGGTATATGCCTAGCCCTTATAGTTCATGAGCTGGGACTTTCCTTAGAAGAACAAAGGATTGGCCCTTTTCCCTCCTTCGATGACTCCCTGTTTGATGTCATGCCTCTATGTGACATTTACCCTGTTCTATGTGTATGTCTTACAGAGAAGCCAACTGTGGTCACTGTTGAAGTCTTTGTCAACAGCCTCGGGCCTATTTCCATCCCAGACATGGTGAGTACAGAGTTTTGATGACAGTTTTTCCTAGATTGGACACCAAGGGTGCCACTTACTCTGGCTTTCTGCTGTTTGGGTTACTAATACAGCAGGTAGGGTCTTGTTGTTGTTTGGGAGTTCAGGTGGGGATTTTTAACCACAATTAACTTGAGAGCTTGAATGGAAAAGGTAAGTCTTTTGCTGCCTGAAGAAGACCTTTGAGATTTTGACTCCAATCTTCAGTTTTTCATTCAAAATAAAAACAATAAAACAACTGTAAATATCACAATGGAATGCCTGTCTTTTGTCTGATTATTGGATGAACTTGAATCTATAGTTGATATCTCTTGCTGTACACTTATCACTATAATTTTGTCTTAGTCCTTTTGTCTCCTTCCCTTTCCTGTTATCAATATGATCCCCAGTTAACTTCCATCATCTTTGACCTGAAATATAGAAATGTTTTCCTGCCCAATCCTACTGAGCAAGCTTCCTTGGTAATTACAGGTCAAACCCACGATCTAGCAAGCTATAACTCTGTTCTTTTTCATGCCATTAAAGTCCACAGACTATAACCACACTATAATATGCACATTTTAAGACAACATTGTACCTCAGAGCTGGACCTTTGTGCAAGTTCAAGATGCCATTGATCTTCTCATTCAGGGCCCAGCTCACAGCATCTTGTTCAAGGCAACTTCTCTGACTCACATAGTAACTAATTGCTCCTGTCATACACCATGCCCCTCTCTGGGCACTCACAATTTTCTGAATTACATAAAGTTTATCTTCCCTAGTATATTTCATGATAATTATTTGTTTTTACGTTAGCCTTGCTCTTTCTGTTATGGAATCCTTGATGCTAAGAACATAGTATATGGTAGCTCAAAAATGAATTACAAAAGATGCTCTGCAAAATTCAGATGTGCAGTATTTGACAAAGGTTGTGGTAACCAGTTCTGTAATAGTACTAGGCTCGGTTTAACATCTGTAATGACACCTAATAAGCACCGTGTGATCCAGAGCTCAGCAGCTGATGTTGAGATGGGTGGTCCTGATGGATCCAGAGGTATGTAACTTTGATGGGAATCAAGCTGTGTACATAGACTGGATAAAAGCCTGACTCACAATGTTTTTGCAGATGTACTCTCTGCTATTTCTCTTTAGCAAACTGACTGATTCCTTCATTAATAAGATGCCCATTTTCACCTACTTTTAGTGTTGACTGAATTTCATAGGCTAATAAGTAGGCGATACCACACACATTGATAAATACAGCAAATGTTCCTAAGTTACTTGGCTCTGTATTCTGGATGAGTGTCCTATAAAATCAAAAGGCAGTACAAAATTTCTCAGGCAATTTGTGTAGGTCATAATTTGGGGAAACTAGTTTTAATCTTCTGCAAGAATCCTTGTGGCAGCAGACCATTAGCCCCACTTAGAATACATAAATGCACAATCTCTCCTTGTTCAACACCTATTAATTAATTCTGCTAGCACCAGTCTTACCTGAGCTTCTAGGAGTACTTATACCCAACAAGCCCTAAGTATTCAGTCTAATCATCCAGAAGTCATCCAGTTTGATGTCAGACACAGAGCTAGCTCACTATGGGAACAAGAGTGTGACTTATTTAACCACTAAGTTGGTATTTTTTAACCTTTCAAAGTCTTATATTATACATAATCTCCCCCAAGAAGTTTCAGATTCTACACAATTCCGTATCATTTAATAAATCAAAGGGTGAGCCCCTGTTCTTGTTAGCCTGCTTTCCTCTAATTCATTTGCTGAGGAGAAAATATGTGTCTACCACATAGCCACAGATCATGACAATGTCATGGCATGGATTATCTCTGTTGTTCTTTGTGGCAGCCAAGTCTCCTTTTCTGACATCAACATTTGAAGCAATTGATGGGCTCAGCAAGGTTTCTTGGTTAAAGAGGTAGCAACTCAGTCAGTGGAGTTGGTTAACTGAGTATTTGGTGCCAGTCACTTGGGCAGGTAGAATAGTAGAGAGAAACCTAAAGCCGTTGCCTGTACATTGTAATCAAATGTTTCTATTCGTTCCCTTGTTTAACTCTGAAAATACCCAGTCTGAGCTTAAAAGGAATGACTAGTCTAGATAAAACTTCCTGGTCATAGCATTCCCAGTTGCTAATGCTGGCTTTTACTATCGTAATTATTGAAGGTGATTCTAATTAAGCCAGTTCTGAAATGCCACATTTCTATTTCAGCTAGACTAAAAGAGAGCCATCTCTAGTTACCTGTCAAACATAATCGCAAACCATTAGTTATACATTGATGTATGAAGAATTTATAATTGGTATCTTCTTAAACAGCAGTGAAATGCTTGCTTTGAACATTGTAGAGCAGACCTACAGCGTGGTTGGAGGAGGGAAGGTTTCTCATCAACCACCATACAGTTCATATGCTGAGATACGAATGAGACTTTGTCAGCTACTGAGAAGGTGCAAATTCTTTGAAGGCTCTTCATGAGGGTACATAGGGTAGGACAGGACAGGGCTGGACAGGGTCAGGAGCTCTGCCATTAACTGCTGCCTTTTCTAGTTCATTGTGGTAAGCACTTTGTCCTTTACTTTCTTTTCTGGCTACCAGCAGTTTGATGACTGGTTCTGGCATCTAGTGCCTCGAGTGTAGTAAAGGCCAGCTGAGATTTTTGTTCCTTCTTCTCAGAGGGTGTTAATCCCCTTTAGGGTCTGGGTTTCTGTGACCAGTGTCTAATTTATGATGAACAAGTATTCTATCACTGAAGTATGTCATTGACCCCTATTTGTAAACTTTTTTTTTTTTTTTTGAGGCAGGGTCTTACTCTGTTGCCTAGGCTGGCTTTGGTTCAGTCTAGCTCAGGCATAACTTGAACTTTTCATCCTCCTACCTCAGCTTCCCAAGTATCTAAGATTACAGGACTATGTCATGAGGCTCATCTGATACTTATTTTTGGTGCAAGTGAAGGCAATGCCAGGGTAAGGTCGTGGTAAAGGCACTAATGTGGCACTAGTGTGGCACCACTGGCTATGTGATTCTGAACATCTTCTTTCTTCAAGTCTCAGTTTACCTACTTCTAAAATAAATTAGACAACCAGCCTTTAATTGTGCATAGCTCTGGTGCTTGTTTCAAACCGATTACAATTGTATTGCCATCTGTGTATTGCCCTACAAGCGTCAGCCACATGAACATGCTTCTTGTGCTTCCTATTAAACATTCTTCTTCCTATTAAACATCCTTCTTGGTGTTACAGACAGTTTATGGGATCCACAATATATAGAAACCACATAATCATGGAACTCTGTATTCATGCGCACACACTCTTCAGAGGTTATGGGCACTTATTTGAAAGGAAATATAAAACAAAACACAAACATAATTCTCATTGTTAAAAGAATGACAATAGATAGACATGTCTTTGTGAATCCAATCATTTCATTTTAAAATATAATTCTGGGGAATGAATGGTTAGGGTTAATTAATAGCTGTGCTCCATGAATAAAAGCTGAAAGGGAACCTTTCCTTTGTATAATGAGTTGTGTGTGCTTATACAGTTCTGAGGACATTTGAGCTGGGATTTTTGATTTGCAATGTAGGGGCTGAAAGTGTGTTGACCTAGGAAGAGTAGCACCACTATCCAATGTAATTGTAATGAAGTACTGAGTTCAGCCATCCCATGATTCACTATAGCCCAGGGGATTATTGATGAATGTGCTACCTATTTGAGAATATTATTTTCTTTTCAGAACACAACAGTGGAAAATTCCTGCACCCAAACATATGTTGCTTTCCTCTTTATAATCCTAGATGGACGCAAGCCTAAGGATATGTCAATGGTACAAGGCCTTTGTCTATTGCTAGAGAGGAGAGGCCACAGTGTCAGCTATGGATAGCAGTAGAACTGTTTGAGGGAACTTCCCAGGAAAATGAGGCAGAATACTTTTAAGTTTGAGGTGATCCCAGGTTTTGTAATAAGATCCCATATTCAACAACAAAAGAAAACAAAACAAAAATGGTGAAATGCCACTTTTGATGATGGATTCTCCAGAACAGGATTTAGACTTGCTTTGAATTCTTCTGCAAGGCAGAAAGGAGTTTTCGATGAGAAAGTAGGAAACTCATTTACAACAACCCTTTCTACAGCTCCGAGCTGTGGAAGAATGGTATTGCCCACTACATACTGTAGGCATTTGACACCCTTAGATGTGCCAACCAAGCAAGATGTGATTGATTTCTTGGCTGTGGTAGTATCTGAGTCCCCTTCACTGCTGAAACTAAAAGAATTGGGTTAAAAAGAAGGTGCTTCATCCCTGTTCAGCTTCTTGGGCCGGGTCCCATTAATTCTACCAGGCTGTCTTCAAGGTTCCATGTTAAGTGTGACAAACACCACATTTGCATGTGACTGTCTCTTGTCTACTTAGCCCCAAGTATATGGTTTTCTGTCCCTTCCCACCAGGAATATTCCATTGACATCATCTTCTACCAGACCTGGTATGATGAGCGTCTTCGTTACAATGACACCTTTGAGACCCTTATTCTGCATGGCAACGTGGTGAGCCAGTTGTGGATCCCGGATACCTTTTTTAGGAATTCTAAGAGGACCCAAGAGTATGATATCACCATACCCAACCAGATGGCTCTCATCCACAAGGATGGAAAAGTGTTATACTCAGTTAGGTATGTCAAGTCTTTAGTGTCTCACCTTCTAGGACTCTCTCACTCTTCCAGAAAATTTTAGCTAGGGACTCCTAAGTAGATCTATCATTCTGAATAATATTTCTAAAACCCTGCACAGATTTTCTAGACAAGGCATCCACCTCTTCCTATGCAGATATAGACATTGAGATCTTAAAAGATACTGCTTAAAGTCACATGCCAAGTGGTAATCATGGGAACTGTTACTTGCCCCTCAGTCTAGAAGGTAGGTGTTGGCATGACTGTATTAGCTGGACAATTCCATCCCATGTGTGTACAGTATATAAAGACATGTCCATGGTGACAGAATTGTCCAGGCACAGTAGAAATACATCAGTTGGAAAAGTATTCAGGACTAGGCTATATAACTTGAATGCCTGGAAGGAGATGCCTGTGTCAGCAGTATGGGGTATGGAGGTGGTAGAAAGTAGCACAGGACTAGAGCACTGGATTGAACAAGAAAGAAAAATCAATCTAGGCTGGCCCATGTACTTCTTTGATGATGTAGCCTAGTAGTCAGATGTTAGACGTTCTTCTTCCTCTCTTTGTTTCACTCCTTTGGGCTTTTTGTCTTAAATTCTGCTGATGCCACTCATTAGAGGTAATACCCTGGTCAATGTTGAGTAAATACCTAAGTGCAAAGAGCCAGCCTAATGAGGCTCCTTTCTCCCTTCCAGGATGACCATTGATGCAAGATGCTCACTCCACATGCTCAATTTTCCAATGGATTCTCACTCTTGCCCTCTGTCTTTCTCTAGCTGTGAGTACCTTCTTAGGTTTCTAGGGATCCAGAGATATGCTGGGCCCCTCTTTTGCTCATCTTCCCCTTTTACATTTTTCTGCTTTTTTTCCTGTGATGGTGCCAAGGTTGCTATAAGCCTCCATTTTCCATCCTCACCCCTTTTCCTGCCAGCAATGCTGTGTGTGCATTAGTTTGGCTTTATGCTGAATTCTTCCCTCACCCTTGCTCTACCTTAAGCTAGTCACCTGCTTTTGAAGTGTATCTGAAGTATGCCTGCTCCTCTCCATCTCTGCCTTGATGCAGGGCTTTAATCATCTTCTGCTTGGATTTCTGCAACATCTTCACATTGAAACAGAATATGTCCTAAGCTAAATTCATTGTCTCTTCCCAACTCCAGCCTCCAACGCAAATGTGTCGCTTCTGTGTTGCATCATTGAGGGGTGCCATCATTCACCCAGTTGTCCAAGCCCTCCTACATCCATGCATCCTGTTGGTGTTCCCTCCAAATCTCTATAGATCTCACCTCCATCTCAGCATTCTGACTGTTAGCTTTCATTTCTCATTTCAAATCTGTTCTTAGCTGGCATGGATCAATTCTAAAATCCTTAAAATGAACCTCAAAGCCCTTCATGGCCTGACCCCCTGCTGCTTCCTGCTTTACAACCCATCTGTGAAATAGTCTCCCGAAAGTTTTGCTGTTTCCACATTCACCTTTGTGTTCTTCCCTTTCACCTTCTTCAACCTCATCTGTATCAAGAATGTTTATTTTCAAAACTTAAATTAAATGCCCCATACTCTAGGACGTCTTTTCTGAATGTGTCCCCAAGTGATCTTTCCATACTTTGCCAATTGTTCCATGGGTAGAAATTTTCAGAGAAACCCCCAAACTCACAGCTCTATATGGCCTTACTCAATGAAATGTGAATGCTGAAGGGTAGGTTCACACCTTACTCATCTTTGCATTCAAAGCCCAGGGCAAATGTACTTATTGAATGCACTTCTACAACTCAGCCAGAGGCAGGGTCTCAAAGCTGGTGAAGCCAAAGTCAAAAGTCCAAAGCATGGCTCAAGCTAACGCCATGCTTGTGGGGCCCTCAACTGTGATTCCCAGGCTCATTCACTCCTCTTTTTCTACATTGATTTCCAGTTTCCTATGACGACCGTGAAATGATCTACAAGTGGGAGAATTTCAAGCTCGAAATCAATGCGAAGAACACTTGGAAGCTATTGGAGTTTGATTTTACAGGAGTGAACAACAAAACTGAAATCATCTCCACCCCATTTGGTAGGTGTGCAGTGGGAGCTAGAGCTGGGCAGAGTCTGAGCGAGTAGTACCAATAACTGGAATTGGCTATTTGTACAAATGCTGTGTAAAGAGCTCGTGGAAATTCTGTAGAGGACATCGCTTCTCTCTCATATATGCTAAGCACTTACAACTGTTTGCAGAGGAAACTGAGAGTTCTTAGCTATGTCTCAGTCTCATCTGCAAAGAAGTAAGTGCTTTGCCAAGCCCTTTGAAGGATAGGGTAAGTAGATATATTTTTGTAACCTTTAATATGTTCATCTACCTTTGGATTTTAGATTCTTTGTATTCAATGTCTTACTTAGACAACATTGGAGAGGGGTACTCGTGTGATTTCTCCAAACTCTGAATCAAGTCAAGCTGGTTGAGTGGGAAGTAGAAGTAGAAGCTAGAGTAATAATGGTAACTAGTGGGGTTGGGGAGTTTGCAAGGAGTTACTCAGCTGCAATGGCTGCTACAGTAACATTCTCTTAAAGGAGCAACTGGGAAAATCACATATTTTTACCAAAGGCCTCATAGTGGAATCAATATATATATAAATTTTCTGATCTTGTTCCTAACAAGGACAATAGGGGCAGATTCTGGGTCTCTTAACTTGTAGCTCCCGAATAGATGTGAGCATCTTTGCTTGTATTCCTAGGTGATCTGAATGAGGAGCCAAGGAGTCTTCCCAGGGTAGCTCTAAGAGCAACTCTGGACCTTCTTCACATGTACTGACAAGAATGTGGATGGAGCAGGTCACCCAGCCAGCCTTTTGTCATCTATTTTGCTTTGCTTCTGTGATGATGACATAAAAAAAATCTGCTATTGCTACTGTTGGTCACTGGGTGAGGGACAGCTTATGCTCACCTGACTAAAGCTTTGCTTACACAGTACTAGGCAGGGGATGGGTGCTGCTTTTCCTTTTCCTGGGACTCTGAGAAAGCCACTTTGCTTGCTTTGACTTGGGATTCTTGCTCTTCTACTAGATAACTGTGGGCCTGCCTCTTAGTACTTCAGTTTGTCCAGATAGGTGAAGCCCCATCATGAGAACTGGCAGAAGAGATAAGGCCCAGGGGCTTTCAAGTCACTAGTGGTTCCGTTTAGTAGATGGTTTGTGCATTGTTTCAAAATGGTGCCCTAGTGACTACAAAGCCCCAGAGCCAGCATCATCCGTGAAGCAATGGCAGTAGGTAAGCAACATCTCTTCCTGTGGAGAAAGAAATAGGTCTTCTTTTTCTTTGACTAGAGACTACTTATTCTGAATTCATAGTGCCTCCACTGGCAGAGTTATTTTTGAGTCAGGTCCTAAATCTTCCAGTTTGACCCCGGGGCAGTTCTTTCTAGCTAGAACATGTACTCATTTTTCAGGGCTTTGAATGCAGCAGTGCCTTGCAACTTGGGCCACCCTGAACCTTAGAGCAGAGTTCCTGCTTCAGAAGCTTCTAAGAAAGTGCAGCCTTGTCTGCAGTAAGTGAACCATCCTTCATTGATGGCTGTTGAGCCTCTAAGGAAATCTTGCCATGATCAAGAGGTCAACTTCTTGTGAGGAGATTATTTTCCTCCCTAGACAGTTCTTCCCATCAGAAAATTCTTCTTGCTCATCTAAATGGGAGTATCTGGAACATTTACCCATAAGATCTAGTTCTTTTCCCCTATAACTGCCTAGTTTACATTAACTGAAGGCACTCTTCCAAAAGTCAAATGTAAAGATCTGAGGTTAACATTAGAGCATGTGCTTGTATTCTATTGGAACTCTGCTCCCCAGTTCCTTTACTTCTCTTGTTCTTCAATGCTTTCCGTTCACTAGTCCTCTGGATAGTCTTTTAATTATGTCTTTTTGACAGTGCAGTCCCCAACTATGATCTGGACAAAGCAGGTAAGAGCTAAAGCCATCTTTAATCCATTTTGTTTTGGAGCTAAAGCCATCTTTAATCCATTTTGTTTTGGAGCTAAAGCCATCTTTAATCCATTTTGTTTTGGTTTGACGTTCAGTCCTAGATACCTCTCTTCCATTCATCGATCATCAGAATGAAGGAAACACATGCTTTAGTATCCTTCTCTTGTCAAATTTCTAGCTTTTAATAAATAAGAAAGTTTCTTCTTTAATCAGAATGAATAAATTTAAAGAATGAGAAACCCAACAGTACAATACATCTTGTGACAAACATATAAGGAAGTTTTTAATCACAGTCAAGACTCCAGGACAGATGGGCTAAAAGTTTGATCATTCTGGCTAATAGCATAGAATGGTCCCTGGTGCAGTGCTGGAGGAATTCTAGTGTTAAAGATCTACTATTCAGGCAGGAAGTTTCCCACTGACCTTAAGCCATTTATTTGCCTTTTTCTGAAGAACCTGAGAAGCATTGCTCCTCCAAGGTCAAGTCTTCCAACACCAGGAGGAAAGGTTGATCTCAATCTGCACTAGCCCAGTCAGACTTGCCAGGCAGGTGGTCTGTTTTCTGTACAGTCTACAATGTAGACATTTAGTGTTTGTGTCTGCTTTCCAAGGTTATTTTGACCATGGGTATCAAAAGTCACTGAGCACCATTGCTTTCCATGTTATGCCAGGCTTGGTTGGTTAGGGGCTAAGCTGAATGCTTTATATGAGCCCTTCCTGGAAAGGGCTTGAAGGTCACCTTAATTTAAAGTCACAGGTGGCTGTTGCATCACAGAACTGGAAATTAAGGGCTTAGCTTCACAGAAAAATCCATAGTTGAGTCAGTTTAATGTCTAATGACATATGGGGAGTAAAAGTGTTCCTCTGGGCAAACTACTGTTATGAAGAGCATTAGCAGCAGCATTAGGAATAGAATATGCAGCTGGGAATACAAGTTTGATCAACTTCTGAAAGATCCATTGCTATCTAGAGTAAGTACAAGAGAAGATCATCATGCCCAAGGAAATGTGAAGCCTACAGTGCCTTCTGACTTAGTATTCTGCAGACCTAACATCTAAAGCTTGATTGAAAAGTTCATATTCATCTAATTCTTCTGTTTTTCTAGAACACTGAATTTAGGTTAAGGAGTAATAGATTAAGAACAGGGAGTCCAGGATTTACTTATATGTGCTATCTAAACTGGGAAGCAGTCCAATTAGTTTTGGGTAAAGCATTCATGTTGTTTGTATGCATATATATGAGTCAAATCCAGTTAGGTCTTAGAATCAAAATATGTAGTGTAGACTTTATCGTGTAGTTCCTATATAGCAGAATATGTCATACTTGGCTAAACCAAGTGAGCATGCTATGAGGGCTAGTAGAGCAGATAATGTTTTGACATCACAAACTGTACATTGCAATTCTGTGGGTTGGAAAGTCTCAGCTAGCCATCAGCTATTACGTCTTGATACCATGAAAGTAAAGGTTATGGTGTTTGTTTGTTTGTTTTTGTTTTTAACTTTTCTCTCACTACTACTACTCTGGGAAAAACAGATTTTGGGAGAATGAATCAGTTAACTGAAAGTGGGTTTATTAATGCTCTTGTGCCAGCTTATTTCTCAACTGGCCAGAGGTCTTACAGTAAATTTCTTCGAGTTTCTACTGAGCTGCACTGAAATACTGTGCCTTTATTCTAGAAGTCTAGAAGGATTTCCCATGAGCTGGACAGTGGGATCCATGATATATGAGCCATGCTAGACATCAGGCCAGTACTGCAATGCAGTGGTATATTTAATGTCTTTCAGGTGACTTCATGGTCATGACATTCTTCTTCAATGTAAGCAGACGGTTTGGCTTCATTGTCTTTCAAAACTATGTTCCTTCTTCTGTCACCACAATGCTCTCCTGGGTCTCCTTCTGGATCAAGATAGAAGCTGCTGCTGCCAGGGCCTCTGTAGGTAAGAAAGTATGGTGATCTTAAATGTGGGCATATGTCATAGATTAACGTTGACCAAGGGAAATATTTGCCTTCGCCTGTTGTCCTACAGCACCGTCAGGAGCTTAGCCCACCTTCATTCCTTGCTCTTATAGGGGTCAGTTCTGTGCTTACCATGGCCACACTGGGCACCTTTTCTCGTAAGAATTTCCCTCGTGTCTCCTATCTCACAGCTTTGGACTTCTATATTGCAATTTGTTTCGTCTTGTGCTTCTGCACTCTACTAGAGTTTGCTGTGCTCAACTTCCTGACCTACAATAATATTAAACGACAGGCTTCTCCAAAGCTCTACCAAGTAAGAACCAGGTGTTGGTATGGGAAGCAAAACTTTATAGACTAAAGATAAGAGGGTTATGGCACGTGGGTGGCTAGCTTTCCAAGTAATGAGAAGTTCCCTGGGATTGTAGAGGAAATAAACCTGGTGTGATGGTGGGAATCCCAGAGGCCCTAGAACTGGTGTGCAAATTGTAGTTTCAAGGAAGTTCTAGGCAAACTTTCCTCTTGACTCACATTCACGTGACCATTTCTTTCTCATTTTCTTCTATTTCAGCTTCCAACCAATAGCCGCGCTAATGCGCGTACTCGTGCTCGTGCACGCACTCGTGCTCGTGCTCGCGCCCGTGCCCGTGCACGCCAGCAGCAGGAAGTGTTTGTGTGTGAGATTGTCACCTATGAGGAAAATGCAGAAGAGGCATATCAGTGGTCTCCAAGATCAAGAAGACCTCAGTGTCCCTGGAGGCGGTGTGGCAGAAGCTATGTGTGCTTCAGGGTTCTCAAGAAGTATTTCTGCATGGCTCCTGGTTGTGAGGGTGGCAGCTGGCAGCGGGGCCGCATCTGCATCCACGTTTATCGCCTGGATAACTACTCGCGGGTGCTTTTCCCCATTACATTCTTCTTCTTTAATATGCTCTACTGGCTGATTTGCCTTAACCTGTAGGCTCCAGACAGTAGCTCATGAGGCAACCACCTCAGTTCCCCATGAGGTCCTAAGCCCCTTTGCCAAGGGAGTGGGGAGGCAGTAGCAACAGCAGCAAACGTGAGGAGAGTTTGTCTCTGCTGGTCCTCCGTCTGTTGGCCCTGTCACTCAATCTTCTCAACAGCACTTCTCAAGTAAAAGCCCACCTCTCCATTCTTCAAAGAGTATCCATGATGTTCAGTGTGCCCACATTTGAGCAGATAAGCTAGCTCTCAGTTATGTTTTTACAGCTACTCTTTTTCCCCAGGATGCCATGGTTCCATTTGTGGTGCTAAGGGGCCCAGCACAGGCTCAGCCCCAGAATGCACAGAGCAACAGTACAGCAGAAGGAAGGTCCTCATCCTTAAGTTTTTATGTCAGGCTATTTGATATCTTTTTTCTTTCTGCCCTCTCTCCCTACACACACACACATACACACACACACACACACACACACACACACACACACACACTCACCACTATCTGTAGGAGGAGAAGAGCCAGCAAGTGGGCCTATTTGGGAAAGTAACCAGTCGCTGCTGTGCCATCTCCTTCTCTCACCCCACCCTCCGCCTCCATCTGCACTACCAGTTCAGTTCCCTTCATCTAATGGGTATCTATTCTTGTGTGCAATGTTTGTAATTTCCTCTGCTTTGTATGCCTCTTTCTTCCTCTCCCTTATCCCTGTGATTCTTTCTGTAACTTCCCCAGTGACTTTCCCAGCCCTGATCCAGGTGCTAGGCTTTGTGTCTCCCAGGAGCCAAGAAACCAAGAACACTCTGTTGAGCAATGGTCATTGCCTACCACTGATTGGTGCTCACCTCAGGCACAGTCTATGGTTTGATTGCTTCCTTGGCCCCTAGACCCATAAGCCAGTCCACTGCCATCCCTGGGGCACTTACACAATTGCAATCAATTGAACTCCCTTAAATTTATATAAAATTTTCCCTTTGGCACAGTACTTTGGACAAAACATTTCTATTTGGAATCTTGTTATAACCTCTTTGGGCACAGGTTGTCATAATGCAGATGGCAACCTTGAGACACAGATTTCTATGGGACTGTGGACCTTTATGGAAGCCCATCTGGAGCCCCTTGTCACCCATTAAAGTGCATGGCAGGGCTAGGCAGCTCTGGTCAGCACGACTCAATTTGATTTCTCTTGCTGGGACCCAATGTCAAGGACTAGATCTACAGGCCCCCTCAGCACCAGACTTGCTTCATAATTAGCCTGAGATGCTCAGACTGCTCCACAGGTTGAACTCCTGCCTCTAGTAACCCAGTGAGATGAATTTGTATATGCCCCAAAGCTTGTATATGCTGAACAGAATCAGTATCTGTATATTATGGGGGTGGGTGTGGGTGGGAAATCCATCTGCTTCTAGTCAACATCATCTGTAAAGAGGAAATATATGAATAAAGGTATCAGCAAGCATTCAAGGTGTAGCTGTTTTCCCTCTACTCCCTGTGCATCTTGTTTAAAATTAAATATATTCTTTGACATCTCAAATACCACACAGATCATGGTCACTCCATGGAGCCTCTTTATCTCCCTTCTACTCCTGCCAAGCCAACAGTTCTCTTAACCACACTTTATGTGTATGTGTTGTGACTCATTAAATAACAAGGGTTGCCTGGCATGAACATGTCCTCTGGAGTGTGGAGGACTTCCCAGTAACTACATAGCTGCCCTCAGCAGGATCTCAGGAGCCCTTCCTTTACCCATGAAGAATGTTGACAGGTCCAATCTTTTGCCAAGCCCAGTCCTCCGCTGTTGTGAGTTCATGTCATAGGCAGAAGCCAGTATTTCACAGCACTTATCCATCATTTGGCTCTCCACTTACTAGACATGTACCAAGTACCCTTCTCTCATTAGTAAGGATGAAAGGGACAAAAGCACCAGAATGTGTGTCTGCCTTCAAACATTATTTGGCCTGCCTTCATCCCCTCCATGTTTCTTTCATAGTGCTTTTCATTCTAGATCCTACCCAGATGCCACTAGAGTCAATTGATTACACACACACACTCCAATGTAGAATCCTGGGAAGGACATTTTCTTCTGGTCATATAACCCACCAGTAGTGGAGCCTGTGATATAATGTACCAGGAGTGGAGCGGAGTCATATTTCGGAAATCTTAATACCCTTGCCCCAAGTAGAAATCATTTGTCAAGCTAGAGATCTAAGTTGTTTACCTCTCAAAAGTGTTTCCTGAGGGTGTATTGAGTGCTAGCCCTGGTGACACTTCTACATCAGGCAATAACAGGGACCCAGAGCAGATAAAAGTGTCTGTTAATAGTTGACATTTTGTCATAACATCCTTACTGTGATAGTCAAACACTTTTCTGTATAAGAAACTTATCTTCTTGGGTTGGAAACATAACTCAGTTTGTAGAGTGTGTACCTAGCATGCACAAAGCCCCAGACATAATCCCCAGTGTGAGAAAAATAAAAAAGTGTCTATATCCCTACCTAAATGGTTAGGATGTATTTGCTGATGTCCTAACCCACTGCAAATGACAAGTAACATGTGGAAACGGGAGATGTTTTCTCCCTTTTGCTTTTTAATAAGAGATACTGGGGAAAATGGTTGTCTGGCCCCTACACAAAATAGGCATATAGATTGTGAGCACACACATTTAAATGTGCTTTGAAGCATAGAAATAGATTTCATAATTGTTCCACAAGAAAGTTTATGAAACCTAAGATCCCTACCATTTGTAGATCTTAAGATCATGTAATCAGGTGTCTAACTATGAAGAAATTAAAATATTAATTGGGCATACACCTGAAAAATTAATGAGGAAAATATTACATTAGTAAAAGCCATAGGATGTAGCCAGTAGTAAATTTACATAAGGCAATCATAACTTAGACATTTTAGCTATTAAATATAGAAAACATAGGAGCTCAGCATAAAAATCGACAGACTCAAAAGGATCAAAACATCACAGAAAAGTTTGTAGAATGAAGACTTTTTGATATAAACAATACAGAGATGTCTACTTAAGCATTTGAAACAACAAAAGTGCTCCTTTCTTTTTATATCCAAATTCAAGGTGGTGGTTTCAATGCAAAAGGGAGAAAGGAGAACAGGAGGTGAAGAGGAATAAAATTCAATCTATCTATGTTTTAAAAGAAGAAATTCCTGGAGGATAATATTAGTGAATATGTTTATATACTCAGGATAGCAAAGACCCCTCTAAACATGACATAAAATACTAGACACTGCAAAGTAAATGACTTAAAACATATACTAAAATAATAACAAAACCCCAAAAGTATAGCATAAAACAAATATACAGTCACAGGTCAGTCTTCATTGGAAACAATTTCTGAACGAAAAATAAATTTAAATTTTTATGTGTGTCTATGTATGTGGGGGTGGGGTGGGGATGTAGGTCATTAAATTAGAAAGGAAATCATGAAAGGGAAGGACATGATCTAAAAAGTAAGACAAATGAATGTGTGTGATATGAAAGAGAGAAAAGAGAGGGAACTGGCCAGAAAGTAGGAGAGCAGTGGGCAAAAGGGAGTCAACCCTCTCCTTTTACAATGTGGCTTCTGGAATTGCTCAGGTCATCAGGTTTGGTAGTAAGCATCTTTACCCACTGAATCAGAGACACTCTAGTAAAGCAAAGCAAACTCATATATGAAGTCAAAAATAAATCCTAGATAGTTTTGAAGAACCTTGCTGTAGCCAGAGTACTTCTAAGTGGCTGACTGAATTCCTTCAAGACTTAGGACATCCCACTACTACTGGTCTCTTTTGTTGATAAGGGTGACATATAAACAGGCCTGCATGAGTGAGCAGCCATGCTGTGATACTCATGTAAAACTTCCAGTCCTGCAGATCAAATCACTGTCCAGTTACATTTGAATTTCAAGTGAATAACAGGTAAATTTTGGCATTAATATGCTTCATTGGAAGCCATGCTGTCCTTTAAGGGGATGCTCCTAATTCAAGGCTGGGCACAGCAGCACTCTGCTGGAAGGAGGGATTCTGGGGCTAGTTTAATCATATCATGGTAAGAAACAAACCTTCCTTGAATGGTGCATGGGTCACAGACAGTACCATGCACACTGTGACTAAGCAAGCCCAAATCCTGAAGATTTCATGGTAGTTACCCATCTAAAAACAGTCCAGTGGGGAGAGTCTATTTTCCTGGGCCACACATTTGAAGGCTGCAACAGTAAAGGCTGCATACAGAAAGTGAGGTTGGCCAATTCCTACTAGTTAGTACTGTTACCCCCCCCACACACACACACAAAATCCAAAGAAACCCAAAGTCATTAATAAGGGTCAACAGGTACGTATCAGTCAGAGGGCCTCTTTAGAAATATACTCAGGGAAGTATCTACTACAGCCACAGAAGAGACATAAACCCTGAACTAAGAGTTAGATTGAAAATCTCCAAAGATGAACTAAAAGTTCAGCAAAATCATGTTAATTAGACTAAAGTGAAGGACCTATTTTGGAAAACTCCATACTCTGAAACACTGAGTGGTGTCCTATAAATGAGTTCTTAGAGAACTGAAGCTTTGTATACTTCGCTGGAAACTCAAAGCTTTAAGCAGTGGTCTGCTTTTCCCTTTTAAGTGCTAGTGCTTAGATATGATTAAAAGATACTTTAGGGACTTTATTCTGCTAAGCCAAAAAGTAGAGTTAAATCCAAGTAAAATAAATAGGAAGTTCTAGGAATGATAAAGGAGGAAAGAGATAATCATCTAGATAAGTTATAAAGCTTAGTTACTGTAGAGAAGAAGTCAGTGACAGAAATTTGAGGATGCTTTATCAAGAGGGCTAGAATGCAAAGGTAAACAACCAGAAATCCATTCACATGAGGATGGTTTTTGAAGACATGTTACTTGACCCCAGTAAGAAAATCAAAAGATATGGCAAAATCTTTGGTAGAATGGCACTGAGATGCTTGGGGAAACTGAGTGAAAATTTGTTTCTTGAAATTCTGAAGATTTAAAAGCTAAAGTAAAGTAAAGACACTGGCAGATATTGTGGCTGTGAGGGCTTGCTTCTTGGTTCATAGATGGCAGTCTTCCTACTCTGGCTACGAAGATAGAAAGGGCTCTCTTGAGTTTCTTATGATGGTGCTAATACAATTTATGAGGATGTTACCATCATGATCATTTCTCAAAGGCACCAATTGTGAGTTAGGATTTAAACCCAGGGTTCTGGAAACAAATCTTCATTCTATGGCATATAGCTAGTAACAGGTGAGATAATGGTGTCTCAGAGCAATTAAAATCAGGCCCCATTGTTTAATTGCCATAAAGTAAGGTCTAAAATTATTTTAAGTCATTAAGTTGGAGGAGTAGCTGGGAAAGCTTGATCAACGCATAGAAAACTGTGGTGACAGTGGTGGTTGTTAAAAGAACAGGGGAAAATGATGACCGGCCATCTGCTTAAAATACATAATCATGTACAGTTCATGAACAGAAAGCTGAGTGTGACTGTTCTAAGTAAGTCATAATGCTTTGCTCAGTTCTTATATCTGAGTCATGCTTTAAAACCGTAAACTATGTGCAGAGTACATAGGTCAGGTCTCAAGGCAGAAGTACCATGCCATACAATGCTAAGTCCATACTGTGATTTATGTCCCAACTCCTTCACAAAAGGGTTTTCCAGATATTTACTCAAATGACAGTATAACTTAAAGAGAGGGTACTCAGACACTTAAAAATTTATTGAACACAAAACCTTGAATTGACATTGGACAGTAAAGCAAAGCTTGGAGAGCAAGTAGCACATCAAGTTATTTTTCTTGTTGCTATGATAAAATACCTGGCAGTATTTGGGTTTGAGGTTGAGATGCAGTCATGGCAACAGAAGAATGTAGCAGGTGACAACATTGTGTCCCCAGTAACAAGGTAAAGAGAGAAGTGCAGCTGCTCAGCTCACTTTTCTCCTTTTTTTTTTTTGATAAATCTTAGATGCCCTGGGGACATACCATCTATGTCAGTAAGGTTTTCACTTACTTGCCAGAAACATACCAAGATGGCCCTTGTATAAGACAACTAGTTGCATCTTGAGATCCCCAACATAAAAAGGAATTTGAGGCCTAGGAGGTCTCTTTGGGCTCGTAGGAGCAGATAGTCACTTCAGGACCAAGTCTAGCCCATGTGTCATGTAACATAAAAAATTGAGAGGCCATGAGTAGGAAGAGACTTGAGCAATGCCAAATGGTGGTGCAAGCAGTTCTTGTATCATCTTGCCTTACAGACTCTGTAATATCAGAGTTGTCTGTGTATATAACTTAAAGTTAGCCCTCATAGGAGGATTGTCATGCAGCATCCTGGGCTTTTGGGGATGAACCATGCCATCTCTATTAGGCAATTTTATGCCTTTGTACAGGCAGCATCTGGTGTGTTTCTGGATCTGGTTACAGATGATGACAGCTCATGGTATACTAAGTGACTGCATCTGGAAAATGGTTGTCAAAACACACACACACACACACACACACACACACACACACACACACACACTGTGTTAAAGACAGACTCCCTAAACTAAGCATGACCATCATTAAAGAGAAAGTGTAAATTCCAAGACAGTCATAGGACATCCATATTACAGTAGCCCTAGACATCCTTTCTTGATAGTACATGCTGGCAAAAGCTTGTAGCCTTTCTGGACTATGGTCTGTCTTACCTATTAGCAGAGTCACAACTTACTCGACTAAAGTATACTATATCTTAAGCACAGTCATTATGGAGGATATGTGGAAGAATGAGTAAAGACAAATACTGAAATACACATTCTTTTTGCAAAGTTGTATGGACTGCAAACAAGTACAGAACACTATTTAACAGGGAGAGAGGACACATTCTGAAAGCCTATGAGGTTCAGAAATTTGAGGATCTAGACAACTGAGAATATCAAGTGGGATGTTCCTCCTTTTTGACTCAGGCTCCCAATCAAGTCCTTCCAAAATTAATAAGGTTTCTATCATCAACCCCTGTGTGGGTGATCCAACTCAATATCTTCTTTTAGAGTCATATTTCTCAAACTATTTCTGGCAGCAATTGTTGCTTATTGGGAAGTGCTCTGAGGCAAAGAACTACATGTAAGAAGTCTACTGAAAAGTATCTTCCAGATCAACAATCATATGGAAGAAGTTAATCTATGACACATTCATCACAAAGGCCTTATTCTATGTCAGTGACAAAGGGCTGATAATCACAGTACCTTGTGCTTGGGATGCAGCTAGAATATTAGACATGTAAAAATAAGATTATAGGTTTTTTGCATGAAATGTTACGGCTCTAAAATGCAAATATTTTCAACTAACTTGAACAGAAAAGAAAGGTCAAAAGTCACAATAGAGAACTGAGCAAATGATATGAAGGAAAATAATATAAATGCAAATACATGTAAAAGTATGCCCAAATTTGCCATCACTTTAAGATATACAAACACTGGTATGTACTCGGCATGGGAGAAAAGGATTAATGATACTAATTATTACATGTCAGGAAATGAGAATTTCCCACATGGTTGTGTAAACTGGTACAGCCATGTTCGAAGAATGTCTGGGAATATGTTGTAAGATATAAATAGCATATCACCTTCTAAGTAGTTTGTTGCAGTCCTGGAAATCATAGAGAATACAAAGGCACATGAGTATAGACATACATATAAAAATTATATATCACAGGTTTGAGTTTAGAGAGTACAATTAAAAATGACTAAGTTTCTCATTAAAATTTAGAAGTTTGAATCCATTTATGATACATCCATATGAAGAATTCTCTGTTATTCTTATTTAAAGTCCCAAATATATTTATGCATGAAGACATGATTTCTAAGTAAAGAATAAATCAGGTTGTAATGTACCCTGTTTACTATTTTATCACTGAAAAAAGCTATTGGTATACATGTATCTGTATTATTTGGGATTTTGTTTTGTTACTTTTTGCATGTATATGAGTGTGCTGCATGTAGATATATAAATATTCATACATGTGTAGATATCTATGTACAGGTGAATGTGCATGTAAGTGCCCATGTTTGTGGATGCCTCAGGTTGATGTTGGGTATCTTTCTTAATTGTTCTTCATTGTATTTATCGAGCCAAGATCTCTTGCTGAATCCAGAGCTCATTTTTCCACACTCATCTAACTAGTAAACTTGTCCCAAGTGCTAGGATTAAAGACTGGCTGCCTGACTTCTTTCTTTGATTGGGTTTTGGGGAATTGGAACACTAGCCTTCGTGCTCACAGGAGACAAGTATTTTATCTGTGCAGTCATCTCTTTATCCCTTGTATTTTTTACTATTTGCAATCATGTATGCTGTTTTGTTTTCAGCATGATGTACATAATCCTGTGTGCTCCCCCAATATCCTTTTGTATATACTGAGAACACCAGAAACACCAGTGATTAATCACATATTCCAGTAACATTGACTCTTGATTTCTCACGTTTAGAGGGACAAGGGACATTCAAATCCACAAACAAATGTATCCCTCTCTGAAAATTAAGAGGTGACTTTATAGCTAAGTGTGTAAAATCTGCACTGTCTAAGAGGGTAGGAACTAAAGGAAGAGTCAGCCTACTCTTTATATATAGCTCAAAGCACAGAGTTCCAAAGACGGGCAGGATTTATGTCTTTGAATCAGTGGCCTCGTCATTATTATTTCTCGGGCATTCTCTCTGATTTGTGGTTTGATGGTCTAATCTCATCTATCCTCCCCATTAAATACTAGAAAAATGGGGCCTTCAAAAGCTAGCTGGGAGTGGAAAATGTTACATGTGTCTGACTCAAGGAACTCAAGACTTCTTTTGTAATCTAGGGAAGTAACAGTGATTTTGCTGTAGATTCATGCCACTGCCATATGGCCTCTGAAATCATTAACTACAAAAGATGTAATGGATATAAACAGTGAAAAGTACTTTAAAATTTCTAGTTCTGTAGAAAAATATATAGATGAATATTTTGAAAAATTCATTAGCATCATGAATATGTGTGACAGAGTGGCCTTTACATTTTCATAAAATAAGATGAGACCTGTTTTTATTTTTACAGAAAAAGACAATTGACAACTCATTAGTGGATTCCACTACAAATACCATACCATGGCCTACGAATGACAAAAATACACAACCTACAGTTCCAGACAACAGAAGGCCAGGACCACATTCTCAGCAAATTTGTTACTTCTAAAGTTTCTATTTGATTTGTAGATGGGTGTCCCCTTCTTCTGTCTTTGCATATATGTGCCCTAATGTTTTATAAGAGATAATCAATTGGATCAGGGAGCCACCCTAAAGAGTCATTTTAGCTTGAACATTTCCCTTCCTTCCTTCCTTCCTTCCTTCCTTCCTTCCTTCTTTCCTTCCTTCTTCTTTTTCCTTCAGTACTGAAGATGGGCTAGCTAGGAATGGCTCTGTGTATTTTTGGTGAGTGTTTTGTCACAGAGTTACATCCCTTCTGTAACTTAATAACCTCTCTTCAAGGATAGTCATATTCTGTGGTTCTTGTGGCTACAACTTCAGCATTTGAATTCTGCAATAGATTTATCTCATAACAGGGTCTATGTATGAACTACCTAGCATTTGTTTGAACCAATGTATAAAGAGCACGCCTGTGGACTCCCGGTCTAAGATGTGTACAACAACAAAGACGTGCAGGAAAACACTTTCGTTTCCTTCCATTCAGATCTGTCCTTCTTTTTATGAGTATGCATTTGAACTATTCCCCAGGTATTCATGCCAAGCCTTAAAATAAGCCAGCTACATGTGTCTAATAATTCCACAGTATTGTGTAGAACATACAATGATGTATATGACAATAAAACAGTTCTCAAGTTGTTCATTGTCTTATAGGTTTCTAAGACACAGAAAAGCCCCAGAAGAGGTAGAAGAACAGAAAACCATGTTCAGGTCACCTGAACAAGGAAAATGCAATTACTTCTAGGCCTATCCTGCCCCTTAAACTGAGTCTCAAAGAATAATGCAATTGAAGAATGAAACAACTTGAGGGACAAAGATATCAATGAAGTTATTGAGTAAACAGTGCATCATCACAAGATGGATCCTGCCAAAGCCTTTCCTGGGCTGATTCTCAGAGAAAGATTTGAAATGAATTTTAGAGGTTTTACAACCAACATTATTTTCTATGCTTACACAGATGTTTATACCCTCCAAGAGTAATAGTCATTCACAATCAAATTCCGTAGCAGGAGAGTAGCTAACACTTTGTGCGAATTATTTGTGAGGAATGGAAAAAATTAATGAGCTGAAGATCAGAAGATATTTGTAATTACCACAGCATACTACATCATCTGTCTAAAAAGGGCCCAAATGGGGATACCTGCTCATTTTTGTCTATCTCACCTTGAAAAGTTTAAAGGCAAGGTAGCATATTTGGAATTTTTAAGTCTGAATAAATTTGTAGTTGTATTTGGATACTAGACCTCTGTAAAAATAAGGGATGTTGTGTTTCAAAGAAAATGAGCTCCTTTGTGATTTCATGATCCATCTTTCTGTGGAGTCGGTCATTTGGAGAGGAACAGTGAATCTAAGGCCAGACTGATGGTCCCTACAGGTAGGTATCATTGATTGTAAGTGTGTTACATGAATTCTAGTGAAATAGCATCCCTAGCATGGGAAATTAGAAGTCCAAGTAACCTGAGGCAAGGTCATGGCTCCTGTCAAAGAAACATGGAATGGAGAGCATAATGGCTAACTTAATGGTAGTTTGCAACAAATAAATTAGAAATATTGAAGGATCAGAGAGAGAGAGAGAGAGAGAGACAGAGAGACAGAGAGACAGAGAGACAGAGAGACAGAGAGACAGAGACAGAGAGAGACAGAGGAACAGTGATTCATTAAAGTTACTGTGTAGATTTTAAAGTTCATCAATCTTCCTTCAGCAGTCTGAGGGCTGAGAAAATCCAGTGCAGTAATTTTAGTCTAAACTGAAGACTTGAGAGGCAGTGGAGTTAATGGTATAAATCTTGATCTAAATCAGAAGTCTGAAACCTAAAAAACTAATTTGTGATGGCCAAAGGTAAATGCATTTGCTCAAGAAGAAACAGAATTAAATAGTCTTCAAACTTTTTGCTCAGTTTGGGACCTCCATGAATTGGACACAGCTTATTCTAGTTTTTATTTTATTAAGTTTATAAGTATAAATACTACTCATTCCCAGAAACACCTTCACATATACCCAGGGTATTAGTTACTTTTCTGTTGCTGTGATAAAATACCATAGCAAAGACAAATTAATAGAAAAAAAACTTATTGTATCTTATGGTTTCAGTGGAATCATGTATTATGATGGCAAAGGCATAAAGGAAAATATCAGGAGAAAGACAGTGACTGGTCATGTTTCATTTACACAAGAAGGAGATAGAGGAGGGGAAAAAAAGGAGAGAGCGAGAGAGGGGTAGACATGGGGAGACAGAGACAGAAAACAAGAGGTAGGATGAAGCTATAAATTCTAAGAATCAACAAGGGATATTTCCCATTTAAAATACCATGCACAGAAATAGTGATTTATCAGCTGTCTAGGTATGCCTTGCCCAATCAAGAAAAAATAACTAGCCATCATAGTTTACTATCAATTTGTAAAAAATTTGGCTGGCTACTCTTCTAAGGGTCATTTATGAGACTATTGCAGTCATTCAAATATGAGTTCATGGTGGCTAGACTGAATATTAAATAGGCCAATAAAGGAACTGTTGTTAACTTTTCATCCAGTAACTATTTTTTCTCTCTTTGCATGAAGATGTGGTAAATCAGAACAAAACCCAGTCGATATATGTGTGTGTGTGTGTGTGTGTGTGCGTGTCTTTAACTTTTTAAAAAATAAAGTCACTTTATTCTAGTTAACTCACAAAGAAAAACATCTCACACAGCATTTAAAGAAGCCATGCAAACACTTGTTTAGTCATATACTCTATACACCTCCATGAAGTTCCACAGCTACACTGAAGCCACTGAGCTTTGCTTAGGGGTTCACACTTTCACTATCAACCACATTTTTATTCACTTAGCCACTAGGGAAAAAAAAGGAGAAAAATGAATAGTTGAAAACAGAAAAAAAAATAGTATTATATATTCTTGATTTATGTCTTTGAAAATGAAAATTCTGAGATTAAATGCTGAATATTTAATGAATCCCTCATCCTGCAAGGCACAATAAGCTGAGTTTGGCTTGCACACTTAATAACCACATGACATGCTTACTTCATGAACATAAATTTTGGAGAAGGCTGGAAATTTGTTAGTAAACTCAATGGTGCAATATTCTACGAAATGGAAGATGAAGTAGAGAGGTCATCTTCCTGTGTGACAGTAGGAAGAACTCTAAAGACATGTACTTTGCAGGGAAAGTAGTGGAAACTATGAAAATACAACTGTGTGAGATCAGTTCCAGCAATTAGGACATACATATCAGTTCCAGCACTCACACCTCAGCTCCAGCTACGGGCGTCTGTACACACACAGATAAGTATATATGGCAAAAAACCATTATTAAAGGGTTTGGCACATAATGTGTAATCATATAGTCAATAAATAGCATCTACTAGTAGTGTTTAGTTATTTAAAAGTATGTAATATCTAGAAAATAACTTACATGTACAGAAAATGTACATCAAAATAAGAAGAACATGAAACAATAGGAAACAAATTTTATTTCACAGGGAGAAAATAATTTTAGATCAATATAAAATGATGTTTCAATCAATATTTTAATAAAACACTAAAAATAATAGTTAATTATTACATTTTAAAGAAATAAGTTTGGGAATGCACTTGATATCAGAAAATTCATGGAAACATTTTCTGGATTAAATAGTTGGTGAAATCCAGGGATTGATGAGTTTTAGAGAAAGACCTATGTGTAAAATTAAGTGCTCACATACCTAAACAGAGTAAAAGCAATAAACAGCAAACCAGTGGCAACATCAAACTAAATGGAGAAAAACTCGAAGCAATATCACTAAAAGCAGGGACTAGGCAAGGCTGCCCCCCCTCTCTCTATTTATTCAATATAGTACTTGAAGTTCTAGCTAGAGCAATTAGACAGCAAAAGGAGGTCAAAGGGATACGAATTGGAAAGGAAGAAATCAAAATATCACTATTTGCAGATGATATGATGGTATACTTAAGTGACCCGAAAAACTCCACCAGAGATCTGCTGCAGCTGTTAAACACCTTTAGCAAACTGGCTGGATACAAAATTAACTCAAACAAATCAGTAGCCTTCCTATACTCGAATGATAAACAGGCTGAGAAAGAAATTAGGGAATTGACACCCTTCACAATTGTCACAAACACTATAAAATATCTTGGTGTGCCTCTAACCAAACAAGTGAAAGATCTGTATGACAAGAACTTCAAGTCTCTGAAGAAAGAAATAAAAGAAGACCTCAGAAAATGGAAAGATCTCCCATGCTCATGGATTGGCAGAATTAATATAGTTAAAATGGCCATCCTGACAAAAGCAATCTACAGATTCAATGCAATCCCCATCAAAATCCCAACTCAATGCTTCATAGACTTAGAAAGAGCAATTCTCAAATTCATATGGAATAACAAAAAACCCAGGATAGCAAAAACTATTCTCAACAATAAAAGGACTTCTGGGGGAATCAGCCTCCCTGACCTCAAGCTGTACTACAGAGCAGTAGTGATAAAAACCGCATGGTATTGGTACAGTGACAGGCAGGTAGATCAATGGAATAGAATTGAAGACCCAGAAATGAATCCACACACTTATGGTCACTTGATCTTTGACAAAGGAGCTAAAACCATCCAATGGAAAAAAGACAGTATCTTCAACAAATGGTGCTGGTTCAACTGGCTGTCTACATGCAGAATGCGAATTGATCCATTCCCGTCTCCTTGTACAAAGTTCAAGTCCAAGTGGATCAAGGACCTCCACATAAAACCAGATACACTGAATCTAACAGAAGAGAAAGTGGGGGAAAGTCTCAAACACATGGGCTCACAGGGAAAGTTCCTGAACAGAACACAAATGGCTTGTGCTCTAAGATCAAGAATCGACAAATGGGACCTCATGAAAATACAAAGCTTCTGTAAGGCAAAGGACACTGTAAATAGGACAAACAGCAACCTACAGATTGGGAAAAGATCTGTACCAATCCTATATCCGACAGAGGGCTAATATCCAAGGTATACAAAGAACTCAAGAAGCTAGACTCCAGAGATCCAAGTAACCCTATCAAAAAATAGGGAACAGAGCTAAACAGAGAATCCTCAACTGAGGAAACTTGAATGGCCGAGAAGCACCTAAAGAAATGTTCAACATCCTTAGTCATCAAGGAAATGCAAATCAAAACAACCCTGAGATTTCACCTCACACCAGTCAGAATGGCTAAGATCAAAAACTCAGGTGACAGCAGATGTTGGCGAGGATGTGGAGAAAGAGGAACACTCCTCCATTGCTGGTGGGAATGCAAGCTGATACAACCTCTCTGGAAATCAGTTTGGCGGACCCTCAGAAAAATGAACATAATACTACCTGACGACCCAGCTATACCACTCCTGGACATATATCCAGAAGATGCTCCTACATGTAATAACAACATATGCTCCACTATGTTCATAGCAGCCATATTTATAATAGCCAGAAACTGGAAACAACCCAGATGTCCCTCCACAGAGGAATGGATACAGAAAATGTGCTACATTTACACAATGGAATACTACTCAGCTATTAAAAACAATGACTTCATGAAATTCACAGGCAATTGGATGGAACTTGAAAATATCATCCTGAGCGAGGTAACTCGGTCACAAAAGAATGAACACAGTATGTACTCACTGATAAGTGGTTATTAGCCCAAAAGTTCAAAATACCCAAGAGTCACTTCGCAACAACAGTAGGGCTGAGTGTGAGGTCCCAGATGGAAGAGTTGGAGAAGGGACCGAAGGAGCTGAGGGAGTTTGCAGCCCCAGGGAGGGAGCAACAGTGGCAACTGGCCTGACCTCTCAATGCTCCTGGAGACTGAACCACCAACCAAAGAATACACATGGAGGGACCCATGGTGCTGGCCACATATGGGGCAGAGGAGGATCTTGTTAGCCATCAGGGGGAGAAGAGGCCCTTGGCCCTGAGGGTGATAGATGCCCCAATATAGGAGAATGCCAAGGAGGGAAGATGAGAGTGGGTGGGTGGGTGGGTGGGGGAATACTCCCATAATGGCAGGGGGAGGGGGAAGGGAATAGGGAGGTTCCAAAAGGGAGGTCTGGAAAGGGGGAAACATTTGAAATGTAAATATAGTATATAAAAAATTAAGTGCTCACAAATATATATATATATATATATGTGTGTGTCTGTGTGTGTCTGTGTGTGTGTGTGTGTGTGTGTTTTCTAGGATAATGTAGAATAAAAATATTTAAGAAACAGAAATTTTGATTTCAGAAAATGAGTGTGAGATAAACACAGAACATTGATAGCTCAAAAGAATCATCAGCAGAATCAAGAATTACAGGTCTTTTATATTATTGGTGTTGTGAAAGAGAACCATGCATCAATAGACCACATTGTATAGTATTATAATGAAGGAGACTGCTGATTGTTCTAATGAAAATATGCAATAAGGAAATCAAGAAAAGTTTAAAAGCACATTTTAGGAATTACTTGTAATTAATAGCAATGATGATTGACACTCGTTTAAAATATTTTCGTGCTATGAGCTTTGAAAAAAGACCTAAGTACCATAAACAATGGGGATTTATTAGCATAAGAATTTCTTCTACTGGGATTACTTACATGTAGACTTTTATATAAATATTAAACTGAATCATATCCTATAGAATATAGTTAAAATGCAATATAATTGTGTAAGTCAATATTGTACAGCAGGAAGGGTTTTAAAACCAAGATATAGATTTAACTGAAATAAGTTAGGTGATTATACATACTGTCCTAGTGTTTTATTTACAGTCCTAGTACTGTATTTTAATGATAAACACCAGAGGTAATATACAACAAAGAGATTGAGCCAGAGAAGAAATAAACCATTTAAACCAAAGTTATTTGTATCTATTAGTGTAAATCATGTTTAAAATATATGTTATAAATACTACTCTCATGTGTTTTAGAATATTTGAGACAAATAATTAAGAAAATTAAGAAATAAATTCTATTTCTATAGGTAAGAGAACAATCTTTGTTGTTATTTTGATGTGTACCATCTGAGTTCTAAGAATGGCCATATGAGTGTGTGTGTGTGTGTGTGTGTGTGTGTGTGTGTGTGTGTGTGCATGAGTGTGTGTGTCTAACAGGCATTTTAAGATAGATATTTTATTTTTATCATTAATTATGTTTATATGTGGGGTGGGTATGCATGCATGTCTAAAAGAGGATATCAGACCCCTGGGAGCTAAACTCAGGTCCTCTGCAAGAGTAGTATGCACTCTTAACTCCCTCCCCTCTGGTCTTTTATTGATCATTTTAATTTAAGTAATTTTCAAATGCTGGGTCATCTGCCAATCATATAAATAAATTTTAAAAATTAAAGTATAAAACTTGTGCTTTCACTAATATAAAGTACTGAGAACCAAACTTTAACTCACCTTAAGCAACTAAAGAAACGAGACAACGTACACAAAACTTCTTTCAATGGATTGAACATTCAGCAGTCAAGAGGTGGTGATTTCTGATTGATGGAAAGCAAGAAAGGCAAGGCCTACAATTGCCTCCAGATTGTTACCTGAAAGGAGCTCACATCGCACAGAGCAGGATTTATCCTTGAGTTGAAACCATGGAGCGTGGAGTCTTACAAACTTAAAGTTGATGTAACTTACACTCTGACATATTAGAAATTACACAGAAACTTCAACTCATGAAATCCTAGAGACAACTCCCACCAGGAAACATGCAAAACCTCATAATTGAGTATACAGAAGTCTTTTGTCATCCTGGTAAAGAAATATTGACCATAGATCAAACACTGCTCTGACCTCATGTAATAAAAGTAAAAACAAGATTCAACAGGGTCATACCATTTCCAAGTTACTTAGCTGCGTCCTAAAGCAATGTATACACATAGTTATTTGTAGAGATAAAAAAAATCCAGCACTCAGATAAAAGTAAAATTCACATCACTGGGCATTTAATAAAAGTTACCAGTCTTCAAAAAAGTGGGACAATGAGTTACTATCACTGGCATACAAAGGGACAGCAATTAGATTGTAGATAGGGATAATCAAACCACTATTAAAGGTGCAATCTATATGTTTAAATATAACCAAAATATTAAATGTGTAAAATAATGACAGGAAAAATCCAAAGAATTTTTGAATTATAAAAATAAAACTTCTAAGACAAAAATATAAAACACATATTAATGACTGATTACCTATGAGAGAGAAAGGGTTAATTAATTTGAAGATCTGGATCGAACCACTGCTACTATTAGTGTTTAGTGTTTGCCAATTGGACTGGACTGCAATTACTGATTTATGTTTGAAGTTTTGGACTGGACTGCTGGTATCCTGACAACAAAGATTGGAATAGCCCCAGAGAACTACTTCTAAACAGGTTGACATCCCCTTTGTCCTACTCACCAACTTCTGCTGCCTCCGGTCAGAGAGCTAGAAGGGAAATTGAAGCATTTAAGAACAATAATTAAAGTAGGTTTTCAAAATCTAAGCTTACATGAATCAGTCAGGTGTGTATTACACCAAATATTAAAGGAAGTCCTCTTGGAAGATGACAACAAAGTGGTATTAGAGAGGTTTAGGAGATGGCTCATCAAAAAGTACTTGCTGACTTGATTGGGGTGAATGATGTCTTTGATGTGTTCTTCAATTCAGTTTGTAAGAATTATATTGAGTATTTTTGCATCAATGTTCATAAGCAAAATTAGTCTGAAATTCTCTTTCTTTGTTGTGTCTTTGCATGGTTTGGGTATCAGGGTGACTGTGGCTTCATAGTGGAATAGTGTGAGTACTAGTATTAGATCTTCTTTGAAAGTCTGGTAGAATGCTGCACTAAAACCATCTGACCCTGGACATTTTTTTTTGGGGGGGGGAAAGGGAGATTTTTAATGACTGTGTCTATTTACTTAGAGGTTATATGACTGTTTAGATAGTTTGCCTGATCTTGACTTAGCTTTCTTATGTGGTATCTGTCTAGAAATTCATCCATTTCATTTAAATTTTCCAGTTTTGTGGAGTAAAGACTTTTGAAGCAAGATCTAATGACTCTTTTAATTTCCTCAGTTTCTAAGTTTCTGTTGTTATGTCTCCTTTTACATTTCTGATTTTATTAATTTGGATCCTATTTCTGTGCTTTTTAGTTAGTTTATCTAAGGGATTGTCTATCTTGATGAATTTCTCAAGGAACCAGCTCTTGGTTTCATTGGTTCCTTGAATTTTTCTTTTTGTTTCTAATTGATTGATTTCAGCTCGAGTTTGACTACTTACTGCCATCTACTCCTCTTGGGTGTGTTTGCTTCTTTTTGTTCTAGAACTTTCAGGTGTGCTGTTATGTGGCTTGTATGAGAACTTTCTACTTTGTGGAAGCAGTTAGTGCTAGGAATTGAATTTTCCTCTTAGTATGGCTTTCATTATGTCCTATAAGTTTGGGTATGTTGTGCCTTCATTTTCATTGAATTCTAGAAAGTCTTAAATTTATTTCTTTATTTCTTCCCTGACCAAATGATCACTGAGTAGAGAGTTGTTCAGCTTCCCTAAGAATGTGGGATTTCTATTGTTTCTGCTGTTGAATTCCAGCCTTATTCCATGGTAATCTGATAGAATGCAAAGGGGTATTTCAATCTTCTTGTATCTATTGAGGCTTGCTTTGTGCCTGATTATATGATCAGTTTTGGAGAAAGTTCTGTGAGGTGTTGAGAAGAAGGTATATTCTTTTGATTTACAAATGTGGGTGCCCTTGCACTTGGGGCATAGATGTTCAGAATTGAGACTTCCTCTTGGTGGATTTTTCCTTTGATTATTTTGTGTCCTTCCCGAACTTGTTTGATAACTTTTGGTTGAAAGTTAACTTTATTAGATATCAGAATGGTTATTCCAGCTTGTTTTTTGGGTCCATTTGCTTGGAAAATCTTTTTCCAACCCTTTACTCTGAGATAGTGTCTATTTTTGCTGCTGGAATGTGTTTCTTGTATGCAGCAGAAAGATGAATCCTGCTTGCATGTCCAATCTGCTATCCTTTGCTGTTGGAGAATAGAATCCACCAATCTGCTATCCTTTGCTATTGGAGAATAGAATCCACTGATGTTGAGAGATATTAATGACCAATGATTGTTAGTTCCTGTTATTTTGTTATTGGAGGTCATAGTGTGTGTGTGTGTGTGTGTGTGTGTGTGTGTGTGTATGTGTGTGATTTTCTTCTTTCAGCTTTGCTGTGAGATGATTAATTTTTTTATGTTTTTAGCTCTACCCGGCAGCATAGTAAAATAGATACATTGGACAGACCTTGGGGACAGTTATGGAAGAGTTGGGGAAAGATTGAAGGCCCTGAAGGGGAAGGGAACCTCACAAGAATACCAACAGAGTCAACTAACCTGGACCCCTGGGAGCTCTCAGAGACTGAGCCACCAAAGAACATGCACAGGTTGGAATGAGGCCCCAGGTACATATGTAGCAGATATGCAACTCAGTCTCCTCGGCTGTCTTGTCTAGCTTCAGTGGGAGAGAATTGCCTAATCTAACAGAGACTTGGTGTGCCAGGATAGGGGGATAGTCAGCAGACCCCACCCTCTCAGAGAAGAAAGGTAAGGGGAGAGGGAAAGAGAAATGACTTTGGGAGGGAGGGACCTGGAAAGCAGCATTTGGGATGTATATTAACAAACAAATAAATAAATGTACTTGTCATACAAGCATGCTTAACAGGTGTTTGATCCTGTATGAATGCATATACATGAAGTGGCACACATTTATAATCCCAGCACTCCTACAGAGAGATAGGTGGTAAGAATCATGCAGGAGTTCATGGTAAAGGTAGCCTTGAGTACACATGAAAATAGGAAGAGCAAAAAGACACTGCCTGGAAAACAAGGCGAGAATCACATTCTGAAAGTTGACCATTCATTTCTACACGTATGCCTTGCCAGATTTACAGGCACTGCTCTACCTCTCGACAAAAATGATGATGATACTCTGTACAAGTCTGCATCAAAACAACAGAATGAAGGACCAGGAAATTACAACTCTACAGAGATTGTTTCCTTAGGATGTGTTTTAGCTTATAACTTGGGAATGAAAGGGTTTATTTAGCTTGTACTTCCAGGTTACTCCTTCATTGAGGGAAGTCAGGGCAGCAACTCAATCAGGAACTGAAAAAGAAATTGGGGTGGAATGCTGCTTGGTAACTGATTGGCACATGCTCAGTTTTCTTACTCAGTCCTAGGAATGGTACTGCCTACAATGTTGTATTGTCCACAATTGATATTACCATACGGTATCAATTGTCAATTAAGACAACTTCTCGAGAACATGGCCTCATACTAATGTAAAGCAAGGTCATTTTTAATTAAGGTTCCCTGTGCTTAAGTGATTTGAGGTTGTGTCAAGTTGACAAAAATAATCATCACAAAAGGAAAATGGATGTAAAATTTGTAAGGATGTAAGTGGAATATATAGCACTGGGAAGCAAAATGTATTCTAATAGCTGATGAGAGACTGACAGGAAATATGTTCTTTATTTTCTTGTCTCTGTGTTTTCTAAATTCTAATGAGTATAGTCAGTTGGTTTTCCCTTTGTAGCTGGGCCCAATGCTGTAACCAGTGGCACCCACATATATCGAAATGGCATTCATGATTTCATGTGTGAATACATTATAACTTGAGGAAATTCTATGAACTTCAGCCTCCAAAGTGCTTTTTCCAAAATACCATACAAGCATTATGCAAATGATTGGTATCATTATGACATTTTCACACATGCATTTTATAACCTTTGTTTATATTCTCCTGCATTTCCTTTTCATAATTTTATTGAAAAATGTTGTATCCATGGTCATCAGGAAATTGGCCTCTAATTTTGTTTGGTGTTGTATCCTTAAGTGATTTTGGTATCAGGGTCATACTGGTTATTTAGAATGAATTTTGTGGCATTCTTACATTTCAATTTCGTGGGATAAAGTTAAAACATTGATGTAAATTCTCCTTAGAAGCCTTAAACATGGTATGAGTTCAACCATCTATGGGTAGTTCTTTGCTAGGGGATTCTTAATTTACTTCTTTAGCCACATTCTCTGTAATAGAGTTGATTAAATTTTTATATCCTCTTGATTTAATTTTGATTGATCATATGTGCCAGTAATTGTATCTATTTTTTCTAGATATTTCCTGAGTTTTGCAATACAGATTGCAAAGTATTTGCCAATAATCCTCTGAATTTCAGTTGTATTTGTTGGAATGCTCCTCTTAATCTCTAATTTTACTAACATATCACTTTCTTTTTTAGTTTAGCTAAGAGTTGTCAAATCCTGTTTTTCTATTTTTTTAAAAGAAAAATCCAACTATTTCATTTATTGATTTCTGCACTAGTCTTTCACTGTCCATTTAATTAATTCCCACGCTTAACTTTATTATTTCTCTAAGACTAATAATTTAGGCCCTAACCTATTCTTGTATTCCTAAGACATTGAGATGTACTATTATTTGAATTATTTGTTTTTATTGATAGCTTTCATAGCAATAAACTTAATGTATACATTTAGTTCCTTTGCTGTTCAGAAAGTCCCTTTGTCATGTAAGTTTTAATCACATGCCCCAGTGATTAAGATGAGGACATGCTTGGAAGGTCACCAAAGGGTTCAATTCCATAATTCAAAATGTGGAGCTTTCCCAATCTCTGGGACTTCTGCCCTCATAAAGAAATCCTAGAGATCACTTAACTGTCCCCTTCACAATTTCCAAGGAAATTATCACTGACCATATCTTTGAGGATGTTTTCTTTTCAAGCCAAACACTATTTTAGAGATTTAGATGCTATTAAGAGGATGATGGGGGTGCTTCCTACACTGTATCCCAGCTAACCCATTAGCTTAACAAGGAAATCCATGCCATTTCTAGAGAGTTTCCTTCAACTGTGCAAATGTCAGTACTTTGGGACAACTCCGTATCTCAGACTATGAACAATATAGGCCAGCTCCCATAGCTACAGGATGTCTGTCTCCAGCCAAGACCTCAGAAGACACAGGAAACAGGATGAAGCAGAGACACCATTGGAGCAATTTTTCGAAGACGTGCATAGCCAACCCTTCTCTGAAACACTGAAATAACTAGCCCCAGGCATTCTACATTCATTGACCCAATCTCATGCAGCTGAACAGTACTTGTGATATGATGCCCTACAGGCTTTGCATACCAGGCAGAGTACTTTGAACTACTAGAGTTGACCAAAGATGCTGCTTCTCCAGGATTATACATGAGTACATTCATCATATAAGTAGGAGGAATTCTTGAAGGAGATTGAGTGTCTGGAATGTCTCTGATCCATTCATCCAACAGGCCTGCTCATAGAGACCTTATTACAGCAATGGTACTTAGCATTCCCAGTCCCATTCTTGTACCCTGTACTGGCTTCAGTTCTTTTTCTATTTCTTTCCCAGTGTACTGGACTCTGGACACATTGCTGAGTAGCAACGAGCCTGGGAATTCCCTAGATTGGCTTTGCTGAATGGTTTCTATCTGGATCATTGCAATGCTGTTCTCTCATCCAGGCTCTTGGATACTGTTTTTACAGAATCTATGTTCTTCAAAGAAAGAAGGGAGTGTTCTATTGAGATTCAAAGATTGAAAGCCATCTGTAAATTTATGAGAATGTAAAGTAGCTAGTAATTTCTGAATACAATTTTGACAATACTTATAAAAAATAAAATATTTATGCAACTTGTACTTTAGCCCAATGTCCATGCTATCTTCTTAGTATGAAGGATGTATATTTATACAATAATTCATGTTAATAGTGTGCATATCAGCTCTAATAATCAAATGGAAATTGAGGAATAATTTTTTTGTCCATTTGGATGAAATGATTTGACTAATTATGGCACATGGTCCCTTCCTCCCATTGTGTTGCTTTATCTAGCATTAATAAGAGAGGAAGCACTTAGTCTTACTGCAACTTGATAGGCCATAGCTGGTTGATATGCATGGGAGGCCTGCCCTTTCCTGAAGAGAAATAGAGGAGGAGTGGGTGGGGAGAATGGAGTAGAAATGGGGTGGGGGGAGGACTGGGAGGAGATGAGGGAGAAAAAACTGTACTCGGAATGTATAAATAAATAAATAAATAAATAAATAAATAAATATATACATACTAGGAAAAATATGGCCCATGAATGATTTAGAATTCCAGAACATGGTGACAAAGTTGAGATAGACCTAAAAATGCTATCATGGGAAGAAGTGCATCTATTTTAATAAGTGTTGAAGGTAAGCTGAAGATCAATAAATACATCATTAAGCATTTATGTTAAAATGACTCATGTTTTTATAGCAAAACTTATATGAAAATGAGAAAAATAAGCTCTAAACTCATAAATATCATAATAACCATTGCAATCTTAGAAGAAAGGACTGAAAATTGAAAGGGACAATTATAATATATTTATGAAATTAAGCTGTTTCGCAACTAGAATGAACCCACTTCTTTTTGCAACTAAAATGTTTAAATAAGCCTAACTGGAAAAATATTAGTTGTATATTAGGTGAAGTAACTGTTGATAGACGAACACCAACTGAGACCTGAAGCCTCAACACAGGAAAATATTCTTTGAGCTCATACATTTATGAGCCTGACATGCTTTCTTCTACACTACAGAGGCACTTAAGGGATAAAAATGTACATATAAATTGGTAGGGACCTCCTCTTCTTGTGGTTCCATCATGTGAACCTAGGGCTGTCCAACCTGCTGTTGAGGGAACAGTGAATACAGGCCAAGGCATACTGTTCTCAAATGCCTGGATATGACAAACATATCATAAGGGGAAGATTCTTGCTTCCTCCTAACAACTGTGGATTTTGGTGTTATCTTGTTCCCAGATAAGAAAGGAGAAGGTATGCCTGGTAACTGGAACTCTTACACAAAGTATTACATAAAACATATTTTTCAAAGAGCAACTGTTGCAGTTTGTGAGGCAACAACACTGTCTCTCTGACAGTGTTTTTGAGCCCACACTTACCTTGAATTTTTATGAATTCTGTAACATGCTTTTCAATTTTTGTTTGTTTGGGTTTTTTTTTTTTGAACAAAACCTCATACCTCCAAGGCTATGTGGCCCAGGCCAGCCTTGAGCTTCTAATCCTTCTGCTTGTACTTTTCAATCGTCAGAATTACAGGCATTAAAATCCATCCCTAGATTTGAACAGATACTTTTGATTCCTACATTAAAATTGTCAGCCTCATTTTAAGGTATCATGGGAAAGCTAACAAGGAATGGGAAAGTTAACAAGAAACCTTTTTCAGTCAAGGGAAATTTTCTGTACCACCTTCAACATCATCCATCCTATGGGAGGTTGACAATTTTCTCCTTCAGATAATTCCTCACCTGTAGTCTCACTATGCTCCACATGACCTTTCTTACCTGAACAACTGAACAGTGGCATTAGTCAGACTGATAGTCAGTAACTTCCCATGGGTCAGGTTCCAGAGAGAATACAACAAAATCTTGGGGAAGTATATTTTCTCTTTAAATTGGAAATGGCATATCTACCAAGAAAACATTTCTTACCTCCAAAGAGGATGGTAGGGTCTTTAGAAATTGGGGATCAGTAGATGGTTGCTGCACATCTCTCACTTGACAGAGCACTGGGGCCTGATCACATAAAGAGGCACATTTACCTGCTTATATACCTAGTTCCCAGATGCTAATATGATATTAAAACCCTATTGCAACTACATAAATGCCCAGTCAAAGTCTACTTTCTGATCACTGAGATGCAGAATGAGTGGCTTCTGGGTAGAGATGATCAGATATATAAAATCAGTCAATACCAGTTTTATAAAATTATGTCTCTGACCAGGATCCATAGCTTTCCAGTGGGATGAGGGTGAGTTGTAGCAGAGGCAGGAGAGTTCTGCAGGGAACAACAATATTCAGTGTCCCAGGGAGGGCAGAGCATCCTTTCTAGTCTTCAGAGGAGACAACAAGGAGGTCAGAATAACAGGCAGGGTGCAGAGTTGGAAGGACAGACACAAGAACATGAATGAGATGGGATGCTCTATAGGTTAACAGTGCCTTTACTCTGTGAACAGAATGCCGTGGCTCCTGAAGTATGTATGCCATCCATTTTTCATCTTTAAAATCCTAAATACCACTCTGATTCCTTGAGGGTGGTTAAGAAGTTTTAGGAGGTGGACGTTTTGTAGCAACATTTTGTAAGTTCTTTTGCAATGCTTCTAGATTCTGTCTTCCACATGTGTCAGGCAATTTCCCACCCCCAAGTGCTGAGAGGAAGGGCCTGCAATTCAAGGATCAGGGTATAGTAGTGTTCATCTCTTAGCAGATAGGCAGCTAGTTTGAAGTATACTTATACAGGGCTAATGGATTCTAGGTAGGGACCCTCAGATGCTGCCCAGAAACTTCCTGGCAATATCTGCTGGAGGTGGGGACCCAGGAGAATGGAATCTCCTGCTCTGAGACACCTCAGAAGTGTGAGGTGACACCACCAGATCAGTAGCCAAACCTTTCTGCACCCTGATGTTGAGGGCATAAACATGCTGCTGCGGTCCATGAAAGGTCTAGGCTGACCCAAGTGTGTGGAAGGCCAGGCTTTGGAACAGTGCCCAGGGTTAGATAGCATCGCACACAGACTCAAGGTTCAAGTTTAAGATGTTAATTTACTACCACAAGGTTTATTTTTTGATGTTTCCCCATTTGCTCCTCTCAATATTCTCAGAAGCTCTGGCTTATCCCTTGGGAAGTTGTAGTTAAAATAGACCTGAAATGAAATGGACTAGAATAGCCAGTTTGAAATGCAGCTAAACTGACCCTAACACATTCTACTGGCCTTTGGGGGGATGGAGAAAATGACTAAAGTGGTTGAAGAGAGGAGATATGTACTACAGCAGGACCCCCATAAAGACCATTGACTCATCGATAAAGATGGCGAAGCATGTGACATTAACTGGCTTCTCAGAGCCTGCCTGCCTGCCTGCCTGCCTGCCTACAGATGTACAAAGGGCAGCCTGGAGTTTAATATCAAATCCTATTACTTTTCCCTTTCAGTAAACAACATCCCCTACCACATGAGGAGCTTGAAACACATCATTCATGGGGTGTGCAGATAGGAATACATTTTTATCACAAAACATGGGGAACAAAGAACTTTGTACTTTACCATCATTTTTCTGTTGTCTCCATAGCACAGTGCAGAATCCTCTGGGTGAATTTTTCTGAACCCATGCAGATTGAGCTAGCAAATAAAACTCTTCAAGCTTTCCATTTCAAAAATCTTCCCTGTACCCCTGTGGTGAAGGACCTCTCTCTGAAACATGTCTACCTCAGTGGTTATGATGTCTCCATCCTCACACCAGTTCAAGGACTCAACAGCCTTGCTGTGCACTATCATCCACAGCTTCCTGAGGAAAAGATGACTCAAGAGGTCGTTGTCACCTTCCTCAATCTCTCTTCTGTGGTATGGAATGGTGTGTCTCCTAGTTATTGTAATAGTTGTGTGGTCTCTGCTATGGATTTTAAGATATGCAATTGATTTTGAGCTATCTGCCTAAATCTGAACTTACCCAAGGCTGAATTACAGTAAGAAATAGACATGAGGAAGAAATCATTCTTGTTTACATCTGATACAGCATCAAAAACTGGATAAAGAGAGAGGATGATCTAGAAGTTAACAATGCTGTTTCTGACATTTAAGGGGAGGAACATAAGGAAAAACAGACCCCCAAAAACAGGTCAAAATGCATTATGTGTCAAGAACTACATGAAACCACAGTTTATAGGTACACTAACAGACACATCCAGTGTTCTTCTGAGCCTCTGAAAGACTTTGAAGGCAGAACAGTAGTTCACTAGAGACATGAATAAAAGTGAAAAGAATCTGATACTCATTGCATCCTTGCTTTGGAAGAAGGAGCTCTTATGAGACGCAACCTACTCCAGCCCCTCCCCTCTCTGCATGCTCAAGGTTGCATGAAGTTGAAGATAACTAATAGGGCTACCAGAGTAGAGTCATTGATGCTTGCTAATGTGAAAACATTTGGCTCTGATAGATTGTGGAGTTACATTAATCTAGAAAAACTCCAGGAACAATGGATGACAATTGATGTGTCAGGAGAAAGATTAAGCCAGTCCCAGAGCTCAGTAGTTATTCCCTCTGAGATTATACATTTTACCCCTTCAAGGAAACTTCCTGTGGTGTACATACTGCTTCAACACACTTTGCCTATGACTGTCACTGACTTTTTGTCTAAGGGAGCAAATAAAGACAGTCATGTATGTTTAGATGAAATGAGAGCTTGGATGAGCCCAAGACACTTTCAACAGCCAAGTTAATCGGGACAAGTGTGGAGGCCAGAAGGCACAGAAGTAATGTTACCAGCATTATTAGGATCAGAGCCTTCAGTCTAGCATGCCTTAACAAATGCAATTTGAACATCTATTCTCAATAGGTCAACCAATGAGAAAATTTAAAAAGAAAAAGGAGATTTACTCATTGTGGCCACTGGGAAGAGAGACAAAGAGATCCAGTGACTATGTCTCCAAGTTTGTCATCACAATCCTAAAATGAGGTTAAGGTTTGAATAGAAAACAAAATTCTACATAACTAATCAGCTGGGTCTAGGAATATGTCATGATTAGGTTTTCATTGCTTCAATAAAACACTATGACCAAAAAGCAACTTGGAGAAGAAAGGGTTTATTTGGCTTACACTTCCAGATCACTGTTCATCATCAAAGAAAGTCAGGACAGGAACTCAAACAGAGCAGAAACCTAGAGGCAGGAGTTGATGCAGAGTCCATGGAGGGGCATTGCTTACTGGCTTGCTCCCCATGACTTGCTCAGTCTGCTTTCATATAGAATGGGACTACCAGCCCAGTGTGGCACCACCCACAATGTGCTACCCCTCCCCTATCACTAATTAAGAAAATGCCCTACAGTCTTGCTTGTAGCCCAATGTTATGTAGGCATTTTCTTTATTGAGGTTTCTTCCTCTCAAATTACTTTAGCTTGTTTCAAGTTAACAAAAAAATTATCCAGCACAGTATGGTCCTCCTAACCACCATTGTCTCAGTTCCAATCTACCTTTCAAAACCTTTTGCTAAGTTATAAATCTGTCCAGGGAACCAAACTCAATTTTAAGCCAACAAAATCAGTCTCCCACTATCAGGGTTATAGACCAGAATAGCAAATTATCCACCAAGTCAAAGTGAATTCCTAGCTCACTGGGAAGATAGAATCTGTAGGCTCCTAAGTATCTATATCTTCGCCCAGTGTGAGCATCTCAGACCATGGTGCACTACCCTCAGGTGATAAGGCTGAGCTGTAGTAGGGGCAAGAGCCTTCTGCAATGCCCAGTGTTGCAGGGAGGGTAGGTGTTTGGAGCCATCATAGGACAAGCTAATAACTAGCAGGTGATCTTCCTGAGATGACCACCTTGGATTAAAATCTATGACAGAACTCTGGTAGGCAAGCCCCAGGAGAATATCATTTTAGGAAAGATTCCTGCTATTAATATGCTTTTCCTGTTATTATTAAGCATATATAACAATGAATAGGTATTAGCCCACCCCTTTTGAGCATATCTCTGCAGATCTATGAAGATGTACTGTCTTGTAGTGATAGTATACAGATAAATAGATCATTTCTTAATTCTTAATGATGATTCTATAAGAATTCCCAAAATTATATTAGTATTTATACTCTTTGTAGTGGGACTGCTATTATGTCCTTTTCTGATAGTCAAAACTGCAAAGAGAACTCTGTCAGTTTCCCAGGTGTATCACCAGTTAATTGCTTCTAGATAGTAGCCACTATTACTCAGAGCACATTTCAAGAGGTTGTAAAACCATTAACTAAAGATCATAAAAGGAGAAGTAATGATTTATTATGGGTGCTAGCATAGAAGATAAAATATTGACTGGGTTTATCTATACAAAATGCCGCCAATAACTTAGCTATAGTTTTTAACACTTGATGACCCTGTGGAGCTGTAACAGGTGATGGATGTTTAGCCAGATAAATACTCCTAATGGATATGCATGTAAACATTCTCTGTTGTAAATTTCTATTTCAATTTATTGTTTGAATTTATGTAAACTTGTGATGAACTTTTTACCATGTGATCATGTATTCTGGAAAATGTGTAAGTGTGGAGGACAAAGAGAAGAGTCAATACTGAGCTGAGGAGGACATTTTAGACAGAACACTTTTTAAACAGATCTGAACAGAACCTTGTAGAACAGTACTGAGAATAACTTTTTTTAGTCAGGACACAAGAGAACTTTTTAGACAATACTGAACTCAAAAAGAACCTAGAAGTATAGGTACAGCATTGGGAGAAAAGACATTGAGAGTTAGAGCATTATTGTGACATCAGAGCAGGAGGAGAGAGCAGATTAGAAGGAGAATGCAGAGTGGAATAACTTAGAAAATATAGGTGACATAAAATACTAAGAGAGCAATGTGCAGAATGCAGAGGGAAAGAGGAAAAAGGAAGATGCTGCAGAGAGCAGAAGCAGGCAGGCTTCTACTTGCCATGGGACAGAACGGATCTTTTCTTAATAACAAGGCAGGCTTAGTCTTACTAAAGGAAAAAAGCTTTCTTCTTACAAACTTGGGTTTAATTCATTTAGCATTAAAAGGGTAGAAGGTTTTTCTTCCTCAATGCAATAAAGATTAGAGCTCATTTTTCATCCAGAATGAGTGACTTCTTTCTGCACTGGTACTTGGTCTTTTGCTCCAAATGTATGTAAGTATGGATGTGTGTGTATAATTATGTAATTGTGAGAATGTATGCAAGATGGACCCAACTGCTTTGAATGGAAATGTATAAATGCACATGCATGTATCAGTGTATGAATTTATGTGAGTTTATGCATATTTGCTTATGTAAACGTTTTTCCTTCTGCGAGTGTTATTCTCTTCTCCTCCTTTAATAGACGTTTATTGCTCCAAACTTCCCTCTAGCCTGACAAGCAAGAGGCATATGGACAAAAGGGAAAAGGCTGTAGCAATTAATCCTTTACTTTATCTCCTACTGTTTTAGGATGAGGTGCTAAGTGCCAGAGACTGCAGTTTCTGGCCTCAGAGGAACACAGAAGGCAGGGAAGCTATGGTAGCATAGTGACTTAGACTTAGATAAGTGAACATTTTATTATTATACAGCAACCCTAAATATCTCATAAGACAAAATCTTACCCCCATATCTTCTAAGACAAAAGTCTTATCCTCTACTGACACTCTTCCCTCCCATTGCCCCTCCCCCCAGCCTCAGGGAAAACCAACAAGAAAAAAGACCCCATCTGGGCTGGCCCCTGGCAGGCAGGCCAACCTTTTTACTTTACAGAGGCAGCTAGAAGGTCAAACAAAAGGAAGCAGCAGAGATGGTAGACTGACATGACTGGGGAAAGGGAAAGTAATGACAGTAAGTATTGAGACTTGGGCAGAAACACTGACATCTGAATACTCACATATCCAAGATCCATCCACAGACAATCCCCAAATTATGTTTGACTCATGCAGTAACCTTTTTAATTTTTTAAAATTTAAATAGTATATTTTGAAAACAGGTTAAATACATAATAAATTTAATTTTTATAAGTTCAACATTGTTTTCTGTTCACTTACACAGTATGTAAATCATAGCTTAGCATAGTTCTGGAAGCTTGGAGAAGCACTTTTGAGGTTTGAATCTTACTCCAAAATTTATTTGCAATTTATGTAGACTAATATTTCTAATTAAAATTAGATTATTTTCTTATACAATACATCCTGACCACAGTTTCCACTCCCTATACTCCTTCCAGCTCCACTTGTACCTCCCAGCTCCCAGATCCACTCACCAACTGTTCTTTTTCAGAAAAGAGCAGGCTCTAAGGGACAACAACAACCAAACATGACAAAACAGAATACAATAAAACAAGGCAAAAAGTTTACATATCAAGGCTGGACAAGGCAATAGGAGAGAAAGAGTCCCAAGATCAGGAAAAAGAGTAAGAGACACATCTTCTCTCACTGTTAGCCATCTCACAAAATGACCAAGCTAACAGTCATAACATGTAGAAGAATTTTAATCCAGCAACATGGCTGCTCTGCCAAGGGATCATATCCAAAGACCTTCTAGGTCTGCATTTTCTGGCTGGAATGATACACCTATAACCCCTCTGGCTGGAATATAGATACAACATTAGTACACACATTTAATCTCAAACAATGAAGGTAAAGCTAGCCATGTTTGGAAGTAATGTCTAATTGAAGGGCAGACAAAGTGACAAATCAAAGAAAGATTTGACAGAAGGAGTCAGAGATGTGATATGTCCAACTCTCAGGAGAACAGACAGAAAAGAGAGGCTGCTTAAGAGAGCAGGAGAGAGAGAGAGGATAGCAGAGGCAATTTTATGGAGACAGGTTGCCGGTGAAGACAGAATAAGCCAAAGAATGAGAAGAAGCCAGAAGATTAGAAGAAATTGCCAGAGTTAGTTTGAGGCCAAACAGAGCAATTCAGTCAGGAGCTAAAAGAGAAGCCAGTTTGAATCAGCTTGGAGAGGAGTTTGAGCCAGAATAGCTGAGTTGAACCAGCCAGCCACAGTTCAGAAGGAACAATAAAGGGTGAGTTTATTCAACCATAAGCCTCTGAGATGACAATTATATGTGGAGAATAAAAGATACTTGCAGATCAACATATAGGCAAAGGACTTGATGCAGACCAAAGCAAGCCCTGTGCTTTGTGCTTTAGTCTTTGTGAGCCCATGTCAGCCCTGCTTAGTTCATTTGGTGGGACATGTTTTACTGGTGTCCCCCATCCTCTCTGACTCCTATAATCTTTCCTACCCAACTTCCCCGAGGCTTACTAAGCTCTAAGGGGAGGGACCAGATGGAGACCTCCAATTTAGACTCTATCCCTGCATAATGTCTGGCTGTGGGTCCCTGCACCTGCTTCCATCTGCTGTTGGAGGAAGCCTCTCTAATGATGACTGGAAAAAGCACAGATCTATGAGTATAGTAGACAATCATTAGGAATCATTTCATTGATTTACTTTTTAGACCAGTCCTGTTTGGTTCTACCCTAGGTCTCTGGGCTATCCAGTTTCCAATCATAGCCAGAGCAATGTAGGGCATCAACCTTAAGTTAAACCAAATATTGGTTGGCCACTTCCACAAGTTTACACTGCCATGTCCCTTGCAGTGCCTCAGCATATCCTGCAAGCATGACAGATTGTAGGTTGAAGGATTTGTGGCTGAGTTTGCATTCTCTTTCTGTAGCCTGTAGAGTACCTTCCCACACCAAAGTGACTAGAATGCTAGAGTAAAGGCTCCATTCAGGCACCAATTCAACCTCTCTACATTCAATTAGCTATTTGATGTTCTCCTCTGCAGTGGGGCCCCACTGTCCGTGTACAGGGATCAATCCTCTGTCTTAGCCTCAGCCTGGGTTGTTTGGGGATCTCCAGGGGAACTCAGCCAAAAACTCAACCAAATGCAATGCATTCCCACCACTGGAAACCTTGCTTGGCCACCAAAGATGGCCAGTTCAGACTCCAAATCCTCCATTACTATGAGTCCTAACTATGTCACTGTCTTAATGAGGGCTTGTATTGCTGTGAACAGATGCCATGACTAAGGCAACTCTTATAAGGACAACATTTAATTGGGGCTAGCCTACAGGTTCAGAGGTTCAGTCCATTATTATCAAGGTGGGAAGCATGGCAGTGTCCTGGCAGGCATGGTACTGGTGTTCTACATCTTGTTCCTAAGGGAACCAGAAGATTTGCACCCTCAGGCTGCTAGGAGGAGTCTCAAAGCCAACCCCCACAGTGACACACTTTATAAAATAAGGCCACACCTATTCCAACAAGGCCACACTTCATAATAGTGGCATTTCCCATGAGTCAAGCTTTTTCAAACCACCACAATCATCTTCATAGATTCCAGGATGTTTCCATTGCACTAGGCTTCCAACTCCCACCCCTGCAAATATTCTCAAATTCCATCTGTACTCTCTACATCTATTTCCCCATCTCCCCCCCCCCCCCCCCCCCCCCCGGGCTCTGGTCCTAGTCTACCCTCATTTGAATTGCAAATGTTATTCTATTTCCCCTTCCCAGGAAGGTTCAGGCATCCTCTCCCCAGCCTTCCTCTTTACCTAACCACTCTGGGCCTGTGGATTGTAGCTTGTTATCATTTACTTAACAGCTAATACCTGCTTAAAAGTGAATGGATGCTTTTCCTACATGTGTACCTCATGAGTGTTTGGACCCTGTGGGGATCAGATCCCCTGGAAGAAGATTTACAGACATGTGAGCTGCTATGCCAGTATGACTGCCTTGGTTTACAGCATTGACATTGGGCTGCTTGCCTCAGCAGACCTCTCTGAAAACCTTCTGTACTAGTATTTATGGTCTGAAATAACCCCTAGCTGTATCAACAGGACTATAGATCCTGCCCTCACACTATCTAAAGAAAATGATGGTTATGGCTTCTACTATATCCCACTTTTCTATAGGTAAGGAAACATCTGCCCCACTGCTAACAGAGGACTTTACAAAAATCAGGTGCCCAACAAAGGTTTTTGGATTAGAAATTCTGTTTATTTATTTATTTATTTATTTATTTATTTTTAGTTTTCATTTTAATTAGTTAACCACAATGAGATATTAAACAGTGTAAGACAGTTCAAAATTTATTTTATTCTTGTTGAAGTTAATCTTGTGACATTTTACAAATTAAGACAGAAATCATTCTCATTTGTTTTCAAAATAATAAAATTCTTCAAACCTGGATCAATAACAATGCATTCATTACAAAAGACTTAAAACTAATGGCTCTTGTAACAAGAGTATTAACATTTTGGAATACCAAGAATCCTAAAGTCACTCAGAATAAAAGTAGAATGCTTTATGTGCTCCTCCTACCAGCTTTCAGATGAGGGTACAATACTTGAATCACTGACTCAGCCTGAATTGATGTTGGATGGGAACTGCCAGTGCATTAGACTATGTGCAGGTCAGAGCTGTAGAACTATCTGCTGGGCGATCCAGGCCTGGGCCCTCTCTATCTCATCTCTCAAAGCCTCTGCATATTTTTCAGTGTAGGCTCTGGGATTGGTCTTAGTAATACTGGCAAAAAACTCTAAGACTTTCATTTTGTTGGTTTCTGCAAAGGCCCTTGGGTCCCACAGAAACTCATAGCTAGGAGGATCACTATTAGGCACCTGCTTGTATTCCAGGTACCCTTCCTGCACTAAATTCTCAGAGATGAGCTTCCCAGGGTCTTGATGTATGTAAGGATCCCTCCTACTACACAGCCCTATGTTATTCAACATTTTCCAGATAATCTCCTCACTGACACAGTTTCCCTGCATGAAAATGACATCAAGTAAAACTATTAGGAGACCTGTCTTAGGCTTACTCTGGACATCAGTCAGCATCCCATCATAGGTGATCCCCAGGGCAGTGACAAGGATATAGGAGTGGACAGAGGGGTCCACTTGTACCATGTCAATGCCAAAGACCAGCTTCAAGAACTCAGAGGCCTCACTAAAGACCAGAGGATAGTACTCATCATACTCTCTACCAATACATTCCAGCATTTCTGCTTGGGTAGTGGAGGCCTTCACTTGATATTTGAAAATCAGAAAGTCCACCAAGTCATACATCTTTATGTTCTGTGCATTGTACAACACAAGCAGTGGGTCTTCTGATTCCTCTACTTGGTTGGTGGAAGCTTCCTCAGATGGGCCTTCAGGAATGGAGGCCAGTGCCACAGGGGGAGAGGAGGCTCTCTGAGGACTCTGGGGAGGACTTGGTATTCCACTACCATACACCTTCTTTGTGGTGGGAGTGGCTTCCTCCTCATCTACCACAGCCATTATAGCCTGGGCATTGTCTAACTCCCTCTGGCCCCAAGCACTGCCTTGGAGGTTGCAGTAATGGGTGTTATGGGAATTATCTATTGTGACTTTCCTGTAACAACAGACAGGATAGCGTCCCAATCATAGAATCGAGGATATACAGGCCTGGTGGGGAAAGGGAGAGAGTGAGTGGATTATGCTGGTAGCCACTGTCTCACAGCCCTCCAAACATCATGTTATTTGATTTCTCTTGAGTAGTGCTCTATGGTCACATGAACTCTTAGCAGACCCTTAGAACCCTGAAAGCCTGAAACAGGAAGTGACCCAGCTATTTGGGGTGCAGCCAAGTCACAGAGCAGGTAGCTTCAGGGCTATCATCAGAATATTTGAGGCCAGGGAATCTGGAGTGTCTATATTCTAAGCTGTTGGTCCATTGATATTTACTTTAGTATGTACCTCCCTCTAACGTCTGAGGCTTCATAGCTTTGTACTTGTGTATGAACTGAAGACACTGTCTCAGTTGAAGCCTTTCATCTCCTGCCCTCTGAAACTATTATAAGAGATGCTGACAACATCCCACAGCTGCAATCTGTGCCCATTCTTCATAGGAAGAGTGAGGTGGACTGTGAGGGGTAACCCTACTTAAGGTAAATGGTGCTGTCTATGATCCATCATTCTGGGCCCTCAGGTTTCCTTGTCAAGGGCCAGACACTTCTGCTGGCCTGTACAAACTATTAACTGTTCACCTCTCTGAAACATAATAAAAGGGATTAAGAGCACTTCAGATCTGGCTCAGGTTCAATTCAATGTATTCCATGTGTCCTGAGATGTTGGAGGTCTCAACACTCACCTTAATAAACGATAAGGACTGAACTGCTTCCCCTGATGATCCAAAGCTAGTTTCTTTAAGCCAAGAGCCTATTTCTGTGAAACAGAGAAAAGAGAACATGAGGTGAGGGAATGCATCTATGGCCCCTGGGTTTTCTCACAGCTGACAGGAGGGCAGGGAGGGAACAAGTCACTTCTTGTTTAAATGGCAGGACTCCTTCAGTCCTTACCTTAAGTCCTGATACTCCTGAGATCTTCTCTCTGATGACCCCAGTCAAACTCCCCTTTACCAGATCTTTCAGCTCCCTGAGACCAGTGATCTGCAAACAAGATGGGGTGCTTAGGGTGCCTAGGGTGACCCCCAGCACTGTGGGGGTCAGGTATGTGAGAATTGTTTGTGAGGCCGGTGACAGGGGTTTCCTTGACTCATCCCTTGGAAGTCCTTACTTGGGTTGTGCAAGATCCCAGAACCCCTGTTTTTAAGTAAAGCCACCCACTCTGGTCAATATCCTTACCTTCTTGACATCTGAGAAGGCATCACATCCCTTTATATCTGTATGGGTTGTCCTGGAATGTTCACATGACCTGAGCTCATCTCTGTTGATATTAGGGTTTTCTAATTCCATCTCAGATTCATTCATCTGACTTGTACTTCCTGACATCTTCCCTTATGTCCAGATGACACAAGACCTCATCTCTCCAAAGACTCCCACCTTCCTGCCCAAGGTAGAAGTAAGCATGCCACTTAGTGCCTCTGAGTGTTAGCCTCAGAATATAACCAGGCAGTACAGTTCCTTCTTTCTGTACTGTGGACACATATAGTCCCCCAAAGTACATGTCTGAGATAAGACTAATTCTGGGACTCCTCTCTCTGTTTACAACATGTGATTCCCTCTGCCAAACTGACATCACCCTTAGAACAAAATTCTTCACCTCCTAGAGAAGTCCCACCACAAATCATGAAACATAAAGGAGAGGCAGACACAGCACCCACATACCCAGGGCTCTCTGAGTAACATTAAGAGAGGTGGACAGGTATTATGACATCCCTTGTTGGGGACGGGATTGTACTTTTTCCTCGCCTTTAGTTCTCACCATGGTAACTCAAACTCACCTACACTGCTTACAAATGCTGGACACCTCCTCTGATAACCCTCTGTTGCTCTGATAATATCCTTCAGTGAGTACACCCACCGTCCTTGGAGAAGAGAGAGAAGAGACAATGAAGCATATCTGTATAACATAAAGCTTATGAGAGCAGGACTGACAACAATGGCAATGCTGAATTACATGTGGACTATCTAAGCTATCCTCCGTGGACCCTACATACTTCCTTGACTGCTGAAGTATCTATCCTAGGACCTCTTTTCCATGGACCCCAGAAAAGGTTCTGACCTTATATCTACTGAGAACAAAGTAGGCCTCTCCCATAATTAGTCTAGCCACATGTAGTACAGTACTATTTTCGGATATACAGCTGGACTATCTAATGGGGGCATCTCTTCTATTTACCCTCAGGGTCTCACCATATCACTTCATGAAGTCTGGGCCCTCTCTACTCAAATTGCCTCCAAAAAATTATCTAAATCAGAGACTCTTTGGAGGATGGAGGCTAACTCCTATGAGTGCACCCCTCCCTGTTTGGTGCAGAATGGACAATGGAGAAACACAGATTTGGGGTTCTTCTACCTAGGCATAAAATCTCACCTTGATTCCAAGAGTACCTGGAGAGGGTATAGAGAGCATAATCATGTTTGTAAAATATTTTATTAACTCTTAGATAATTCCATACATTGCATTTTAATTATATTCAACCCCTTTCCCCAATCCTCATAGTCCCAACCCCTTCTATACCTACCAATCTTTGTACTCTCATATTTTTTGGTCCTTATATCCTGCAAGAGACTTTTTGTGCCCACTCTAAGATCTCACCTAGACTCGGAAGGCATCATCATGTGGCCATTTTTCTTCAAGAAACCTCAAAAATGGAGCTGAGTCCACGAAGTCCATGTATGCAGATCTGGTAGCTTGGATAGAGGTTCATTCCCACAAGTCTCCCCCCCCCCCCACAATTTGGTTCAAAGCCCTCAAAATGATACAAGGTAGCTAGGTTGTCTGGGCCTAACTATCTAGAAACAGACTTCCACAATCCACTCTCAGCTCCCATCTTTATTTAAAAATGTTTGCTGATTCCTGATTTCAGGGAACTTGTGAGATGGCATCTATGGCCAGAGTTCCCAGAAATGGAGGGGAAGGGGCTCATTTCAATAAATGGTCCCTGTTTGATGCAGCTCACATTATCCATCTTATAGTATGTGGGGGTCATTCTATCCAAAGCAGAGCTTTCATAGTACATACCTGGGAACCCTTTCACTCAGGATACTATTCCACCCCCTTCTCTCACAGAATGACTAAAAGTAGTGATTATCCTTAGTCCTCAGCTATCATGGAACAAGGGGCTCACTCCAAGAAGTGAGCTTTATTTGTAGCTAGGCTGATGGCAGGGGTGAAATTGCATTATTTCAAGGTACTGTCAGTGTTGAAAGATGCCCTTTCCACCACCCTGTGCTTTCATGTCCACTACAAAAGTGCAGAATAGCTGTTTTCCTTCCAGAAAACTCAGAAAAGCCCCCAGGTGCCCAATATGGAAGGTGGGGAGGGTCTCTTCCACACAGTAAGGAAGCTGTATTATTTAGGGGATCATCCACCCTGAAAGGTTTCAGAGTCAGTCTGAAATTCTCACCTCAACTGCCACAGTGATGCTGCTTCCTTCCAGGAGTCTTGCAAAATGGCACCGAGTCTACGAAGTCCCTGGATATGAAATGCTGGCAGAGTGAGGGGAGTGTTTGGGGGTGGGGCAGTCTGGGCACCGGTGAGGGGCTGGAGGGGCTCTATCTCACAAGTCAGTACAGAGGCTTCTTTAAGCTCAAGGAACCTCAGAAAATGTCCCCAAGGCCTCCATGTCACCAGATATAGAGGGCTAGAGAGGGTCTCATTCTCCCAAATCATCCCTTAAACTAAAAGACAGCCCTCAGACTCCCGAGTCCTCTGATATGGAAACTTGGGCCCAGGCTCTTGCCACTCCCATTTGCTTCAGGACCCCGAAAGGATACAATTCTATCTTAATAGTCTGAGCCTGTTGATCCTGGAACCACTTTCAACAACCTATTCCCCAGCTTCCGTCCAGACTAATCTAGTCACATGGTCCGGCATTTCTAGAAACCTCTGAAAAGGAGCCTAAGGACAGAGTCCCTGGAGAGGGCAGGCCAGGTGTGCATTCCCACAAGTGTGCCCCTGTTTGGTTCAGCTCACATTATTAAAACTATATGGGGTGCTCTGACCAAAGCGAAACTTCCACAGTGCACTCCATTCATTCAGCCAGCCAGTCCATCGCTTTCCCTCACAGACTGTTTGAAAATGGCAACTTTAGTCTCCACAATCGAGGACTAAGGAGATAATTTCTACAATGTTACCCCACTGGGACCTAGGCAGACCACAGGGAGGAAACTGCATTATTTAGGGGACCATCTATCCTGAAAGGTTTCCAGAATCAGCCCGAAATTCTCACCTCAACTGCCACAGCAATGCCGCTGCCCTCCAAGAGTCTTGCAAAATGGCGCTGACTCCACAAAGTCCCCGGATATGAAACGCTGGCAGGGGGGTGTAGGGGGGGGTTGGGGGAGCCGGCGGGGGACTGACAGGGTCCAGCAAGGGGTATCTCACAAGTCAGTACAGAGGCTTCTTTAAACTCAAGGAACCTCAGAAAACGTCCCCAAGGCTTCGGTTTCACCAGATATAGAGGGCTGGAGAGGTTCTCATTCCCCCAAGTCAGCACACAGTCTCTAGAAATCAAGGAGTCAGCTATCCCATCATTTTCCCTCGGGGAAAGTTTGAAAATGGCATTTATGTATTATATATATTCCCTCTAGAAATCAAGGGGCAAGCAGCTCATTCCTACAACTGGGCCTACTTGGTTCTAGGCAGATCCAAGGGACTAACTTGCAGGCTTTAGTAATGTTTATCCTGGAAAGGGGCTTTTCTAGCCAAGCCTAATCTCTCACCTCAACTCAGAAGGCACTGAGTGGCAGCCTTTTGTTTAGAAGCTTCATGAAATTGTTCTGAGCACTCTAAGTCTCTATTTGTGGCAACCTCTAAGCTCCAGGAACCTCATAAATTAGCTCTGTATTCCCTAAGTCTCTGAATGCCGATGTGGAGCCTTGGGTCCAGGCTCATTCTCACAAGTCTACCCCCATTTTGGTACAGGATGTAAGGTAGCTTGATTGTCTGGGCTTGACATGTGGAATCTGGCTTCTACTGTAAATTATCTTCAGTGTAATTCTATCTGCTCCCAACTTCCATCTTGACTATAAATGTCACATGCTCTCTCTTTTCTAGAAACTTATGACAGCACCTATGGTCAGTGTCTCTGCCATGGAAGGATTGGGGGCTCATTCCCACATATGAGCCCCTGTTTGTTGTATGTCACAACATTATCCTGTCCTATGTTATCTGAGGTCCCTCTATACAGACCAGAGCATCAAACTCTGCTCTCAGGTCCTACTTCACCATGCAAACAGTGCAGCCCTTTCTGCCTCCCTGAATGTATAAAGAAAGCAGGGATGGTCTCTCAGGTTTGGGCCTCAGGAATGGAGGGGTAAAGACTCAAAGGCCCATTCATACTAATTGGCCCTTTTGGTCTATTGCTTGCCACAGGAGTGTAGTGGTAGTGTTTTGGGACCCTCTGTGGTACTTCATATGTGAACCTTGAGGTCTTACTTTCAATGTCTCTGGAAATCCTGAAAATGGTTCCATGAACAGCATTTACAGAGAGGTCATGGGTAGGAGCAAATTCCAATAACCACACGAGGTTTGGTGGTAAACTGTCCATAGGAGTGCTGGTGTATACTTTGGGATTCTTCTCCCTGGATCTGAGCTCCTTTGACTATGAAAATGGACTCTGGGAATCTTACAAAATACCCATAAGCTTCCCCAATTCCATGAATATGGATGAAAATGTGTAGGTGAGGCTCATTTGTATAAATTGACCCCAGCATATGTAGAGCACAGCTGAATTATTTAAGATACTTCTTTCTAGAGTTACATTTCTGTACACTCTCAGCTTTCCCCTGAAGGACTAATAAGAATCAACCTAATTCAAACACACACACACACACACACACACACACACACACACACACACTTACTTCTTAGATTTAGATGATGTACTAGTGAAGAAATTTTTATAAGGTCAATATGGTGAGCCAAAGAGACCCAGGTGAACATGTAGGGTAGATGAAATTCTGAGTAAATATGCATTGTTTGGCAGGGTCATAGTCATATCAAGGATGCCAGTGCCTTACACACACAGACTCATGATAACAGACAGTCTTCTTCTGGGCCAAATGCAAATGTTGGCCACATATATAAAACAAGCAACCACAGCTTCCTCCTCCCAGATGAGTACAACCTGAGACTGCTCACCAATGAGGTTCCAGATTGTTTTGTGGCAGTTGGTCCTTCTGCATCAGAGTGAACATATCCCACCATACTCCAGATTTTCTGTACCTGTGTCTGTGTGCCTGTTTTTCTTTATTCCATTGATAATATTCCCAAGACCAAGCTGTGCTGGCTACAGTGGATATAAAATACTTATTTAAAATAGAATAAAAAATCAGTAACCTAAAATAACATGCTCAGGAATTAAATCCAGAAAAACTAGCTAAATAGTTTAAAAGAGGATCTTACTGATTGCCCCCTTTATCCACAACTCTCTATCCTCTGCTTCTCCTTCTCTGTATCATACAAGACACAGACCTTCCTCCTTATAAGGGTTTTGATCTTATTGAATCCATAATTAAGTCTCAGTCAGTTGGTGTAAAATTACTCTCTTCCCAGTTGACTACTATTTATTAGTCAACATTATTGGGTCTTCGGATGGTTTTGGGCCACTTTTGTTATTCTTGTGTTCCCATTTGTCTAAGCCATTTGATAGGCCAATGGAGTTCTTGGCCAGTCAGACCTTCTATGGCTCATCATCGTTAAGTTTCTCATTTAGTGGTACTTGTGGCAGGATTATCCTGGCCTCCTTCGCTTCTCTGCTTTAATTATTTTGGGCTGAGCTCTAGGAGATGATTGATTCGCTTTGAACTTCATTCATTTCTGTAGGCTTAGATTTTTCAAAACGTACTTTAAGAAGGGTTCTTAAATGTTTTAATCTCCCTTCTAGCCCACCAACCACAAGAGGTAGTGTAAAAGAAATGTTATTATGACACAGGGGAAGTAGACCTGTTTAGAAATAGTGCTTTGGTGTTGTTGCAGTTTCATTGTCAGGATATCAGCAGTTCACTCTACTAACCAATCACCAAAACCAAATCAGCAGCTGCAATCCACTCTACTCTGCAGACACCACACTTGAATCAGCAGCAGCAGTTTGGTCCAGAAGAAACTGAAAGGCTCTGCCTGATTGGAACAAGTCCATGAAAGCTGCAAGAAACAGCCTGAATATCACAACAAATTCTTTGGAGAGTTACTCTCTACAAAGTCACAATAAGTAAAGATCAGCAACTCTGTGCAAGGCCAACCAATACATGAACATCATCAGCAAAGACTAGAGATGCAAAGCAAGGCAAACCAACGCAATAGCTTTCTCCCACTGTCTGTGGGGTCATATTTATATTCTTTCTAAACATCACACATCATGTCCTGTGTCTGCTTCAGGGAAACATCTTCTCACCCATGTCTGCTTCAGCAAAACATTTTTTTCACCTGTGTCTGCTTCAGCAAAACATCACTATGACCTGACTCTCCAAAGAACCCTCATTTTATAGACACTTTTGCCATTCTTTGCTGCTCTAAACAACCAGAAGGAAAACGAGGAGGTCACAGAAAGGAATTAGTTTTCGAGAATGGGGAATATGAAGAACGGGAGCATTGTGGGAAGGGGTACAGGCAAAGGTGAGTATGCACCATCTGAGGACAGAGTAGAAGTACCAGGGATAAGAGTCATGTCAAAGGAAAGAGGAGGAAGACCTTGGACGGTTCTGCTTAGTTTAAATTTTCTTGGGTTTTAGAGTAGTAACTTCTTTTCTACTCTGTTTGGGCTGGTATTAACCACATGTATGAGGTGCTGATAGCTTGTGTACACCTTTTAAATCCCAATGTATCTTAATAATCTATACATAGTCTAGTATACTTACACATACTACTCCTCACTACAATGAGTTCCTCACTACAATGAGTGGCCACACCTTTGTATCAATTGGCTAACAAGCTACTACCTTAGCCAAGAGTATTCCTGAGAATAGGATCTTAAACAGCATGAACCACCATCCTGATTCATTTGTGAATGATTGTGGGATAAGGTGTTTTTAGAAGTACTCAAAGTAACCTGCTACCCTCCTTATCTCTCCTTATTAATTCATGGAGGTACCATGGCAGGGCAATGTTGCTCCTCTATTTGTTTCCCATGGTCACCCAATTGATTAGTATAGTACATCTTCCTCTCCCATGCTTCATCATAACCTAATGTGTATCCACCCCACCCATGATAATATGGCCACAGTTAAGATTGTGGAGTTATGATTCATTCTACTTCCTTCCTGACATTGCTGCTTATGCATATTGAGAACCTAGATTCTAGCCTCCCACTAGGGAATTCTTCATCACAATCTCCTTTGCCTGAACCACCGGGGCTTCCTGGCTTTTGTTTTCCCATCTGAATTCATGGCCTTTAGGCTTTAAGAGTTCAGTGAACAGAATTTCTGCACTGGAAATCTCACAGTCATTCTTATCTTAGAAGCCTGCTTCTCTCAATAAGTACATTATCTTATCTGTTCTTGTTGCTGTGATAAAATACTTTGAAAAAGCAACTTAAGGGATAAAGAGTTTTATTCTGGCTTACACTTCAAGAGTAAAGTCCATTGTGATGAGTAAGTGGTGGGCCACATTGCACTCACATTTGAGAAGCAATGAGCAATGAATGAATTGTCCCTTTCAGGTTACCTTTTTATACAATCAAGAAACCCAACACAGTTAATGGTGACACCTACACCTTCTCCCAGGTGACTCTAGATCTCATTAAGCTGAAAATGGAAATGAAACATCACAATTACTCAGGCTTAGTTGTAACAGAGTAAGATACATAAGGCAGAAGACACTGTTCCCCGGGTTTAAATAGGATATTTTTATGAGGGCAACGTCAAGATATAGGCTTGATAAATTCCAAGGTGAGGGTACAGATGCTCAATGGTTTTTCAGCTTTGTCTTTAAAGTTCTCTTTTATGTCACAAGTTTTACACAAGACCTCCTGATTACAAAAAGACAATTAAACCTGTATTTCTAAGCCCCACAATATAGTATGAGCTGAAACTTCTGCCAATTTACAAATTAGTCTGGAAAAAAGGGAGTTTAGAAATGTCACTACAAATAAGATCTTGTACTTGTGTTTTATACTAATGTGAGAAATTCAAGTTTAAGTTGATCCACACAGAAATGGCCTTGAAAAATAGAAATTAAAAGGCTGCGGTTCTAAGTCAGTGAAATAGCGATTGTGAAATAGTGATCGTGAAATAGTGATGCACAGCAGGACATTAGGTCAGAAACTCACAACATATTGTAATTAAAATGGTGTATTGGGTCTACTTTCAGATATAAATTGAATATATTAATAAGATTTGGTGTGATGTTTTAACTAATGAGCGTAGAGTGTACTAATGAAATCCAGCTTCCTTTTGTCCAGGTTCTCCCATCTTGGTCAAATCTCTTGCAATCATTAGTCTATACTCATGTATATTTCTTTTACTTTCCAAATGTGATAGAGAATATTTTCTACTTATCTTCCTGTAAGTTCACTTAATAAAATGTCCTCTGTATTGCATCCATTGTGCCGCAATGCTAGAATTTAATTTTCTTTGTGGATGAATAATACATAGAAATTAAACATTATATTTATTTATCCACTTTTGCACTGTTGACCACCTAGGTTGATTTTATATACTGACTATTGTGTGTAGTACAACAATAAAAGTGAATGGACTTCTGTGAGTTTTCAGTGGAGAGTTCATTTCTTTTGAATATATACACAGAAATGACATTGTCGCATAATAGAAGAAATTCTAGTTCAGTTTTTAGGAGCCTCCATACTCCTGTCCATTATGGCTATCATAATCTACATTCCCATCAAGAGTGCACAATAATTCATTCTTCCAGTGCATACTTACAAGTGCCCATTCTCTTTTTTAATATTTGTAATACTTTGACTAGGTTAAGATGGTATCTTAAAGTGGTTCCCATTTACCTTTTTAGTGATTAATTCTGTTGAACAATTTTTTTCATATTTTTTTTGGCTGTTTGTATTTTTTCTTTCGAGAATTATGTACTTACAGAGAATGCCTGTGTTGTGGTTAGGATATGCCTGTTAGGATAGAATTGAAACATAAGATTAACCATTATGTATACCTTTGTCCACATTAAAGTGCGACTTGAATGAATACTGGGCTTATATAACCAAAAATCATTACCCTTTCTATCACAAAGAGAAGAAAAAAAATCTGTATTAGATTCTATCTTAAATTATTCTTTCATAACAAAGTGATGTAGACATATGGGCAGAGTAGAAATTTATTTCCTCACAGGTCTGATGGTAAGACCTCCCAGACAAGGTCAGTCATGGAGAGTTTTGGTGACTTCTAGGACTCATACCTCTTTCTCACTATGGGTTCTCATGTCTTTAGTGTTGGTACATAAAAATAAGCAGGAAATAGGGAAAATATCTTGGGTCTCATGAGGATACTATTCCTACCAGGTCAAGAACCCAACCTCTGAGTTTGTTCCATGTTAATTTCTTCCCTGGAGTTCTTATTGACAAATACTGCACACCAGGAGATTAGAACTTCCACATGTGAATTTATAGAACAACACATTCAGTTTATATATTCCATCATCATGCTTGTCTCACATCAAAATATATTAATTCCATCCAAAAGCTATAAATGTCTCATTTTTTTAATATATATATATATATATATATATATGTTATTTTATTTATTTACATTTCAAATGTTATACTCCTTCCCAGTTTCCCATCTGAAAAACCCTTATTCCATTCCTGATATCCTATCCCCCACCCCCACCCCCATCCCCCTGCTTCTATGAGGGTGCTCTTCCACCTACCTACCCACTCCAGCCTTACCAACCTAGCATTCCCCTATACTAGGGCATCCTTCACAGGACCAAGGGCCTCTCCTCCCAGTGATGCCAGATAAGGCCATCCTCTGCTACATATGCAGCTAGAGCTGTGGGTTCCCCCATGTGTACTCTTTGGTTGGTGGTATAGTCCCTGGGAGCTTGGAAGGGAGGGTTGGTTGGTTGATACTGTTGTTCTTCCTATGGGGTTACAAACCCCTTCAGCTCCTGCAGTCCTTCACCTAACTCCTCCATTGGGGTCCCCATGCTCAGTCCAATGGTTGGCTGCAAGCATCAGCATCTGTTATCAGTAAGACTCTGGCAGAGCCTCTCAGGAGACATCCATATCAGGCTCCTGTCAGCAAGCCTTTGTTGGCATCAGCAATAGTGTCTGGGTTTGGTGACTGCATATGGGATGGATCCCCAGGTGGGGCAGTCTCTGGATGGCCTTTCCTTCAGTCTCTGCTCCACTCTTTGTCCCTGTATTTCCTTTAGAAAGGAGCAATTCTGGGTTAAAATTTTTGAGAAGAGTGGGTGACCCCATCCCTCAACCAGGGGCTGTACCTATAGACTGGATATGGTCTCTACAGATTCTTTCTCCCCTTTGTTGGGTATTTCAGGTAATGTCATCCTCTTTGGGTCCTGGGAGCCTCTTGCTTTCCTGGCATCTGGGACTTTCTGGTGGCTACCCCCAGCTCCCCATCCCCCACTGCTACACAACTCTGTACATCTCCCCTGTCTTCTCTCACACCTGGTCCTGCCCCTCTTTTCCCTTCCCCCTCCTCACTCACTCCCAAATCACTAGTATTATTTTATGTTAAATCAATTAGACATATAACTCCACAGGTAATATAAAAGTACAGGGATAAAAATCGGGTGCAATGTTACACATAATAAAAAGAAAACTGGAAAGTTATATTACTATCATGCAAAGGCGATTTCAGAACAAAATAAGAATATTCAGGGACAAAGAAGTGACTTCTCCAATAGAACAATTCTACCACACATTACTGCATTTAGTTCATCACATCAGAATCCATGAAGGTTCCTCTGGTAAAACTTTCAGGAGAGTGAGTCAGTTACTAATCAGAATGGCAAGTATAAAAGTCCTATGTCAGAGCTGCTAGAAAAAGCAGGTAGATAACACTGGGGTTTTATGTGCATCTGCACAGCAACTAGCTCACCTTGCTCAGCTACCACAGAACACACATTTTTGACACTCACATGAAATGTTCATCAAGATAGATAATCAACATAAAAAACATCCTGAAAGAACAGAGAAATAAAAGCCATAATGTCATGGTCACATATCCAAATTTCAAGTAAATTATAAGTGTATAACATAAAGCAAAACATGGGCAGACACTTGCAAATCAAACAACATACATGTACATCCTCACAGATCAAAGAAATAGCTCCAGAATAAAACTTTAAATTCATTAATTACTTTGTATTAATTTAGAATGTAATACAATTTATCTTAGTTTGTAAAATGAAGCAGTCTAACACGAATGAATTTGTAACTGTAAATATACATATTTTTATAAAATTTTAATTTATATAATTTTAATATTTATGACCTAAGAACAAATCCTCATAGTAAGGAGCCAAAGACATTATTTTAAAACTAAAGCAATCAGGAGAAAGAACAAGTAAAAGCTAGCATAGAAATCAGTGCATCTGCAAACAGGAAAACAATGCATCAAAACCCCAATCCATTGAAAATACTAGAAGATATGACATAGGCCTCACCATGCCACTGCCCCACCCAAAGACACGAATTACCAACCTCAGAAATGGGAAATGAGACTTTCTATTGATTCCATTGACACTAAAAGGGTAATGAAGTCTACAAAAATATCATCAATAGTACACCTATTAAATAAATTGAAATAGAGAAAGCACCTGTTTTAGTCAGGGTTTCTATTCCTGTACAAACATCATGACCAAGAAGCAAGTGGAGAGGAAAGAGTTTATTCAGATTACACTTCCACACTGCTGTTCATCACCATAGGAAGTCAGGCCCGGAACTCAAGCAGGTCAGGAAGCAGGAGCTGATGCAGAGGCCATGGAGGAATGTAACTTACTGGCTTGCTTCTCCTGGCTTGCTCAGCCTGCTTTCTTATAGAACCCAAGACTACCAGCCCAGGGATGGTATCACCCACAAGGGACCCTCCCACCTTGATCACTAATTGAGAAAATACCTTACAGCTGGATCTCATGGAGGCATTTCCTCACCAGAAGCTCCTTTCTCTTTGATAACTCCAGCTTGTGTCAAGTTGACACACAAAACCAGCCAGTACAGCACCAGGCTAAGATTATTTCCCTGACGTGTTTTGCAAAAGATTTGAGTTCAAATTACTATGAATTCAGACTCTTTCAAGAAAAGAGAAGCAGAAGGAACATATAATTCATTCCTTGAGACTAGCATTACCCTATCACACAAATAAATAAAGGCTAGTACAAGAAAGGCTTATAGATAATGTCTGTCATAACAATGACCCTCCAAAATCCAAATACGAACCCAGTAATATATAAAATATCATACTTTGTGACTGAGTGGGATTATTTCATATCTAAAGCTGGTTCAGTACTAAAATATCCACCAGTGTAAATCTACTATTTATAAAATGAAGAATCCTATAAATTAATTATGAGAAAGAATTTTTCTTTTTTTCTACTTTATTTATATTTCAAATGTTTCCCCCTTTCCAGATCTCCCCTTAAGAACCTCCCTATTACTTCCCCCCTCCCCTGCCTCTATGGGGGTATTCCCCCACCCACCTACCCACCCACTCTCATTTTCCCTCCTTGGCATTCTCCTATACTGGGGGATCTAATACCCTCAGGCCCAAGGGCCTCTCCTCCCCTGATGTCTAACAAGACCCTCCTCTGCCGCATATGTGGCCAGCACCATGGGTCCTTACATTTGTGTTATTTGGTTTGTGGAACAGCCTCCAGGAGTATCAGGGGGTCAGGCCAGTTGCCACTGTTGCTGCCTTTCTGGGACACTGTTGCTCCCTCAGCTCCTTCAGTCCCTTCTCCAACTCCTCCATCTGGGACCTCCCACTCCGCCCTACGGTTACTGTGAAGTGACTCTTGGGTATTTCGAACTCTTGAGCTAATAACCACTTAACAGTGAGTACACATCATGTTCATTCTTTTGTGACTGTGTTAACTCTCTCAGGATGATATTTTCAAGATCCATCCATTTGTCTGCAAATTTCATTAAGTCATTGTTTTTAATTGCTGAGTAGTACTTATTCCATTGTGTAAATGTACCACATTTTCTGTATCCATTCCTCTGTGGAGGGACATCTGGGTTGTTTCCAGCTTCTGGCTATTATAAATATGGCTGCTACGAACATAGTGGAACATGTGTCTTTATTACATGTTGGAGCATCTTCTGGGTATATGCCCAGGAGTGGAATAGCTGGGTCCTCAGGTAGTATTATGTTCATTTTTCTGAGGGTCCGCCAAACTGATTTCCAGAGAGGTTGTATCAACTTGCATTCCCACCAGCAATGGAGGAGTGTTCCTCTTTCTCCACATCCTTGTCAACATCTGCTGTCACCTGAGTTTTTGATCTTAGCCATTCTGACTGGTGTGAGGTGGAATCTCAGGGTTGTTTTGATTTGCATTTCCCTGATGACTAAGGATGTTGAACATTTCTTTAGGTGCTTCTCGGCCATTCGAGTTTCCTCAGTTGAGAATTCTCTGTTTAGCTTTCTTCCTCATTTTTTGATAGGGCTATTTGGATCTCTGGAGTCTAGCTTCTTGAGTTCTTTGTATACATTGGATATTATCCTTCTATCGGATGTTGGATTGGTAAAGATCTTTTCCCAATCAGTAGGTTGCTGTTTTGTCCTATTTACAGTGTCCTTTGCCTTACAGAAGTTTTGTAATTTCATGAGGTCCCATCTGTTGATTCTTGATCTTAGAGCCCAAGCCATTGGTGTTCTGTTCAAGAACTTTTCCCCTGTGCCCATATGTTCGAGACTTTTCTCCACTTTCTCTTCTATTAGATTCAGTGTATCTGGTTTTATGTGGAGGTCCTTGATCCACTTGGACTTGAGCTTTGTGCAGGGAGATAGGAATGGATCAATTCGCAATCTTCTACATGTAGACTGCCAGTTGAACCACCACCATTTGTTGAAGATGCTGTCTTTTTTCCACTGTATAGTTTTAGCTCCTTTGTCAAAGATCAAGTGACCATAAGTGTGTGGGTTCAATTCTGGGTCTTCGATTCTATTCCATTGATCTACCTGACTGTCACTGTACCAATACCATGCAGTTTTTATCACTACTGCTCTGTTATACAGCTTGAGGTCGGGGAGGCTGATTCCTCCAGAAGACCTTTTATTGTTGAGAATAGTTTTTGCTATCCTGGGTTTTTTGTTATTCCATATGAATTTGAGAATTGCTCTTTCTAAGTCTATGAAGAATTGAGTTGGGATTTTGATGGGGATTGCATTGAATCTGTAGATTGCTTTTGGCAGGATGGCCATTTTAACTATATTAATCCTGCTGATCCATGAGCATGGGAGATCTTTCTATCTTCTGAATTCTTCAATTTCTTTCTTCAGAAACTTGAAGTTCTTGTCATACAGATCTTTCACTTGTTTGGTTAGAGTCACACCAAGATATTCTATATTGTTTGTGACAATTGTGAAGGGTGTTATTTCCCTAATTTGAGAAAGAATTTTTCAATCCCATTACACTATGATAAATATTCTGAGCTCACTATAGCTAGCACCATATGTACATACTAGGAGTCTACATGCTTTCTTTTAAGATTGGCAATCAGGCAAACATCCTTACCACTCCTATCTAGATCATATTAAAAAGCGTTAACTGGTAAAGTAAAATAGGATAGGTTTCCAGTACCAGGCATGGATTTCCTCTTGTTAAGTAGGCCTTATGTCTAATTAGACAGCTATTGATTGCCTCCAGCTTCCCAGGTCTAGTGAGCCCATGAACCTTAGAAAAGAATATAATATTGCTAATTTGGTAGACTAGTATGACTCCTTACTACATTCTAAAAATTACCATTTTACCCACAGATAAATGTAGCTGTAACCCTTATAACCCTGAGAGCTGTGATAGAAAAAAATCAATAAAATGATTTCTAATGGTGTTCTTATATACTCATAGATCAGGGCCTGGCCCATTCACCATCAGAGCTGCTTCCTGTGCCAGCTGAGGCAATAAGCACGGCTGAGGAAGTGTTTGTAGAGTAGGATGTTGAATGAGTCCTTTGGGCATGTGCCAAAATAGTGCATCCTGTAAGATTTATTTTTAGCTTTGTGATGAATCTCTATACAGGTTCCCAGGGTGACTGAAGCACTCAGCACTCCCGCTGACAGTGACTGAGGGTTCTTTTCCTCATATCATTCTCAGCATTTGTTGTCAATTGTTTTCTAGATCTTGGCCATTCTGGCTTGGGTAGGATGAAATCTCAAAGGAGTTTTCATTTTGATTTTCATAATTGTTAGAGATGATGAACATTTCTTAGTTGTTTTCATTTCTTTATTGAGAAGTCTTTGCTCAGATCTATAGCCCATTTTAAAATTGGGACTTTTTAAACTTTTATTTTAGTTCTTTATACATTCTGATATTAATCGTGTGTGTGTATGTATGTATGTATGTATACAGATATGTGTGTGTATGTAATGATAACAAGGGAGGAAGGGAGAGGGTCATAGAGTTTGAAGGAAGGGTAGGAAAGAGTCAATTGATGTAACTATATTTTAATTCACAAAATTTAATTAAAATAGAAAATAACTAATTTTCCATTGATTCCAATCTTCACACTGTTTATTTTTCTTGACTAAAAAAACTCTCTACCCTGAGGGGAAAAGATTGACAGTCTGGAAGGTGGAAATTGCCCAAGTGCAAAACATTTTGGCAGTCATCAGTAGTAGAAAACTAATGTGCTAATTACAAGTGGTCACATTTGTGAATCAAAGCCAGCACCAAGATGCCAGACTACTACTTGGATGTGAGAATGCATGTATAATATTTAAAGGAAACATTTCATAACAACTTTATTTTAATAGATAGTAATTTAGAAATACCAAAACTCTATTTACAGATGAGTAAATATAAAAGATGTGATATCTACATAAGAATAAACTACTCAAAACCAAGAAAGGAACTGCTCTTTTTTCAGTATTTTAACTTACTTTTTATATGTGTACTTTATTTATTTCATTTTTATTACATTTCTTTGGTCTTAGAGCCTCCTCTCTAATGTAATTCATGTCTAGTTTTAAACATATGTGTGTTTTAAATTTTTATACTAATAGATATGTATCCAACCTAGTAAATTTATTTGGTGGTGATTGCATGTTTGTGCTTTTTTTCCTAATTACTTCTGTTTTGCTTTTTTTCTCTCATTGAAAATAGATTTTTCACATCATTATGTACTCATTACAGTTTCCCCTCTCTCTACTACTCCAAGTTCCTCCCCACTTCCCTCCCATTCTTATCCACCCCTTTTATGTCTCTAATTAGAAAATAAATAGGCATCTAAGGGATAATAATATAAGATAAAGAAAAAACAAATGCATCTGAATAGGACAATGCAAACAAAAGAAGAGAATAAACCCAATAAAAACAAAAGAAACAGATATACAAACAGAGATCCACTCATTCACACACTCAAGAATTCCATTAAGCTAAACTAGAAGCCATAAGTAGTGGGAGAGAGGGGAGAAGGGAGGGAGGGAGAGAGAGAGGGAGAAAGGGGGAGGAAGGGATAGACAGAGAGAGAGAGAGAGAGAGAGAGAGAGAGAGAGAGAGAGAGAGAACAGTCCCCATTCCCTCTGGCTCTTACTATCTTTCTGACTCCTCTTCCACAAGATTCCCTGGGCTTTGAGTGGAGGGATTTGATGTAGACATCCCATTTAAGGCCAAGTGTTCTAAGGTCTCTTACTTTCTGCATAGCATCTGGCTATGGATCTCTGTATTTGTTCCCATCTGCTGCAGGGGGAAGTCTCTCTGATGATGCTTTGAGCAGGGCACTTATCTATAAGTATTATAGAATATCTATGATCACTAATTGTTTTTATTTTTTCAGACCAGTAATATTTGGTTTTACCTGAGGTCCCTGGGCTATCTAGTTTCAAGTTCTTGGTCACTCAAGCTGTGTTGGCTATGGGCTGCACCTCTAGAGTAGGCCTTAAGTCAAATCAGGTATTGTTTGGCTATTCCCACAGGCTTTGTGCCACCATTGCCCTAGCATATTTTGCAGGCAGCACAGCATTGTCGAACAAAAGTTTTGTGGCTGGGTTGGTCTTTATATTTCTCATTTGGTAGCATGCAGAATACCACCCTGTACTGAACACAATAGCATATATGGATGAAAACTTTATGTAGGCACTCATTTGACTTTTCCATGTTCAACGAGTTCCATAGGTGTTGTCTTCAGAAATAGGACTTTGCTATCAGTTTGTATAAAGTAACCTATAGTCTTGGCAATAGCTTGAGTTATTTGGGAGTTTCTATAGTACCCCCTTGGCCAATAATTCAATTAGATAAGACCCATTCACAGTACTGGAGCTTCATCTGGTGAAAAGAGATGTCCAGTTAGAGCTCTGTCCCCTGCATTATTTGGCAATTTTATTTAAATTGCCTTTGTATATGTATATATTTTAAGAAGCTTCTACTGTATTAAGCTGGCATCTGTGGACTCTTAGAGTCTGCAGCACACCCATCTATGGCCTTTGGCTTTTAGAGTCTCCACTGAGAAGTCATATATAATTCTGATAGGTCTATCTTTATATGTTACTTGGTCTTTTCCCTTTGCTGCTTCTAATATTCTTTCTTTGTTCTGTGTGTTTAGTATTTTGATTATTATTGGAGTTGTATATGATTTTTTTACCTTAATAGGCAGCATCTCTCTTTAGGTTAGGGAAGCTTTCTTCTATGATTTTGTCGAATATATTTTTCTGTTCCTTTGACCTGAAATTCTTCTTCCTTTATTTTCATTATTTTTAGATTTTGTCTTCTGATAGTTCCAGATTTCCTGGATGTTTTATGCCTCACTTTTTGGGTTTATTTTTTCAATGCCTAGTGTGCTACCTTCCATCTCGTCTCATGTATTCTGTTGATTTCTATCCATGAGGTTTGCCTCTGAGATTATTGTTCAAGTTTCTAAATTTTTAATTCCCAGAGTTCCCTCAATCTGGGTTTTCTTTATTGATTCTATTTCTACTTTTAGGTCCTTAACTGTTTCATTCATTACCTTCCACTGATTGATTGTGGTTTCTTATATTTCTTTGAGGGATGTATTCATTTTCTCTGTAAGGACCTCTATTGTATTCAAAAGGGTATTTTAACATCTTTGTTTTGTGCTTTAGCTTTGGTGCAATTCTCAGGGCCTGTTGTGGTAAGATAGATATGCACTAGTGAGACATACTGTTCATACTATTTTTAATTATGGTTTTATGCTCATGTTTAGACATCTTGGTATCCACAATAGTGTCTAGGTCTGATGACTGTATATGGAATGGATGCCCAAGTAGGGCAGTCTCTGGATGGCCTTTCCTTCAGTCTCTGCTCCACAGTTTGTCTCCTTATTTCCTCCTCTGAGTATTTTGTTCCCCCTTCTAACAAGGACCGAAGCATCCACACTGTGGTCTTCCTTCTTCTTGAGCATCATGTTGTCGGTGAGTTGTATCATGGGTATTAGAGCTTTGGGGCTAATATTCACTTAGCAGTGAGTGCATGCCATGTGTGCTCTTTTGTGACTAGGTTACCTCACTCAGGATGATATTTTCTAGTTCCATCCATTTGCTTAAGAATTTCATGAATACATCATTTTTAATAGCTGAATAGTACTCCATTGTGTAAATGTACCACATTTTCTGTATCCATTCCTCTGTGGAGGGACATCTGGGTTGTTTCCAGCTTCTGGCTATTATAAATATGGCTGCTACGAACATAGTGGAACATGTGTCCTTATTACATGTTAGAGCATCTTTTGGGTATATGTCCAGGAGTGGAATAGCTGGGTCCTCAGGTAATACTATGTCCAATTTTCTGAGGAAACTCCAGACTGATTTCCAGAGAGGTTGTATCAACTTGCATTCCCACCAGCAATGGAGGAGTGTTCCTCTTTCTCCACATCCTCGCCAGCATCTGCTCTCACCTGAGTTTTTGATCTTAGCCATTTTGACTGGTGTGAGGTGGAATCTCAGGGTTGTTTTGATTTGCATTTCCCTGATGACCAAGGATGTTGAGCATTTCTTTAGGTGCTTCTCAGCCATTCAAGTTTCCTCAGTTGAGAATTCTCTGTTTTTAGCTCTCTTCCCCATTTTTTGATAGGGTTATTTGGATGTCTGGAGTCTAACTTATTGAGTTCTTTGTATATATTGGATATTAGCCCTCTATTGGATGTAAGTTTCTGACATACTAAACAATTCAGAATCCCTCTATATGATATTTTTCCACCTTGGTAGACAAATCCATATTCAGTCCATCAGTCTGAGTCAGAAATTGACAGTTACTTGGAACTCCTTTTTCTCCTCCTCTTCTGCCTTTTCCCCTCCTTTATTTCTTTCTCCTCCTCCTCTTCCTCTCTCTCTCTCCCATTTTATCCTCCTTTCCTTCTAATGAATCTCCAAGTTCTCTCAATCACACCTCTTAAACATGTCAGACTTGTTTTCACCATGCCAGCTAACACCATCCCATTTCAAGCCGTTACTATCTCTTGCTTATATGATCTACATTTCTAGAATCTAATTGGTTGCATATTTCTGTAATCAATTCTCTATCAAGAATAGACATTTTAAATGCCACATGAGCTTTGTCTTTCTTAAATTTTTCCAATGGCTACTTGTTTGTCATCATTTTATATATCTTTTTGAATTTGCTATTTTCTTCTGCTATGCTATTATCTTCAGATTCATCTTCTAAAGTCTGGGGTTTCAAATACTTGATTCTTCCTGTGTAACATGTGTTTACATCGCTCAGCTTTCATATCGCACAGAAGAGGATACTGGTTTTGGAAGGTGAAGGTCAATGAAGTGAAACAGGCAGAGTCCCTCAATATTTTCCCTCATTAGGAATAAAGCCACCAATTGTACTGATTTTTCTTAGTATGGTGTTATACAGAGAGAGACAGGGAGGGAAGGGACGACAAAACAATGGTGCATGGAGTATATCATCTCTTCTTCTAAATTTTATTTCAAAGGCATACAAAGTTATTAATATTAATGGTGGGCGGAAATCACTGTATTAGAAATAATACAGTATGATTGTTTGCTGGCCCAACACAGGCCAGAACTTAGATATACACTTTCTATATAGGAGGTTAAGGAATTCCAGGAGAAGAGTGAAGTTTTTAGAGGAACACAATGGGCTTGAAGAACATATATTGGCATATGTGTGACTCACAGAACATTTATAGAGTACTGGTCTATAAATGATTTTTTAATTACTATTTTCTCTTTTAAAACAAAGTCTCATTCCTGGCTAGCTCAGAACTTGCAAGGTAAAGCAAACTGTTTTCAACCTTGCAGCAGTTCTTCCTGGGCCTCCTGAATTGGGTTACAGGTATGTGCCACCATGCCCACCTTTGAGTAATGCTTTTAGGACCAAGCTAGAAGACCATAGTTGGTAACAATTTTTCTCTGGTCAAGATTAGTCAAGTGGATGAAAGTGTTGAAAGGTGGTCCAAGGTCCCTCTTTCTTCTGAACTTTCACAAACACTTTGTGATTAAAGGAGGAGAAGTAAGGAAATGGCAAAGGGACTAGAAGTGTGAGACAGTGTCTGAGGCTTTGTTTTCCTTTACATAAACTTCTCAGTACGAAAAATGATGGAGAATATACCTCAGTAATAGTGAGCTTGCTGAACTGGAGCAAGGCCCTGGGTTTTATTCCCAGCAGTGCTTAATGAGAAAAAGAAACAGTAAAAATGAAAGAAATGTCAGGAGTTGTGGTTTACACAGGACATTCCAGGCCAGCCAGGGCCATATAGCTAGACCTTGTTAGAAAAACAAACAAAAGTAAACTAAAAGATTGTTTGGGGGATATAGGTGAGCAGTAGCATATGTTCAGGACAAGAAAGCAAGGAGGCAGGGCAGAATGAGTGATAGCTCGGTGACATGTTAGAAGCAGAGTTCAGTCTTCCGTATTATCAAAAATAAAATAAATTTAAAAGCTTATAATCTTGGACTTACAGCTTAGATGCACAAGGATTGCAACAAGTTTAAAGCTAATCTGAGCTATATAACAAGAACCTTGTCAAACCGAGCAGCCCACATGTGTGGAAAAGCCAGCAAGAGGAGGGCTCCAGACTCAGGGACGGAGGAACAGCCAGGAGGTAGGAGACTTCCAGTTTACATCTGTGGCAGGAGTCCTCTGCTTGGGCCACCAGTGCTCCATAACCAAATAGCACTGGGAGAAAGCTAGCCTACCAGGACTGAGGACAAGACTGACTGATCAGAGGATTCCACCTGAAATTCCAAGGTCACAGGGACTGAGGAACAGGGATGTGGTTTCTTTCAGTGGCTGGAGAGCAGATCCTGTGACACAGGGCTCCATACTCAAATAGGGCCAGGAGAGAGCTGGTATACCAGGAGTGCCTACACACCTTTAAGCACAGGCAAGACCACCACTTCTTTTCAAATTCACTGGACCAAGAGGGACCCTAGCAGAGCCGTCAGGACACAGAGAACAAGCATCAGCTGGAGATTAGATACTTCCTGTTTCTGTCTGCACCCAAGAGCTGAGCCTGCACCACAACTCTCCAAACCCAAATTCCCCTCAGAGAGAACTGGTCAACAAGGAGTACTGACACTCAGGCTTGCAGGAAAGACAAGCCACAGTCAGAGAGAGAAAGACCAGCTAACACCAGAGATAACCAGATGGTGAAAGACAAGGGCAAGAACAGAAGGAACAGAAACCAAGACAACTTGGCTTCATCAGAACCCAGTTTTCCCACCACAGACAGCCCTGGATACACCAACACACCAGAAAAGGAAGACTCAGAATTAAAAACACATATCAAGAGGATGATAGAAGATTTTAAGAAGGAAATAAGTAACTCCCTTAAAGAAATACAAGAGAACACAGGTAAACAACTAGAAACCCTTAAAGAGGACACACAAAAATCTCTTAAAGAATTACAGGAAAACACAATCAAACAAATGAACAAAACCATTCAGGAATTAAAAACAGAAATAGAAACAATAAAGAAATCACAAAGGGAGACAACCGTGGAGTTAGAGAACATAGGAAAAAAATCAGGAGTCATAGATGCAAGCATCACTAACAGAATACAAGAGATGGAAGAGAGAATCTCAGGTGTGGAAGATACCATAGAAAACATGGACAAAACAGTCAAAGAATACACAAAAGGCCAAAAGCTCAAAACCCAAAACATACAAGATATCCAGGATAAAATGAGAAGACAGAACCTGAGGATAATAGGTATAGAAGAGAGTGAAGATTCTCAACTTAAAGGACCAGTAAATATCTTTAACAAAATTATACAAGAAAACTTCCCTAACCTAAAGAAAGAGATGAACATAAATATCCAAGAAGCCTACAGAACTCCAAATAGACTGGACCAGAAAAGAAATTCCTCCCATCACATTATAGTCAAAACACCAAATACACAAAATAAGGAAAGAATATTAAAAGCAGAAAGGGAAAAAGGTCAAGAAACATATAAAGGCAGACCTATCAGAATTACACCAGACTTCTCACCAGAACTATGAAAGCTAGAAGATCCTGGGCAGATCTCATATAGACTCTAAGAGAACACAAATGCCAGCCCAGGCTGCTATACCCAGCAAAACTCTCAATAATCATAGATGGTGAAACCAAAATATTCTATGACAAATCCAAATTTGCACAGTATGTTTCCACAAACCCACCCTTACAAAGAATAATACATGGGAAACGCCAACTCAAGGAGGGAAACTACACCCAAGAAAAAGCATGAAAGTAATCTTTCAACAAACTCAAAAGAAGATAGCCACACAAACATACAAACAACATCGAAAATAACAGGAAACAACAATCACTATTCTTTAATATCTCTTAACATTAATGGTCTCAATTCCCCAATAAAAAGACATAGGTTGACAGACTGGATCCATAAACAGGACCCAGCATTTTGCTGCATCCAGGAAATGCACCTCTGTGTTAAAGACAAACAGTACCTCAGAGTAAAGGGCTGGAAAACAATTTTCCAGGCAAATGGCCCCAAGAAACAGGCTGGAGTAGCCACTGTAATATCAGATAAAAGTGACTTTCAACCAAAAGTCATCAAAAAGGATAAGGAAGGACACTTCATACTCATCAAAGAAAAAATCTACCAAGAAGACTCTCAATTCTGAACATCTATGCCCCGAATGCAAGAGCTCCCACATTCATAAAAAAAACTTTACTAAAGCTCAAAGCACACATTGCACCTCACACAATAATAGTGGGAGACTTCAACATCCCACTATCAACAATGGACAGAGCTTGGAAACATAAACTAAACAGAGACACAGTGAAACTAACAGATGCTATGAACCAAATGGGTTTAACAGATATCTATAGAACATTTCATCCTACATCAAAAGAATATTCCTTCTTCTCAGCACCTCATGGTACCTTCTCCAAAACTGATCATATAATTGGTCACAAAACAAACATCAACAGATATAAGAAGATTAAAATAAAACCATGCCTCCTATCAGATCACTACGGATTAAGGCTGGTCGTCAATGGCAACAACAACAGAAAGCCCACATACACATGGAAGCTGAACAATGCACTGCTTAATGATAAGTTGGTCAAGGAAGCAATAAAGAAGGAAATTAAAAACTTCCTAGAATTTAATGAAAATGAAAGTACAACATACCCAAACCTACGGGACACAAAGAAAGCAGTGTTAAGAGGAAAACTCATAGCTCTGAATGCCTCCAAAAAGAAACTGGAGAGAGCATATACTAGCAGCTTAACAGCACACCTAAAAGTTCTAGAACAAAAAGAAGCTAATACACCCAAGAGGAGTAGAAGGCAGGAAATAACCAAATTAAGGGCTGAAATCAACCAAGTGGAAACTAAAAGAACTATACAAAGAATCAACAAAACCAAGAGCTGGTTCTTTGAGAAAATCAACAAGATAGATAAACCCTTAGCCAGACTAACCAGAGGGCACAGAGACAGTATCCAAATTAACAAAATTAGAAATGAAAACGGAGATATAACAACAGACTCTAAGGAAATTAAAAAAATCATCAGATCCTACTATAAAAGCCTATATGAAAAAAAATTGGAAAATCTGGAGGAAATGGACAAGTTTCTAGACAGATACCGATTACCAAAGTTAAATCAGGGTCAGATAAACCATCTAAACAGTCCCATAACCCCTAAAGAAATAGAAGCAATCATTAGAAGTCTCCCAACCAAAAAAAGCCCAGGACCAGATGGCTTCAGTGCAGAATTCTATCAGACTTTCAAAGAAGACATAATGCCAATACTCTTCAATCTATTCCACAAAATAGAAACGGAAGGAACACTACCCAATTCATTCTATGAGACTACAGTTACACTGATTCAACCCCACAAAGACCCAACAATAAAAGAAAACTTCAGACCAATTTCCCTTATGAATATTGAGGCAAAAATACTCAATAAAATTCTTGCAAACCGAATCCAAGAACACATCAAAACTATCATTCACCATGATCAAGTACGCTTCATCCCAGGGATGCAGAGATGGTTCAATACCCGGAAATCCATCAATGTAATCCACTACATAAACAAACTCAAAGAAAAAAACCACATGGTCATCTCGTTAGATGCTGAAAAAGCATTTGACAAAGTTCAACATCCCGTCATGATAAAAGTCTTGCAAAGATCAGGAATCAAGGATCATACCTAAACATAGTAAAAGCAATATACAGTAAACCAGTGGCCAACATCAAACTAAATGGAGAGAAACTCGAAGCAATCCCACTAAAATC
>JADRCH010007162.1:739247-853709 GCA_019843965.1 Rhynchomys soricoides
TGTGTGTGTGTGTGTGTGTGTGTGTGTGTGTGTGTGTGTGAGAGAGAGAGAGAGAGAGAGAGAGAGAGAGAGAGAGAGAGAGATTGTGTAGTTCCTCTCTTTTTCATCCAAAACAAGTAGATGTGATGCCTGAAGACTGCTCTTGAAGTCTCAAAATAGAATGAGCACAGTACTCCTCAGGGTGTCCTCAGCAGCCTACATTGACTATCTGATGGTCCACACAGTGGCTTTGGGGCCCTTAAAAGTACACAATATATGGAATTGGAATGAGGGTATCGTGTATCTTTTTTTTTTTTTTAAATTGGGTCCTAAGGTAGATGCTGTCAGGGAACACTAGTAGTGTTTTTATCATTTAAAGAATGTTCCACCTTGGTCTTCTTCTTCTTCTTCTTCTTCTTCTTCTTCTTCTTCTTCTTCTTCTTCTTCTTCTTCTTCTTCTTCCTCTTCTTCTCCTCTGACTGTTTCAATTGGTTTACTTGACTTATGTTGAATGATCCTTAAGCCAAACCTGCATACAGTACTATTGGATCCATGTTTATTTTAAAGAACATATTCTTCTTAAACCTGAAATCTGGGTATGGTTTTCTGTTGAACAAGAGCTTGAAACTGTCCAGATCTTTCCCAGTGAATATGAACTTTTTCCTTTGCAAAAGCTTCAAGGCTTGCCCTCCAGAAGGGCCTGGAAAGTTAATATCTTGTGCACAGCTATACTCCTGTGCTTAATTTTTGTAAATAAGTTGGTCTCTGTTGTTCTAATGTTACTCTTCTTTCTCTAGCTGAAGGATCTGGGGGATGGGAGGGTCAACTTAAGCCAAAATATCAACCTCTTGTCAGTGCAAGTCATAGCTATAAGTAAAGATGCAGGATTGCTCAGTTTGATTTATTCCCAATCAGTCATTTGGGTCAGAGCAGCACTGGAAAATACAGACCAGGGTTAAAGGCATTTGAGGAAAAATACAAGCACAATCCATATTATCTGTGCTTTCAAAGGCAGTGCTAGGAACTACTGATTACACAGTTTATGAGCAATACAGACTCTCCTAGTCTCTCTGGTAATCCAGTTGCCTTGGAAACACAGTGATGCAAGGAATAACACACACACACACACATACACACACACACACACAGCTAAATGGTGCTTGCTTATCCCTCTTAAAGGAAACGCTTCACTCCTCGGGTTTTTGAAAATTCAGATGCCTTTTTACCTTGACCCCACTGACTGGAATGTTATATTCTTATGCAGAAAGCTACCAGCAGATCTGAATTGTTCCTTAACTGGCACAGAACCATATTCTGGTCTTGCCTTACATATTTTTAAGATTTTATTTTTAATTATGTGTAAGCATGTATATGTTCTATGTGTGAGTGTGTGGCTACCAGTACAGGTTTCTGAAGGGGTCCAGAGGTGTCAAATCCTCTTGATCTGGAGCTGCAGCTGGTTGTGAACCACTTAACATGGGTTCTAGGAATCACATGTGGGTCATTTACAAGACCACAGCACACTCTTAACCATTGAGCCATTTATCTCTCCAGCCTCAGTGGTTTGGATTTTGCTACGTCCAAATCAGCTATTAACTTTTGAAATCATCCCAATCTTTACAAAATACTAGAAGACACAGCAATTAAAGGAGCACAGTATATGAGCATATCCTTGTTGGTGCAGTCTAAAAAGAGACTGAGTTAATACCTTGAAATATCTTCAGAAAGTTCTTCTCACAAATATCCAGGGATAGGTTAATGAATGAAGCTTCTATCTTGGCTATGTGGCCTCAACTTACCCATTCCTCAGAGTTCTTGTCCATCCTTAGAACAAAAATATGTGGCTCATAACCTATTATTGTTACTAACACTGTGCAGAGGGAAAATTCATCTTTCTGGAATTTTTAAAGCATACACTGTCTTAGTTACTTTTCTTGTTGCTGTCTTAAAACACCAAGTAAAAACAACAAGGAAAAAGGGGGCTTCTTACCCAGCTAATGTTCTGGGTCACAGTATGGAAGTTGTGGCAGCAGGAGCTTGAACCCGCATATGGTAATGTTGCATTACCAGTCACGAAGCAGACAATGATGAATACATGTTAGTGCTCAGCAGACTTTCTCTAGTTTGTACAGTCCACGGTCCCCATCTCAGGAAATTATCCCACTCACAATTAAGATGAATCTTGCCATGTCAATTTAGTTAATCAAGGTCTCTTTGTTCACAGAGTCTCTTTTCCCAGGTGTTTTTAGATTCTTTCAAGTTGACAGTTATCACAACCTCAAATGCCAGAATCCCTCCACCTATTTGCCTCTATCTGGGCAGCAATTGACTAAAGCTAACAGGATTAAAAACTCAGAAGGATTCTAAGAACTAAGTCCAAAGGAATGTTCTGAAATCACTGGAAGAAAATCTCAGGGCAGAGGTGGGCGGATAGAAAACATTAGAGAAGTGCTTGTGATATTAGGTGATGGGATAGCAAGCTCATTAAATGGTCTACTTTATTTTACTTTACATTTATAGAAAACTTTTATTTATTCTTTGAACATTTCATGCATGTATACAATGTATATTGATTTTATTCCCCCCCCAACAACCTACTCCCAACCCCACCCCCAGGTACCATCAATCCTTCTATCTAAACATCATGTGTTTAGTATTAGCAGCCTACTTAGTCCAATTAGTGGCGATCATAAGTGAATGGGTGTGGGAATGAGCCACTAGGGTATGGGCTCATACACTACAACCATCCACAGACACAGAGAAAAATGACACACAGCAGCTGGCAACTGCCTATCACCTCCATGCTATGGGTGGGGCCTCACAAAACCTTCCTTTATGCAAGCTGGAATGTTGATCGGCTTAATCTGTGCAGGTCTTGTGCTGTGAGTTGGCTTGCACATCAGCCATGTCAAGGCCAGTAAAACAGTTTTATAGCTCCCCTCCTCATGCTCTGGACCTTACATTCTTTCTGCTCATTCTTCAACTCTCTTGAGTCTTGGATACAGGGAGCTTGCTATAGATGGTGACCCATCTATGGCTGAGCTCTCACAGTCATTTAATCTGAGCACATTAATATGTTATGTGTCCTTACACCAACCACTACCACTGCCAAAATAGTTTCTATGAGAAAGGATGAGAACAGAACAAATCTATGACTATAAACATAACTGTTTAGAAGAGAGTTTGACAATATAACGTTTTAGCAAAACAAAACTGAAAGATTCCCCTGTAGGGCCCATGAAATTATTTCCTAACTAACCATTGGTTTTGAGCATGTTTACAGCACCAGGTGCAAATTCCTTCTAGTGGAGCAGACCTCAAATCTAATCAAGAAAATGTTACATAATCCCATAAAAAAATCTTGTCATTATTGCAACAGTGGGTCCATCTTACTAGAACAGTAAATAATATAGCATGAAAGACCTGGTGCTGGGTAAAACTATTCATGTATGTTCTTCCTCAGCCACCTGCATAGCCTCTGACAGCAGTATGAAAGTTGTCAGGAGAAAGTTACTCTGATGCTTGAGCTTGATTTCTCTGTGTCCTGCAACCAATGAATATGGTATCTTCATCAATAAAGCCTTACCATAAAGTTATAATGGCCAACCAAAGAGTGCAAGGCTGTATGATTAGGAGTTTCTATGAGGACTCCCTAAGCAATAAATAACTCATAGAGAAGTAACCATGCCAAGTACTGAGATTTTCATTAAATAGCCCATGTCTTCTTGGAGCAGTATTATCTGCCTGTGCAAGGTATATCTGACCAAACTTTGAAAAATACCATATTCAAGATGCAGGGACTGAGGAACAGCTGGGAGGTAAGAGCCTTTCAGTTTCCATCTGCGGCAGGAGTCCTCTGCTTGGGCCACCAGGACTCCATAACCAAATAGCCCTCAGAGAAAGCTACCCTCCCAGGAGTGGGGACAAGACTGACTGCTCAGAGGACCCACCTGGAATACCCAGGTCACAGGGACTAAGGAACAGGGATGTGGTTTCTTTCAGTGGCTGGAGAGCAGATCCTGTGACACAGGGCTCCATACTCAAATAGGGCCAGGAGAGAGCTGGTATACCAGGAGTGCCTACACACCTTTAAGCACAGGCAAGACCACCACTTCTTTTCAAACTCACTGGACCAAGAGGGACCCTAGCAGAGCCATCAGGAAACAAGGGTCAACTGGGGACTAGATCCTTCTTGTTTCTGTCTGCACCCCAGAGCTGACCCTGCACCACAACTCTCCAAACCCAAATTCTTCTCAGAGAGAACAGGTCTCCAAGGACTATTGACACCCAGGCTTGCAGGAAAGACAAGCCACAGTCAGAGAGAGAAAGACCAGCTAACACCAGAGATAACCAGATGGTGAAAGGCAAGGGCAAGAACACAAGGAACAGAAACCAAGACTACTTGGCTTCATCAGAACCCAGATCTCCCACCACAGCAAGCCCTGGATACCCCAACACACCAGAAAAAGGAGACTCAGACTTAAAAATCACATCTCAAGAGGATGATAGAAGATTTTAAGAAGGAAATAAATAACTCCCTTAAAGAAATATAAGAGAACACAGGTAAACAACTGGAAGCCCTTAAAGAGGACACACAAAAATCCCTTAAAGAATCACAGGAAAACACAAACAAACAGGCAGAATTACAGGAAAACACAATCAAACAAATGAACAAAACCATTCAGGAATTAAAAACAGAAATAGAAACAATAAAGAAATCACAATGGGATACAACCCTGGAGTTAGAGAACATAGGAAAGAAATCAGGAGTCATAGATGCAAGCATCACTAACAGAATACAAGAGATGGAAGAGAGAATCTCAGGTGCGGAAGATACCACAGAAAACATGGACACAACAGTCAAAGAAAACACAAAATGCAAAAATCTCCTAACCCAAATCATCCAAGATATCCAGGATACAATGAGAAGATAGAACCTGAGGATAATAGGTATAGAAGAGAGTAAAGATTCCCAACTTAAAGGACCAGTAAATATCTTCAACAAAATTGTAGAAGAAAACTTCCTTAACCTAAAGAAAGAGATGAACATAAATATCCAAGAAGCCTACAGAACACCAAATAGACTGGACCAGAAAAGAAATTCCTCCCATCATATTATAGTCAAAACACCAGATACACAAAATAAAGAAAGAATATTAAAAGCAGAAAGGGAAAAAGGTCAAGTAACATATAAAGGCAGACCTATCAGAATTACACCAGACTTCTCACCAGAACTATGAAAGCTAGAAGATCCTGGGCAGATCTCATACACACTCTAAGAGAACACAAATGCCAGCCCAGGCTGCTATACCCAGCAAAACTCTCAATAATCATAGATGATAAAACCAAAATATTCTATGACAAATCCAAATTTGCACAGTATATTTCCACAAACCCAGTCCTACAAAGAATAATAGATGACAAATACCATATTCAAAAATTAACCTTAAAACTAGCAGATTTCACACAAAACTGGAGAAAGAAAATGTGGTACATTTATACAATGGAGTACTACTCAGCTATTAAAAACAACAACATCATAAAATTTGCAGGCAAATGGATGAAACTAGAAAATATCATCTTGAATGAAGTGACCCAGACCCAGAAACACAAGTATGGTATGTCTTCACTTATAAATGGATATTAGCTTTTAAGTAAAGGATAACCAAGCTATAATCTACAGATCCAAAGAAGCTAAGCAACAAGGAGGGCTCAATATGATATTTGTGAGTCTCACTGAGAAGGGTAAATAGAATAGACAATGCAGGTAGACAGGGAGGGAGACTAGATGGGGGTGGGGTTTGGGATGGGAATGGGATAAATCAGGCAGGGGGAGAACAGACAGAGAGAGAGAGAGTATTGAGAGAGACAACTGGAATCTGGGTGAATGGGGCATCTCTGGGACAAGCTAGAAACCTAGGGCCATGGAAACTCCCAGAAATCTATGAGAGTGACCCTAGCTAAGACTCTTAGCAGTAGGAGATATGGAGTCTCAATTGGCCATCCAGGCAAGACATGCAATGGTAAGACTTGGACACCAACCCAGCCACAAAACCTTTGATCTTCAATTTGTCCTACTTCAAGATGTGCAGGGGTAAAGATGGAGTAGAAATAGAAAGAACACACAACCAATGACTGGATCAGCTTGAGACTCATGCCACGAAGGGAGCCCACCACTGACACTGCTAATTATATTGTGCTGTACTTGCAGACAAGAGCCTAGCATAACCATCACCAGAGAGGCTTCACTAAGCAAATGATGGCAACAGATGCAGAGACACACAGACAAACATTAGGCAGAGCTTGGGGAATCCTGTGGAAGAAGGAGAGGAAGAATTATTAATAGCCAGAGGGGTCAAGGACACCACAACAAAATTTACAGAATCAACTAACCTGGGTCCACAGGGGCTCACAGAGACTGAACCATGCAGGAGCATGAATGGTTTGGTCTTCATGTGGGGCTGCTGGCAGAAGGAGCAGGGGCTTTCTCTGTCTCCTTTGCCTGCTTTTGGAACTCTTTTACCCTATGGGAATGCCTCATATGGCCTCAATAGGAGAAAATGCCCTTAGGCATATTTCAACTTTGTATGCCAAGGCTAGTTGATATCTATGAGAGACCCACCCTGCTCTGAAGAGAAAGGGAGGAAGAAAGGATTGGGGAGGAGATATTGGGGGGAAGGACTGGGAGGAGAGGAGGGAGGGGCTCTGGCATCTATAACATCTTGGGGTCTCCAAGGCAACTTCAACTTTACATCTTCTTGTTCCAATGTCTGAGATCCACTCATGATCTTCTGGGTTCCTCCAAAGGGCTTGGGTCAATTCTCCAGCTCTGACCTCTGTAGCACTCAAGGCTCTGGTTGACTTGTCTCCACTGCTGCTGCTGCTTTTGATGGTCATCCCATGGTACTGGCATCTCCAATAGTGGATAGTAGAGGAAGGCTGTTATAAATACCATCTAAGGCCATGTGACCAGTTGCAGAAACGAGGATTATAAGTGACATGGGTGCTTCTGTTCTATTTTGTTACTAAAAGGATATTTCTCAAGGGACATTGACCTATATTAAATTTACAATGCTTTTTTGATTATAGGAGGGATAGTTATAACATTGTTTTCATTTGGACATGAGATATGATTTGTGTCAAGTTGACAAGGGGTGGATTGTGATGGCTATTCCCAGTTGTCAACTTGACTGTATGTGGAATGAACCACAATCCAGAAATGGAGGACACATCTGTGATTTAGATCTTGAGGTTAGAAGACACAGGATTTTGATCCAGATCTTGAAGCACAGTGGCTATGAAAAGCTTAGGACCAGACCAGGTAGTCCATGCCTTTAATTCCAGGAGACAGAGGAAAGCAGATCTCTGAGTCCAAGGCCAGCCTGGGACAGAGCTAGTTCCAAGTAAAGAACAGTTTAGGTCTAGAAGCGGTTGTACCTCCAATCTGGGCCATACTTTATGCTACAGGCCTACATAGGGAAAATGGAAGTTCTTCACCTGCTTGCACTTGTTTGCCAGCACATCTGTTGGAACCTAGTTCTTTAGGATTCTAGCTTATACAGAAGATCATCTAAAACACTTACCCTTGTGGGACTGAGCAACTACTAGATTCTTGGACTTCCCTTTTTCCCAACAGCTGCCCATTTTTGGGTTAGTTGGACTGAAGACTACAAGTCATTTCATTAAATTCCTTTAATATATAAAGACATTTCATAAATTGTGACTCTAGAGAACCTTAACTAATACAAGATGGAAGATCAAAAAGGACCAGGAGTTCAAAGTTATCCTCAGTGAGTAAAGATATATAATATAAAGTTTGAGGCTAGCCTAGGACAAGATTCTATCTCAAATCCATCAAATTGGAGGCTGGGGAAATAACTCAGTAGGCAAAATGCACACATGAAGGCCTGAGATGGATACACAGAACCCATACTTGTAATCCCAGTGCTAAGGGATAAAGACTAGTGCACCTCCGGCTTGCTGGCAAACCATCCTAGCCAAATGGGTTAACCTACATCCCAGTCCTGCCTTAAAAATTAATGTGGGTGTGGTAAGATGGCTCAAAGGGTAAAGGCACCTGTCACCAATGTCAGAGGACTCAAGTTCCAGCTTGGAATCCACTCAGTGGAGTGGACTCCCTAAAATTTTCCTCTGACCTCTACCTGTGTGCCATGGCATGTACAAGTGTTCATACAAACTCACACAGTCCAAATCATCCTTAGCATCAATGACTTCCATATCCCCACTAGGATGGTCCATTTAGCCCCACTTAAAGCATTCCACTGCTTCCTAAATCCAAAGTCCCTAAATCCATTATCCTCCAAACAGAAAGATAGCCAGGCCTATCACAGTAATATCCCATTTCTGGTACCAATGTCTGTCTTAGGTAGGTTTTCCATTGCTGTGAAGAGACACCATGACCAAGGCAATTCTTATAAATGACAAGATTTAATTGGGGTTGACTTACTGGTTCTGAGGTTCAGTCCATTATCATCATGGTGGGAAGCATGGCAGCATCCAGGCAGGCATGGGACTGGAGAAACTGAGAGTTCTACATCTTGTTCTAAAGGCAAACGGAATAAGACTGGCTTGGAGGAGAGTCTCAAGGCCTGCTCCTACAGTGACACACTTCTTCCAACAAGGCCACATCTCCTAATAGTACCACTCACTCCCTGGGCCAAGCATATTAGAACCACCACACAGACGTATATATGAGATATCATATTCAAGTATACAAGACCAAATTTCACCTATTTTAAGTTATCTCTTCACTACTGTATCAATAAGGATATTCTAGATTATACTATGTTAGTGAGCACTGTCCCAAAAACTTATCATTGATAAATCTCATGAGCTTCTTTTCACAGTAAGAGCCGGAGAAATTACATGTCTTCAGTCAAACAATATTTGCTAGATATTGCATGCACACATGCATTTGCAGAAGCTGTAAGTGTAAGCACAAGACCTTTACAAGATTAAGCCAGCCAAAATCCCAGTATTGACTGGGGAAAGCTCATCCCACCCTCAGCTGAGCAGCTATATAGCTTCTGGGGGAAGGAGAGACAGTTTTCTCCCGGGACAGCCCCAAAGAGATTACCATTGCTCCAATAAGTAGTCCTATACTCACGAACTATATACATTCACTCTAAATGGACTCTGTGAGTTTAAGGAACAACATAATAAGTAAGATATGGGGGAAAGGAGTATGAAAATAGGGGTGGAATTGCAAGAGGGAGAAATGGGAAATAGATCTAGTCAAAACATAGTCTTATAGGTAACGTAAAGTCTTCTTTTTCCATTTGACAGTCTGTATCTTTGTTATATTTAAACTGTTGTATTTGATGTGATTAGTATGGTCAGGTTTAAATCTAACAACTTGAAGTTTGGTTTGCCCCACTTGTTCCTTGGCTCTCCTTATCTCTTTCTTGCATTCTTTTTAGTGCATTTTATTATATTATTATATTATTATTATTATTGCATATTGTTTAACTTTTTACTAACTGAAGCTATTTTTTTAATGTGAGTGCTTACTTTAAGGTTAATTGTTTATGTCTCTTTTCCATAACCTATTTTAATTTTCAGGTCACGTTTTTCGAACAATAATTTTCCCAGGTATAGAGTTTCATGTTGACAGGGTCTTTTCCTTCAGTACTGTCAAAATATCACTTACCATCATCTCATGTACACTCTCATCTGATACAAATTTTTATTACTTTTAAAAAAGAATTTGTCTATGATACACCTTGCTATAATTTTCATATTTTGAGATTTTTAAAGTAATGGTTTTTATTTTATATTATATAAGATTTGACAAAAGTTCTCAGCCATTAAATAACTTCTGCTGCCTTCCTATTTACAGTGTGTGTGTCTGTGTTTTGCATTTGTTCTCCTTTTTCTATTTAGATGTCTATTTTGAATGTTTATTATTGCTACACTCTCTAGTTCACCTTTGTTTTTCTTCTATATCTAACTTGTTAATCTTTACAATACATTTTAAAATTTTTACGTTGTTATATACAAAAGTTTAATTCATTTCCAATAGGATGACCTTACTTTTGCCTCCATGAAAATAAACCTATTCATTGGCTTTGCTGGCTTTTTATTTGTCTTTTATGATTATGGAATACAATCATAGTAATTGTCTTCATCTTCTTGTCTATAAAATCTGACACTGGTGTTTGCTTTCAATGATTGTTTTCTTTCCTCATTGTTGTTTTGGTTTTTCTGGGTCTTCGTTACTTTTATAATGTAGTTACTTTTCTATTGTTGTGATAAACAACATAAACTGTTGGAAGATCCTTCCTGCTATTTAATGGTCTTAGTCTACTATATCCAGACAGCTCTCCTGAGCTCAGTGGAAAATGAAAGACTCCTTTCCTCAGCAAGGTTGCCTCTTCTCTGACTGACCTTATCTGTGGAGTCTGACCCCCACATTCTCTACCTGGTCACATAGTCCTTGCTGAAATTATCGGAATACCTCTCCATGAAAACGAGGTATCCCCAGAACCTTAAGCTTCAGCTAATGAAATTTCACTGTAAGAAGAACCCCTTCCTACTTCCAAAGTTTATACAGTCCTTGTTCATCTCAAATAAAGAGCATAAGCTATTTCATTGAATATTGGCTAAGAGGGCTGTTTTACTGAATATCATCTAAAAGAGCTGTAACACTGAGATCCTGGAAGAAGACCCTAACTAACCCTCCAACCCCACCCCCACCTCCATCCTACACCCTGGCACTCACTGCTGGACCTGGATCCTGCTAACCTGCCAGTTCCAGACTCAGATTCATCCTTTCCTGCCTGGTTTGTAGCAGAGTCTGGATACCCTGAGGAAGAAAGCAGAGGGCAAAACCACAATAACCAAGGCAACAAGTCAGTTTAGAGAAGGAACGGTTTATTTGACCTTATGATTCCAATGGAATAAAAGTCCATCACCATCATGGTAAGGAAGCATGGCAGTAGTCAGGCATGGAAACTGGACATCAGCTGTATGTTCATACCTCAAACTACAGACAGGGACTTGAGAGAGCACACTAGAAACAGCACACAGCTTTGAAAATGTCAAAACTCATTCCAGTGATACACTTCTTCCAGCAAGGCCACACCCCTTAAGCCTCTCCAAACAGGCCTACCAACTGGGGATCAAGAATTCAAATGAAAATGAATTCGGGGGTCATCTCACTCAAACTACCACAAGGACTGAAGCCAGGCTTGCTTTATTTATTTATTTATATACATTTATACAGGGTCCCATTTCACCTAGGTTAGCTTTGAATTCTCCGCAGGGGTGGTATCCAACTCCTGATCATTCTGCCGCCACCCTTTCCCCCAAGTACTAGGATTACAAGTATGTGCCACTACAACCATTTATAGGAATCAGACATGTTTATTTCACTTTATCTGTTGCTAAATTTATTTGAATTCCCATGTATGAGTTTTAACCTGGAGAGCAGCTGAGCTAGTTAGAGACAGTATGAACTTTTGGGATTGTGTGTTTAAGATTTAAGGAAGGAACTACTTGTTCCAGTGCCAGGTGTGAAGCAAGAGACCATTGTGTACCCTCCAACTGCCAAGTGCATTATGAGTCTCTCTCTAGGTTGTCTGATGGTAGGAGCAGTCTGTGTCACTAACTCTCATTCTTTGGAAGCATTCTTACCCAACTTCCAATAGTTTCCTCATATAAGCATGATAGTGAAGACATATTTTCAGGTCTCCAAAATTGTGGTAGGTGCATGTTCCCCCTCTCAGTATTCTGTATTATGAATTTTCGCTCTTTTTGTCTTCCCAGACTCTAATTTCTATCAACTCAGGGATATCATCACATTCTGTCTAGATTCTTCTCTCCTTAAATGGTATCCCAGGAACTTTAAAAACAGTGTATTCAAAGAACCAGATAATTCATAGAGCTTAAAACTAATCTGTATTTTATGGGATCAATGTGACTGTTGACTGATGTCTAGTGTCATGAAAAGTATGATTTCGTTTATTTTCATGGGAAGTGGCAAGATATATCCAGTCTATCTTACCCAGAAGTAATTAATTAAATTCACTTAATAATCAATTATGTTCAATTCAATGAACTATCGATTGTGTTTAATCTAATTCATTTAAAATCAAATTTACATTTAAGTAATCATGTAAGTATTTGAATAGTTCCCTCAGAGAATTACAGTGTAGTGTAACTGATGTGCAGAACAGAAGAAGCATGTCACCAACTGAAGCTGTCCCAGTCAGGCTCACTGTTTTGGCATCAAGTTCTGTGCTACTGTAGTTTGTTTTAGTCCCAACAGTCTTTCACACACGAAGTCATTTTCCCACTGAAGATTCTTTTTGCCATTGTTGTTACCTTATAACCGGAGAATGCCACTTCTTTTGGTCACTCTCCCTAGACTAACGTCATAGGTTAAGCCAGATTTGATGTCATTTGGTCTGAGATGGCCATAATAGAGTAAGGGTTTGTGGATATATGGGAGAGATTTAGAAGTTAGATTTAAAAGCAACTGATGTCAATTCTATAACAATTTAGACGCCAGGTGATGATTGAAGAGCTATAGAAAGTTTATAATATCAGCTTTAATAGATCAGTGGATGCTGTCATTTTTCATTTGAGAATCACTGTATAACAAAAGATCTTAAAAGAAAATATTAATTTGAAAGTAAACATATTGAATTTGCAGACACAGTAATCCATGCAATAGGTTGGGCTTAATTTTGTCTTCAAGGGAATGAGCATTCATTTACTGGCTTTACTGCCTTTCAGTACCTTATTCTCAACAATTGCTGGGGACAATTAAAACTCTTGGTCTTTTGAATTTTTCCAGTAAAATCCAAAGTCTGGCATCTAGGACTGGTGTCATTTTTTATGATTTTATATACTTTTGTCCTTAATTCACCAAGGTGTCTATTATCAGTGAAGGATATTGCAACTTCAGAGAACAGGGGGCAGGTCTTCAACTTCACAGAAGGAAGATGAGATAAGCCATCATTATTGTGGCTCCTGCTATACCAGTTCTGGGCATGCACCCAAAAAATCTTCACAGAGATCCTACCACAGAAATATTTACACGTTCCTGTTATTGCTGCTCTATTTATGATAACAAGAAAATGAGACCAGCCTATATGGCTATCAATAGGTAAATGGGTAATGAAAATTTGGTACATACACACAATGAAGTATTATTCAGCTGCAAAGAAAAACAAAATCATTAAGCTTGCAGAAAAATGGATGGATGTGGAAAATGTAATATTACCTGAAGTCACTCAAACTCCAAAAGAAAATAATGCATTTTTCCTCATATGTTAATCTTAGTCATATATGACTGTATAGTATAATTTTTTAGTATATATAGTATAGTATATATAGTATAGTATAGTATCTCTGTATAGTATAATTTTTTAGAAGAGACTAAGTAAGAGTAACATTTGATGATGAGAAAGGGTAAAATACAAGGCAAAGGGAAATAGGAAAGAAGATATAATATTTTCTCTAATTCTTCAACCTTGCCACTTTCCCTTTTCTTTTTCTGTGGTAGATAACTACATAAAAAGGAAATTGATAGTGGTAGTGTAAACCCCTATGTGAAGCTCTGTGGCTGCAGAATGGCCATTGGAACTGTATAGAAGTTCACTGAGATTTCTAGAGTTTGGGATTGGACAGTGTTTGAATGACTTCTTTAAACCAGCTTTGTGATTTTTTATTTGTTCGTTAATTAGCATAATGTGATTGTATTTTTATTTTTTAATGAAGCCATATGAGTTATGCCCCTTTTATGATACCATCACAGGCTTTCAGAGAGGAAGCACTCACAACCTGGGGTCTTCTCTGCCTCATTTACTTGTACCTCCAGTTTAACAATATTCTCTTGTTTCCAAAGAGTCTCAAGGCTCAACCTATTCATCACTCAGACTCTGTCTGAGTGTTTGAGGATTTAGATTCAATGCTGAGGACAAGTCTTATCCCAGATATAAAACCTGTGGCTTTCCAGTCCTCATCACAGGTAGTTATGAAACAGGTATACATCATTACACAAGCAGAGTTGTTAAAGAGCCAGAAATTGAAACTATTTGCACCCCTGCCAAGCATAGACCTCTGGTCTGGAAAAATCCTGGTTGTGTCTTAAACAGATGAGTAATTCTCTCCCCATATTGCAGCAGCATTTATGAGTAAGGTCCATTAACCATGTAAACAGACTGGAGCAAAGAGAGGTAGTGATTGGCAAACCATATTGTACATGTGTCTCCCAGCTTCTACTTTTCTTATTATTTGTCTAATATTCTAGGAACTGGTCCCAGGTTGAATCAGCCTAGCATAAAAGAACATGGCTTTGATTTATATGTAGAGGATTTTAGTTAGCTTCAGTGCCACAGGTATTTCCAGAGTCCTTTACTCATTATTTTGCTGAGTCATTGCCATAGAACACACATGGCCCCTGCTATATCAGTGATCACAGTGTAGTTGATCATCCTATAAAATTAGTGATATATTATCTGTGTCTCAGATTAAAAAATGATCGCACTATAGAAAGGTACTTTGAATGATATAGCAGACAAATTGAGTCTTCTGAGGAACGTTTTTTATATAGGTAGAAATTGTACCCAAAGCATTTCAGGCTGAATAACTACTGTGTAAACAAGCTTAAAAAGTGGTAGAGAACTGGACTTGAGCTGGGAATAATGGATACATTCTGTTATCTCACCACTCAGAAGATTGTGGCAGAAAGACTAAGAGTTCCAGTCCAGCCTGGGATAACATAATAATTTTGAAACCAGCCTGAGCTATACAGATAGTCTTTAAAAAACAAGTGATAAACAGATAAAATATTGTACATGAATACAATGGAGACTTTATTCAACTATGAATAAAGATGAAAGTGTGACATTTGTAGAAAGATAAACAAAACTGGATATTATATATTGCAAAGGAATCCAGGTGATTTTGAGAGCATGTGTGTGTGTCTTTCTTGGGTATTTTTGTTTTGTTTTGTTTTGTTTTAACGGGAAGGAAAAGGAGCATAGAGTTGGTGGGGAGGTAGGAGAGATTTGGGAGGAGTTGGAAGAAGGAAAAACATGACCAGAATATATTATATAATTTCTTTTCAATTAAAAAAAATAAAAACATGTTATTTTGTTGGTGGTGTTGTGTGTGTGTGTGTGTGTGTGTGTGTGTGTGTGTTTTCTTTGTTTTGCTTTTGCTGGTATAAGATTATTTCTTGTGTTTTCTTGGGTATAGTTATCTTTCTTGGTGGGAATTTTCCTTCTAATCTTCTATTGGGCTGGATTTGTGAATAGATATTGTTTAAATTTGGTTTTGTCTTGGAATATCATGTTTTCTCCATCTATATTGATTGAAAGTTTGCTGGGTATAGGAATCTGCGCTGGTATCTGTGCTCTCTTACGGTATGCAGGACATTTGCCCAGGCCTTTATGGTTTTTAGAGTCTCTGTTGGGAATTCAGGTGTAATTCTGATAGGTCTACCTTTATATGTTACTTGGACTTTTCCCCTTACAGCTTTTAATATTCTCTCTTTGTTCTGTGTATTTAGCATTTTGATGATTTTATAACAAGAGGATTTTCTTTTCTGGTCTAATCTTTTTGATGTTCTGTAGGCTTCTTGCACATTTATGGCCATCTCTTTCTTTAGATTGGGGAAAGTTTCTACTATGATTTTGTCCAAAATATTTTCTGGGCCTTTGAGTTGGGATTCTCCTTCTATTCCTATTATTCTTAGGCATGGTATATGTGGATACCACTCACTTATATGGGGATATTAGCTATAAAGTAAAGGATAATCATGCTGTGGAGAAAGAGGAACACTCCTCCATTGCTGGTGGGATTGCAAGCTGGTACAACCTCTCTGGAAATCAGTTTGGTGGACCCTCAGAAAAATGAACATAGTACTACCTGAGGACTCAGCTATTCCACTCCTGGGCATATACCCAGAAGATGCTCCAACATGTAATAAAGACACATGCTCTACTATGTTCACAGCAGCCATATTTATAGTAGCCAGAAACTGGAAACAACCCAGATGTCCCTCAACAGAACAATGGATACAGAAAATGTGGTACATTTACACAATGGAATACTACTCAACTATTAAAAACAATGACTTCATGAAATTCTTAAGCAAATGGATGGAACTTGAAAATATCATCCTGAGCAAGGTAAATCAGTCACAAAAGAATGAATACGGTATTTACTCACTGATAAGTGGTTATTAGCCCAATAGTTTGGAATACCCAAGCGTCACTTCACAGCAACCATTGGGCTGAGAGTGAGGTCCCAGAGGGAGGAGTTGGAGAAGGGATTGAAGGAGCTGAGGGAGTCAACTGGACAGACCCTCCGGAGCTCCCAGGGATTAGACCACCAACCAAAGAATACACATGGAGGGACCCATGGTGCTGGCCACAAATGTGGAAGAGGAGGGCCTTATTGGCCATCAATGGAAGGAGAGGACCTTGGACCTGAGGGTGTTAGATGCTCCAGTGTAGGGGAATGCTAGAGAGGGAAGATGGAAGGGGGTGGAGTGTGGGAGAGCACACTCATAGAGGCAGGGGGAGAGGGGATGGGATAAAGGTTTCCAAAGGGGAGACCTGGAAAGGGGAAAACACTTGAAATGTAAATAAAGTAAATATACAGTCCAAACAAGGAAAATCATGTTACTATTCTTAGACCCAGAAAGGCTAAGTCAAAGGTGAGCGTTCATGGGGAGATACTTGAATCTCCCTGGGAAGCAGAAATAAAATAAATGTTGTAGGTATACTGTGGGGGTGGAAACAGGGGGAATCAGGTTGAGTCAGGTGATGGAAGGAGAGACTACTGAAATTGGGAGGTATCTCAAGGACAAGAAACCTAGTGCAATTGAAACTTTCTGGAATCTACTAGGGTAACTGGAGCGAAGACTCCTAACAATGGGGTGTGCAGAGCATGAACTGGCCATCTCCTGTAATTAGGCAAGATTTCCAGTGGAGGGTTGGAACACCAACCCAGCCACAAACCTTCCACTTATAATTTGTTCTGTCTGCAATATGTGCTATATTAAACCTCAGAACTTGTGTGAGTGGCCAGCCAATGACTAGTTCAACTTGAGCTTCATGCCATAAGAGGGAGCCCACTCCTGACACTACCTGGAAGGTCAGGGACCAGCATCTGGATAGACTAGAGACCCAAGATAGAACCAAACACAACTGGAAAGAAATAGTCAATGAAATGATTCCAATTGATAATCTGCTATAATCATAGACTAGAACCTAGGATAAACCACATCAGAGAGTCCAGCAACTGATAAGAGCATATGCAGAGACCCACAGCCAAACATTAGGCAGAGCTCAGAGAATCCCAAGAAAGATGCAGAGGAAGGATTGTAAGAGTCAGAGGGGTCAAGGATACCACAAGAACAGATCTCACAGAATCAACAATCCAAGGCTAGTAAGGGCTCACAGAGACTGAAACAACAATTAGTGAGCCTGTATGGGTCTCACCTAAGCCCTCTGAATGTATATTACAGATTGTAGCTTGGTGATTTTGTAGAACCTCTAACAATGTAAGTGGAGGCTGTCTCTGACTCATTTTTTAATTGGGAAAATATTTTTCAATTAAATTATTTATTTATTCACTTTATATCACAATCGCAGCCCCCTTCCAGTCCCCACCTCAGACAGTCTCTCCTCACCTATACCTTCCACCCCTTCTCCTCTGAGAGGGGATACCTCACCCCAGGATACCAACTCATGCTGGTACATCAAGTCACTGTTGGTCTAGGTACATCCTCTCCCACTGAGGCCAGACAAGGCAGCCCAGTTAGGGAAACAAGATCCACAGGCAGACAACAGATTCAGGGATAGCCAACCACCTGGTCCAGTTGTTGAGGGACCCATGTGAAGACCAAGCTGCACATCTGCTACATATGTGTGGGTTGTCTAGGTCCAGCCCATGTATGCCCTTTGGTTGGTGGTTCTGTATCTGGAGACCCCCCCAGGGCCAGGTTAGTTGATTCAGTTGGTCTTGTGGAGTTCCTAACCCATCTGGGTTTTAAAATCCTTCTCCCAACTCTTCCAGAAGACTCTCTGAGCTCTGTCTAATGTTTGGCTGTGGGTCTTTGCATCTGTTTCAGTCAGATGCTGAGTAGATCATCTCAGAGAACAGTTATGCTAGGCTCCTGACTTCAAGCATAAGAGAGTATCATTAATAATGTTACAGATTAGTTCTTTCTATGGGCCAGTTATTGGTTGGCCATTCCCCTAGTGTCTGTTCCATCTTTGTCCCTACACTGCTTGTAAGCAGGACAAATTTTGGGTTAAATGTTTTATGGGTAAGTTGGTATCCTTATCCCTTCACTGAAAGTCCTGCCTGGCTACAGGAGGTGGCCACTTCAGGCTCCATATCCCCCATTGCTAGGAGTACCAGCTAGAGTCACCTTCATAGACTCCCTGGAATCTCACCCATCCCAGGTCTCTGGCACGTCCTAGAGATGCCCTTGCCACCATTTACCCTCCCAGCCCTCTCTCCCAGGCTATCCTTACACCTAATACACCCATCCCATATTCCCCTCTCCCACCCAGTTCCCCCTCTCCATCAACCTCCAATGACTATTTTATTTCCCCTTCTGAGTGAGATTCAAGCATTCTCCCTTGGGCCCTCCTTGTTATTTAGCTTCTTTAGGCCTGCAGATTGTAGTGTAGGTATCCTGTAATTTATAGCTAACATACACTTATAAGTGAGTACATATCACGCATGGTCTTTTGTGACTCAGTTATCTCACTCAGGATGATAGTCTCAAGTTCCATCCATTTGCCTGCAAATTTCATGATGTCTTGTTTTTAATAGCTGAATAGTATTCCATTGTGTCGATATACCACATTTTTTGTATCCATTCTTCAGTTGAGGGACATCTGGGTTGTTTGCAGTTTCTAGTTATTAACAAATAAAGTTTCTATGAACATAGTTGAGCAAGTGTCCTTGTGGGATGGTGGAGCAACTTAGGGATATGCCCAGGAGCAATATACCCGGATCTTGGGGTAGAATTTTTCCCAATTTTCATATAAACCACCAAAGTGGTTTCCAAGTGATTGTACAAGTCTGTACTCCCACCAGCAATGGAAAAGTATTCCCCTTGCTCCACATCCTTGCCAAAACGTGCAGCCCCTAGAGTTTTTTATCTTAGCCATTCTGATGGGAGTAAGCTGAAATCTCAGAGTTGTTCTGATTTGCATTTCCCTGATAACTAAGAATATTGACATTTGTTTCTCAGCCATTGGAGATCCCTCTCTTGAGAATTCTCTGGTTAGCTCTGTACGTCATTTTAAAATTGGGTTATGTGGGTTGTTGGTATCTAACTTCTTGAAATAGATATAGATATAGATATAGATATAGATATAGATATAGATATAGATATAGATATAGATATAGATATATCTCCTCTGTAGGATGTAGGCTTGGTGAAAATCCTTTCCCATTCTGTGGGCTGCCATTTTGTCCTTTTGACAGTATCCTTTGCTTTACAGAAACTTCAGTTTCATAAGGTCTTATTTATTAATTGTTGATCTTAGTGCCTGTGCTGTTGGTGTTCTTTACAGGACATTATCTTCTGTACCAATGCTTTCAAAGCTATTCCTTACTTTCTCATCTATTAAATTTAGTGTATCTGGTTTTATATTAAAGTCTTTAATCTACAGTGTCTTTTACCTGCTTTTGGGACCCCTTTCCTCCTACTGGTTTGCCTCTTTCAGCCTTAATATGAGAGGGGGGGTGCCTAGGCCTGATGTATCTTGTTTGTTGTGTTCTGTTGATATTCCTTGGAGGTCTACCATTTTCTAAAGGGAAATAGAGGTGTGGAGGGGAGGTGGGGGTGGAGATTGTCAGGAGAAGAGGAAATAGTATATGTAAATAAACAAACAAATAGGAAACAGTTAATATTTCTACGTGCATGTCGATGTCACAGTGAGAGCGATTTGCACAATTGATATGTACTAGTAGTTATAATCATTAAAGTAAAGGAAAGATCTTAAATTACTGAGCTCATACTGATCTATAGTAACTAGAAAAGGTAAAACAAATAACACCTTAATTAGATAGAAGAAATAAAATTTAAAATTTATCTATACTTAAAAGGATTAATTTTTCCTAGCAATATAAGGTTGAAAGGAAAAAATGAGGAAGCGCTACTCCATAACAACAACATCAGACTAACCTCGCCTGGAGAGAGAAAGAAAGGAAAGGAAAAGATAGAAATTAAATTGGTATGGTTGAAAAAAGAAAAGAAAATTATTCACAGCATGATTGCTATATAGCAAAATCTGACTGTGTCTTAAAAATAATCTAAAACTGATGGCTGGTGAGCCCAGTTGTGAAGAACTCTTTTTGCTCTTGCAGAGAACTTGGCTTTATTTCCCAGGAACTATGTGGTAGCTCACAACCGCCAAAACTCCAGTTACAAGGGATCATATGTCCTCTTCTGACCCCTAGGAACACCAAGCATTCATGTGGTACATAGATATACATGAAGGCAAAATATTCATACACATAAAATAAGAATGTCTTTAAAAGATAATTTAAAACAAATAATTGAGTTTTGTATGTGGTATAGATAGACTATAGTGGTCTCATCAAGAGGTCCATACTAAGCCATAGAGCCTGTGGATATGTGACTTTGTATGACAAGAGGGAGTTATGATTAAGGTGGACATGTTTAAGAAAGGATGTTTAGGAAAGAAAACTTCTTGAATCTCCTAGGTGACAAGGAATAATCATAAGAGTGAGATAAGAAGGACACTGGAAGAAAGATCAGAAGATGCTATACAGCTAGCTTTTAGATAGAAAATATGGTTGTGAGTCAAATAATGCAGGAAGCCACTGCAAACTAGAAAAGGAAAGTTCTTTTCCAATGCTTCCAGAAAGAATGCAGACCCAGCAACAACTTGATTTTAATCCAGAAAGACTAATTTTGTAGTTGTGGCTTCCAAAATGATCCAGTCATAAATTTGTGTTATTTTAAACTATCCAGCTTGTGGTAATTTATTCCAGCAGCCATAGAAAACTAATGTAGCAAGTTTGCAGGAGATAAGATCAATGAGTAAAATTAAGTGTACATTTATATAATGGCAAAACACCATGAACTAAAATTTTTAAATGCCTCCTACTGTAGTTCCAAAGGTACAGAATACTTAAAGATAAACATGCCAAAAATGGAAACAAATATAGCCAAAAATTACAGAAAACTTCTGAGGAAAATTTGAAACTAAAATATATAGATTATCTATGTTTGTCTTAATATGGACAAAATGTGACTTTCCCCCAAATCTTTCTATAGATTCAATATAATGCAATAAAATTTTCACAAAAAAATACAACCTGATAATAAAATGAAAATGGATGGCATATACCTACAAAGTCAAAATAATTGAACGCAAGAAATTGGATGTCACGTGGACCCCCTGGGAAAAGAATGCTTTAAAATTTGGGGGATCTGCTCCTCTCCGATTGTTAGCTATAACAGTAAGAAGGCATAATTTGACACTTTGTACAGTGTGGTAATCTGGAAAGCTAGACAGAAACAGTGGTGACTGTCCTCAAATATGATGCCTTACTGGAAAGTCTCTGAAGTGGAAGCTCCTTATTATAAATTGATTTCTGCCCAGCCAAAGTATGACCTGATCTCCAGGGGTGGAAGAACAACTTTAAATTATACCAGTTACCCAAAATATCTATGTCTGCTAAGGTCTGGCTATTCACTATCAGCCAAAGGTCCATGTGTTATAGGCATTTTCCCAGGGTGTACCCATTAACCCATATGAAATTACACCTTATGACCTCAGAAAGACACACAGAAATTTCATAATAGTATCATTCATATTAGCACAAAACTAGACAAATAACAAACAAAATCTGTCAATAGGTGAATTAATAAATAACATGTATATTAGTGATCTATATAGTCTATGACAATGTGAAGGGAACATGGAAATAAGGTCATGAAATAAGTCAGATAAAAAAGATACAGATTAAACTATCCCGTGTATACGGGATTCTAAAGGAGATGTCAAGTTTATAGTAACAGAGATCAAATTATGAACTATGCACATGGATGAAGCAATGAATGAGAAGAAATAAAAAGAAAGAATTATGCCCTGTGTCCTGAATTGAGTTTTATACACATAGTATTTTTATACCATGCATGTATCATTTTTTTTATAACTGCAACAAAATATCTGAAAGAAATCACTTAAAAGAGGAATGATTTGTTTTGGCTCAGTGCTTCAGAGGGTTTGATCCATGGGTAGCTATTTCACTTTGGACCTTAGACAATGCAAAATATCCTGGAGAAAGAAATATGTGGCCGTAGAGGCCACTCACATCACAGCAGACAGGAAGATAAAACAGGGGGAAAAAGGAGTTGCAGATCCCTTTAAAGTGACATTCCCAGTAATTTACTTTCTCCAGCTAGGCCCTACTACCAAATAGCCTGTTCAGCTATCTCACTATTATCAGAGGATTAATCCAACAATGAAGCTGCCACCTCCGTATTTTCATCATCTCTCTACTGTGACACTAGTCAGGGACTAAACCTTAAGTACAGAGAGTGAATAACATCATGAGCAAACCATAACACATATCTGCATGCAAGGTAAGCCTTGGTAACTTTAAAAAAACAAACAGCAAATGCATTTTCTCAGAAAACTCAAGGAAATACTTAATACATCTAACAGTCATATTGATTACCACAAACCAGGCAGTATTTGAAATTTTTTCACATAAGTTAATTTAATTCTCACAACAAATATGAACTTTTGCTTTTTCTAGCTGGATAACCTTTGACAGTTTAATTAGCTTTGCTGAGGCCAAGTATTCATTTGTAAAGTGCAAATACCAATAGTAGAACAAAGCAATTGAGCTGTTTGGTTTAAAACAAAAGGAACCTGGAAGTACTTTTCTGGGATCTAAGTAGCTTTGATGCTGTTTTGAGAGCACTCAGTGACACATGGTCACTTTTCATTTACACAGACTTGTCCTGGCCTCTATGTGGAAACAGACCAGCTTGGAGATTATTGCAATTGTCCAAGAAAGGGTTAATAAGCCACAGTCAAAATTGTGGCTGCATATAGAATGGAGAAAGCCCTCCCATTGTTATGCATGAAGGCCCAGAACATTCCACTGAGCATTGAGGAATTAGACTCAGGTTCCAGGATCCCTGCTTGGGAGAGCTTTCCAAGGAGTCAGCCAAAAATGATGGAGTAGGAGCTTGATCTGAAGTGACAACCCTCCATCTGCAGGGCCCTGCATTCATCTCTGAGGTTTTAATCATAATCAATTGACTCTAAACGGCTGCATAACTGTCTGTTCCTTTCAGGGCCACAGCTTTCAATCTAAACCTGTAGAATCTACAGAGTTAATGTCTATAACAAAGACAGGACAGTCATGCACAGATGCAGAGCAGGATGTTTGGCCCCAAGTAGGCTTAAGTGGAAGAAACACAGCACCCGGGTTTTACAGTTTAATTCAGAATCAAATCTGCTATTGGAACAAATGATGGTCATTTTACCCAGTCTACAGCAGGAGCAAGGATCCTAATTCCTTCTGAGAACCTGAGGGGTGCTACAACAAGCCTGGGTGCTCTCTGTCCTCTCTGAATGCAGTTCCCATCCTTGGACACCTAAAAGGTCCAACACATCTTCTGAGAAGGTTCACAGAGCAGTCAGTCTTTAATACTAAAGATATAGTTCTCTATTCTCACTCACAGTTAACTAGGGTCCCCCAGAATCTTTGCTAGGCCTGAATTTGCCTCATTCACAGATATCATAGTCCTTCTTCTTCAGGAACCTCCAGCCTCCAAGGCTCTCCTGGGAGCTGACACCCATAGAAGGAAGGCTTGTTCTTGACATTTCATTTTTCCAGTTATTCTATCTATTGACAATATTTGGTACATTAGAAAATAAATGAATATTTTGGAGAATAACAGGGAATGAAATAGCAGTCAGCCAAACCCTTAGAATGACATGAATATCTTGGCAACTGTTCTCTTCAAAAAGAGAAACATGTGGCAAACCGAATCTGATTCATGGTAAATAGGAACTTTTTCAGCAAAATAAAGGGTTCTATAAACAAGAGCTACAATTAACACTATTGATGTTGCTAAAACTGAAACTTTTCCCTAAGATCAGTGCTATTAGTTGTGTTTACACTATTAGAAAAACACCCAAACCATTTAGCAGCCTAAACAGAGACCCTGCAGTGATTGAGCAATGCCTTCTCATTCTTTCCTCCTCTTAGTCTGTGGTAACTTCTATACTATTTATAGCTACATAGATTTGCCCAGGATAGATAATTCATAGAATTGGAATCTGACAATATTTATCCTTTTGTGTTTTATTTATTTCTTTTACACGATGTTTCTAAACGTTGTGAATATTGTAACACAGACTTGAACTTAATTCATTTTTATGGCTGAACACTACTCTATTATATAATACTACATCTATTTGTCCATCCATTTGATGAATTCTTCAATTGTTTTCATATTATGACTACTATAAATAATTATAACTAATTAACATTGGTTTATAAGTATCTATGGGTTCCTCAGAGACAAAGTCTCTGATGTATGCTTTGGAGTGCAATGGTTGGATCATATGGTTCTAAGATCCTCTCTGGTCCTTTCCTCCATGTTCTCCAGCCCACTTGTTCGCTTTGATCATAATACATGTCACACTCTATGGCCATTACCTATCTATATCTCTCTATCCTTCACAGGATTATGATGTCTAATATATGTAGGATTTTTATATATTTTGTTTCATTGTTATTTCTTCAGCTACAGTTTACCATTTGCAATAACTAATTTAAAAAATATTCATCAGCATGAATCTATAAACAAAATATATTTCTACAATGGAATATCATCCTACCATAAAAACAGCTAAATCCTGACCTAAGTTGTTTCACTTCTCTGTTATCTTCGAAAAATAAAGTAGTAAATGTTCAATCTCCCTTCTAAAAGTCCTGCTTTGTTTTCTAGTAGACACAGGTTTCTTATCTCCTTGAGGTGAGAGCAAAATGTCAACCTAGAACATATCTATGGTTGCTAAGTATTGGAAGACAGCATGAGTAAGCTAGCTCAGAAAAGGATGTGGGAACTAATGTGTGCTCAAATTACTGGATAACTCTCCTCTAAGCCTAAAACTGGCATTTTCAAAATTATGGGATTATATAACTCCAAAGACATAGAGTGCTCCCTTGAGCATTGCAAAGGGCAGCATGTTCTGGCATAAGTGGAACAAAATATTGTTGTAGAGTCTACATCCTTTGGGAGCCACAGCTGTGAATCCAGCATGACTACCTAAGAATGAAGATGTTCTGATACCCCTTCTTTCACTGAGCTATGAAGAAATAGACCGCAGAATTACAAGTGGCAAGGAATTGAGTGCACCAGAGGTTCGCCTGGAAGAAAAGCAGGTCCAGTATGAGCCATAGTGAGGCTGGCAAGGTCACTCTGACCACAACAATAATGGGATGCTGTCTTTATTCCAAGAGAAGGACAAAGACAGGTTTTATGTAGAAATTGCATTTAGACAGCTTGAATATCCCTAAATGAGTTTATACCTAAGCCTTATCTCTGAATCTTGATGTTTCTTTAGTCTTCCACATTAAAATAATGTAATTTAACTGTATGTTTCAATTGGTAGCCATGTTCGTTGTTATCTACCCAAAATTTCTAAATATCTAGACATCATTATATTGGTGATGATGATATAACGTTTCAAGAGCTTTTGAGCATCCTGTGAATCATATCTTAAATTCTGACTATAATCTATGTGACATATTATATATAATGGGGATCATAAAAAATTGATTTTCCAAGGTCCTCAAATAGTTACTGTCATAATTGGACCTTAAAGTACATTACCTCAGTCAAAGAACCTCACTGTTTTCTTCCTGTGGCTCTATTTGACAGTTCTTGTTCTGCATCACATTCCTCTTACTTTCAACAGAAGGAGAGAAGCCATGGATGCCTTTCATTTCCTCACAGGGCCTTTAGTCTAAAGCTCAAGTCCAAGTTTAGTAAGCTTCTACAAAGTAACCAATAATTGAGGCCTGAGTTTGAAAAAGATATCTTTCCACTTGCATGAGATTTGCATTTCAGTTGATAATTGGGGGGAGGGAAATCACATGTAACTGAACTAGGGAGCAGTGAAGATCTCAGCTTTGAAACCATTAGACACAGATCCAGATCCAGATCAGATGAAATCTATCAAAGTCCTGAAAGATTTTTACTGTCAATCAGAGGCACAGTGATATGGCTTCTACAGTTCTGAAATTCATGCTCCTTGGAGTCCTGCACACCCTCCCTTCTCTCTGGAGGGCAAGAATCATGTAAGAGTTAATCAGACATAATGGGTTTTGAGACAAGGTAGTCATCTTGGATCTTTACCAAGTGTCCAGAAATAGGTAATGGATTGATGAGTTAGGTCAGTCTCCTACACCTAGGAAATGAGAGGACAGAATCTAGAGGAATCAAACAAAGCAGCAATCAAAGCCCTAGTCTCAATAAGCACATTCCTGTAGCTGTTCATTTTTGTCTGCTTGGACCCCTACTGGGATTCTACCTCCCTTCTTTGATTACTAAGCTCCCCACCCCCAGCAGCTCAATTCCACCTCAAAGGCCACCACCCAGGAGGAGGATGGATTCTCCTTTGTGTCCAGCCTCTGGGGACCTTCCTACCTGTGCATTTGTTGCCTGTGGTCCTTCACTCCACCCTGCTGTTCACATTCCAAGAATGCACCTCACATTCCTTTGTAAAGCTTGGAGATGCTTGAGACCCATAAATCACTTATCACAGTATCAAAGTACTCAGCACTGAGCCTGGCATAAAGTAAAAGCCCAATAAATGTTCATTGAATTGAATGCTTTGAATAGCATTTGGGGACTGGCACACATCCCCTGATCTCCATGGACCCACTGAGTTTTGGCTCAGAAAGAAAGGAAACATTTGCTCTTCCTGAGTTGGCTCCTGCCTACTGCTGTTTCATTGACTTCAGTCCTCAGCATGTAGGTAAATTGTCTGTTTCCTCAGTTTTGGGCCCTGGACTCCACCTGCCCATTATAGCTTTCCTAATCCAAGCAACAGTGGTTCTTCAAGTAGATTTAATTTAAACTCTCAGTTAGAGAAATCTGCCACTTAGGAAAGTGACCTCCAAGGAGAGAAGACTCGGAAAAGTGATTTGATTCAGTTGAAGAGTTCTTCCTTTATGTATGTAGGGAGAAAATGTAAGACAGATGAAAATGCAATAACACCCCCCCCCCAAAAAAAATCAGCCATAGACCTGGTTGAGTGTCTCCTTTCTTTTTCCCATCCATAGCAGCCCAGTATGAGAGTTCTACACTGAGGTCACAATAAAAAGCCAGTTTCAGAGGTAAAGTGACACTTACTCCCAATCCCTCCCATAGACAGTGGCAACATGTGCATGTCCTTCCTAGTTTGAATTCTAGCTCTGTTGTGAGGTGAGCTAGCCTCCCTCACATCCCTTCAGTCTTCTTACATGGGAATTGATTATCTACATGCCCAGTCTCAGTTACTGGACTGAGATAGTCATGGGTATGCAGCAGATGGACAAATGTAAGGCTTAAAGATGTTTTCTAGCTGGTGCTTCATACATATCTGCCCTGTATAGATTGTTCACCTCAGCCACAAATCCAATCCATACCCATGAAAACACAATTTAATTCAAAGATCGTTTTGAAATGTTTACTGAAGTTGTCCAAAGGCATCTTGTTTATGAGTGATTAATATTCCACTCATTCAGTCTACTATTTATATTAGATTGGTTTTGTCCATTCATAGGTTGATTGAGTTGATTCATACCTTTGAATATTCATCTACATCATATGTTAGGACACAGTTTTCTATAATAGCTGTGTTAATTTACATCCACACAAAAAGTGTATATGAGTTCTCTTTTCTCCACACCCTTATCAGCAAGTGCTTATCTTATTGTTTTTGTTAGTAGTCATTCCAGTAAGAATGATATCGCATTGTGGCTTTGATTTGCATTTTCCCAGTGACTAGTGATATGGAACACTGTTTTACACATTTGTTTAAACTGATATGAAAAAGTATATACTAATCTACCACATAATGTGTGTGTGTGTGTGTGTGCTTACGTGTGTGTGTGCATGCATGGCATCCCAGCATTCAAGTGGTTGAGGCAAGAGGATTATGATTTTTAAATAAACCTGGGCTGTGTTTTTTAAAGACCTATCTTAGAAAATTCACTTGACTACAATTCATGACCACAACCTTCTTTGTCTTTTACCTTACATTGAAAGAATTCAGTATTTCATAATAAGTATGGCACTAAGCAATAAGTTATCACATCTTTCTGTTAGATTGGGCATGTCTTTATAGATATCAGCTTGTTGACTTTTTTCCTCTTAATAAAACTAATTTTTTTCTCACATAATATATCCTGATCATGTTTTTCCTTCCTCTACTCATTCTTGTTCTTCCATGCCTATTCAGATTCATCGTTTTATGTCTCTAGTTAGAAAACAAATAGGCTTCATATAATATGACTATAATATGATAATAAAATAAAAATATGATAAGATAAAACAAAAACTATTATATAAGAATAGGAAAAAACAGACAGAAGGTAAAGAGCCCAAGATAAGGCACAAGAGTTCACACAATCAGGAAACCCATTAAAACACTAAACTGGAAGCCATAATATATATACAGAATACCTGGTGCAGACCCTCACAGGCCCTGTTTATGCTGCCTCAGTCTCTGTAAGTTCATATGCGCATTGATCATGTTGATTTAGAGGGCCTTGTTTTCTTGGTCTCCTCCATCTCAAACCTGCTTCCTCTTCTGTGGGGTTTCCTGGACCCTAAGGGGAGGGATTTTATGGAGATATCCTGTTTAGAGCTTCTCTAATGATGACAACTAAGACACTGATCTCTGAGTATAGCAAAATGTCATTAAGAGTCATTTTATTGCTATACTTTTGATTTATTTTCTTTTAAAAACAATTTAGAACAGTATTATTTTGTTTTACCTGAGGTCTCTGGACTATCTAGTCTCAGGCTCTTGGCCACCCAAGCAGTGTCAAGCATGGATTCCATCTCATGGAGGGGGTCTTAAGTCAGATCAGATTATCAGTTGGTTGTTCCCATGAGCTTTGTGCTGCCATTTTCCTAGCATGTCTTGAAGGCAGGGAACCACTGTAGATCAAAAGGTTTGTAGCTGGGTTGATGTTTCCATTGCTCTTTTGGTAGCATGAAGAGTACCTTCCCCTCAGAGACACTAGAACAGAGATAAAGGCTGTATATAGGGACCGGTTCAATTTCTGTATGTTCAATGGATTATATAGGTGTTGTCTTCAGCAATGGGGCTTTGTTGGCAATTTGTGAAGAGCAACCTGAAGTCTTAACAAATTGTAAAGAGCAACCTGAAGTCTCAACAAAAGCCTGGGCTGTTTGAGAATTCCCATGGGATACCTCTGGTCAACTTCTCAGTTATATTTAACTAATATACATAATACAAAATAATACTTATAAATATAAAATAAAAGTAAATAAAACTTGTTTTCTTAATCAAGAACTATTGTTAAAAGTTTTCAAATAGGTTTTATGTGTCTATTGAAAAGTTAATTTGATTTCTATCCTTTATAATTCATATTGTGAATTATACCAATTACTTTTCAAATGTTTAACCAATCTTAACTCACAAAATAATCCATACTTATTATATCATAAATGTTCATGCATATATTAACATGTTTAACAAATTTAGTATGCTTTTAAAATTCTGTTTTCATGAGGAATACTGTTCTATGATTGTTGGCATGTCCTTTGTCATATTACGATGCAAAAGTTGTTGTCTTTTTAAAAGAATATGGTTTTGTTCGGTTTTCCTCTGTGTTCAGAAGTAGTTTGTATAGGAAAGGTGTCATTTTCCCCTAAATGATTGAGAGTGTTTACCGATGAAACCATCTGGGTATGGGGGCTTCTTTTAACAAAGGTTTTTGAAGTTAATTAATTTTAATTCATATACAACTATGCAGATGTAGTGCATCATCATGTATTAGTTTCAAAAAGCTCCATTCTTCAACTAATTTCCTATTATTTTTGCTTTGCATTGCTTGTTTGTTTTAATTATGACACAGAGTCTAACACTGTAACCCAAGGTGGCCTAGCCTAGTCAGTAGCGCAGACTGGCCTCCAACTTGCAGTAATCCTTTTGGCTCAGCTCCCTCCCTCCATCTTCCCCCCCCCCCACTTTCCCTCCCTCTCTCTCCTTCTCTCTCTCTTGCACATGTGTGTGTGTGTGTGTGTGTGTGTGTGTGTGTGTGGTATGTCTTTCTTTATAATTAATTTGTGCTACTTTCTGTAGCTTTCTACAACAAAATTTTAGATTTTATTTTGCCTACTTTGTTTTATTATGTGTAATAGAAACAGAAGCAATTTATTAACAAGAGAAAGGCACTCCAGAGAATGGAACCTGGCTAGAGAGCTACGACAGTACCAAGACTCAAAGGTCACTTTTTATTTCTAAACATTGGTTTATTTTCATTAATCATGTTTTGATAACTTGCATTTCATTATCATTCAGAAATTAAAATCAATTCTAATTCCATGTATGACTTTAAAGAGAGGGATAATGTTAAGATTTATATCTTCAGTGGAATTTTTGCCTAGTAATTGGTAAGATGCAACTGTTAAAAAATGGGAAATTCCAAGGAAGAGGAAATAGGATAATGTTTTTTAACATTTTGAGGGATAAAGGGTAGACAAGAAAAAGATTTAATAGGCATTTGGAATAAAGGAGGGAATGTAGGGAGCTCAACTTATACAGAAAGCCTTTTGAAAAGCCATATGCAAACCTAATAGTGTAGACTCTTCCTAAAACATGCGTATGATAGGGAAGCAATACCACAACCAGGCTTTATATGCTACCAAATAAACAGCCCAGTACCAGGAGTGAATTACATCTTTTTGAGTCATGGGCCAAAGGGGTTCCATAGATACCTCCAAATATTATAGGCAATTATCAATGCTATTGGTTACCTTCCACAACTTAATGGTGCAATTCTATTGCTGAATATGTCACATGCATTTGTCACTGAATATGGAAAAATTAAGGTAGTTCTCAATTAGAAGCTTTACCACTATTGCCTGGTGTTCGTGGTGTTGGAAGGTACTATTTTTCTGTCAAACAAACATGCCAATAAAATGAGTCCTAATGCCATATTGAATACCTACAGACCAGCACTTCCTGTGACCCTCATCAGCAAAGCTTCTTTTCTCAGTAGATAACAATTAACACAGAGATCCACAACTGGACAACAAGCAGAGAGACTTTGGAGCACTCAGCACTAAGTGAGATGTCTGGATCACAACCCTTTCCTCAGGGATTAGGGATATATGAAGAAAAGGAGGCAGGTAGATGTTAGACTCAGAAATGGTGGATGGCTCCAAATCAATACAACAGGGCTGATGCACATATGAATTCACAGAGACCATGACAACATGCACAAGACCTGCACAAGTTCAAGCCAGCCAAAATCTCAGCATAGAGAAGGGGAAACAGATAAAAATTCTCACCCCTAATTAACTATTTGTAATTGATAGTTCCCGGAAGGTGGAAAATCAGTTTTTTTCAATGGAGTGACAAGGAATATATCAACCACATTCTAGGGCAGGCCCCATGTTCAGGAGTAATTAGCCAGCACAGAATAGACTTCATGATTTGTTTATTTTTGTGATGAGGGCTTGATTTATCTTTTTAAAAGAGAAATACAGAACATGAAGTTAAGTAGGTATGGAGAAAAGAAGAATCTGAAATGAGTTGCAGGTGGGGAAAGAATGTGATCAAAATATATTTCATGAAAAGTTTTTAAGAACTTCAACAACTTGGGCTGTGTTCCTCTTTCAATTCTGTCAATCTATGTTTCATGCCTTTTAAATTTTTTTATTGTCTGCATGTAGTTGTGGTTATTAAAAAGTTCTGATTCATTGTGATTTTACTATGAAAAATTCCTATTTATCTCTCTTAACAGTCTGTCTTAATATTTATGTTGCTGATGCTTTCCATTGGTAACTATATAAAGTACAACTTACATGTTTGTATATGAAGCATATCTATTTTAAAGAAGATATATCCAGGTATTTTCTTTATATGGTTTAATAATTTCTACTTTTCAATCCACTGTTCATATCATTAAATTTAATAGAGTTTTCATCATTTCCTTTGTTTTGTATTTGTTCCTTTTCCTTTGTTTTAATGTTATCAGATTCTCACATATATCGCCAATTCATATTCCTTTTTAATTTTTCTGTGTTTTTGAGACATGGCCATGCTATACATATATATATATATACTATACTATGTACTATACACTATGTACACATAGTACACTAGTACTATGTACTATATACATATATATATATATATATATATATATATAGTGTATGTATATGTGTATTATATATGCCCATACTGTCCTAAAACTCTCAGGAGTCCTTCTACCTCAGACTTCCAAGTGCTAGGATCACAGTTGTGTGCCATTCAGGCCAGTTCAATTACTTTAAAATGTTCATAATAATAATTATATATATATGATATTACCCAATCATAAAAATCATGACATTCTGTCTTTTACAACATTATGCTAAGTGAAATAAGTCAGGCGTATAAAATAATTATATTTAACAGTTAGTTTTCATTATTTCCGACTTAACACTAAATTCCTCATGTCTTATATATAGATAAAGTGGACTATGGGAGACCAGTAGATTTTTTTTTCCATTTTCTTTCATTCTCCAGCTGTGGTGTAAGCAATTTGGTTCCACCATATGTTTCTGTAATGATGTATTATCACATAAATGTCTCTAAAGCAGTATGAATATGGACTTAATCCTTTAAAACTACTAGCAAAAATAAACATTTTGCCTTTATAAGTAGATTATCTCAGATGTTTGTTACAGTGAGCAAAAGCTCATTGGCACAATATTTGACATTAGTGATTTCTTTCATTTATGCTAATATCTGCCTGACTCTAAAGACCATATCTTACCCCAGATTTCTTAAACACTGTATTAATTTTAATCAAAACAAGGGTCTTGTGCTCATCTAATCCTTAAAAATCATAGTGTTATATGTTTGACCAGTGAACAGTGCTGCCCACATGACCTTATGGATGGCCAAAGCCAAGTGCTCCTTTGCTTCCCCTAAGCTGCCAAATAGCATGACAACTCTTTTGAAATTTGCTCTCATCTCATCTGGTATCAAGACTTCAACTTATATATGATTATGAATGTCTGTCATGTGTCCCATAAAGTTACTTTTTTCAAAGTTTTCTCTTAGCTTGTGAATCCAGAGCCAGAGACATTCTTTCTTGTACTGTCTATGTATCTATGTAAGTCATACATGTTTCAGATCTTCAGCCTATTTTCCCAAGCCTTCCAAAGTATAGTACTTCTAAACCTCACTTTCAGAGACATCACAGTGACAGGAAAGGCATATAATTGTAAGCCATGTGTTCTCTTCAGTCAAGTGGTCTGAACTCAACACAGCTTCACTATTAATAAAAGACATATGACCACAGACAACTTACTTACGTTAGTTAGTTAGCTTGTTAGTTAGTTAGCCCTTAGTTAGCTCATATGTAAAATGAGAATAAAATTGTTAAGACAAAGTCATGGAGAGTTGGAATACACTAGTTAGCATACTATATAACTTCAAAAAAGCACATATATATTAAAGGATAGATAGCTTTTAAAATTATTGAGGCATAAAGGGTCCCTGGTCTCTTCAGAGCTTATACTTCTCATCATCCAGACCAATGCTATTCTATGTGTGGTTCAAAGATAGTTACCCATCCTTAAGGGTATAAAGATCTTATGCCAGTTTGTAAACAAAATGATCACTAAATACATAATTTAATACATCTGACATCTTGTCCTAGCAAGACTGTCTCCACGGAGGACTTGGTGCATCAATTTACATTCTGCTCATGGATTGAAGGCTGAAGGTACTATTATGGAGGGCACCGGAAATTTCAGTTGGTGGGTTCCTAGTGGATGATTTCAGTCACTGGAGGACATGGTTTTTGGAGTTATACCTTGACCCTGGCTTTTTCTAGTCTCTTCTTTATTTCATAGCTTCTACAAGTTCCATTATCCTGGGTTTTTTGTTTGTTTTTGTTTGTTTGGATTTTGTTTTTCTTTTGTTTTGTTTTCCCCAGCTCATATCACTCTATCCAGACCCATACTTCTGGAGGAAGCACCATTATCCCCTAGAGGCCAGACCAGCACCCAGATCCCCAGGTAAGCCCCCACTCAGGGACCATCAAACTCCCCCAGAACCCACCCATCCTAACCCTAGCTTCCCCTTCCCATCATCACTCTATCCCAGCCCACATCTCCAGTGGAAGCCCCAGCTCCACCAGAAGTCAAGCCAGCACCCAGAACAATATATATTTTGAGTACTTTCAAGCCTCCATGTTGTACTCAGGGAATGAAATGAGTGGAAGTGAAGGCAGAGACCCTGATGTTAGTTCTAATTCTGATGTTGAGATGCTAAATGATCAGTGATCAGACACGTAAACTCTAAACCTTTTTTTCATCTGTTACCCATTTTCATGCCTTCTTCATAAGTTTTATGTGTCCTAGATTGTTGTAACAGTGGCAGAAAGTACTTTGCTTGCATTATCTGGGAACATACAGATAGTTCCTCAATGCTGCAGACAGACCTTGACAAAAATATTTAGGAGAAAAGCATGACTCTTAGCTTCCTGATACTAAAAACCAGGCCTTGAGACTTCTAGACTCAGATTAAAAAGAGGTAACCAAAGGCAACCAAAACCATCATTCATTTTCTTCCAAATGATGTTTTTGTGTTTGAGCAAAGCACCTTTCATTAAAAGGCACTGTCTAATTTAAGGGCTGGCAATGACATTGACCATCACATTACTTTAAATTGCCCAAACATACAATATTATTGGTACACGCATAGAGTGGAAAGAAAATAGTATATGTAGCTGTGTAGCTAATAGGGAGGACATTGAGGCTCAAAGCACCAAGTACATGCCCACAGGCAATCAGCCAATCCAAGAAAGCATTGTGTCCATACCCTTACCAGAGCACTAATCATAGTCCTTCTTGGAATTAGTAATAGTCCAGCACTAATGGCTCCAAAAAGGGCCATATTGTTTCCCTAATCATTAATTCCCAGAAAAATGGACTACATTGAACTCATTATTGCTTTAACATACTCATTAGATGAAATGTACAAGTTAACTTCCTCAGAGAAAGGCAGAAATCTGACCATATGAACTCAGTCCTCACCTTCCCTATCCCAGAAATCTGTGGCAGCAACTGTTAATTCTTTGCCAGGAATCAGCTTATATCCACCTGATGACATTGACGTCTGCACTTACAGGTTTATTGCTTCCTACTTGCTTAGCAAGTCTGCTAGACAACAGGAAGATAGTCAGGAAGAAGGCACTGAGAGGAAAGAAGAGTGGGTACAAAAATAAGATAAAAGGGGAAAAGAGAGGGGGAGGTAAAAGGAGAGAGGAAAGGAAACGGAAAGAATTTCTAAGCAAAATAGCAAAAACAGTGCTGGGTTACACATAGTATGTCTGGCTTCATAGAGGAAGTTTTAAAATATGCTTTATTATTTGTCCCTGTGAAAAATACCATTATAAGACCAATTGGAGAGATTGGAGGGGAAGACTACCCAATGTCGTATGACTTATTAAAAATTAGATTGTAAATCCTTGACAACAATAAAGTCCAAGGCTCTTTCCCACAGACCATAATTATCTATATTTCCCCTTAAGCAGAGTCTTCATGGACTCATCAAACTCAAGAAGCACAGTGAGATAATTATAGCTCCCATTGTGGCCAAAACCATTTATGAGCAGGGTTGCAGGGTCCCTTCTCAGGTCTTCTTTTGCAGTCTGGGTTTTGTCAACAGTGGGGTAGCCTCCACAAAAACTTAATCTTACATCTTCATCATAGAAAAGGTCTCCCTTCTTGTCTATCAAGTTAATTTCTCTCTTTCTAGAGATCCTTGGGAAGTGAAGGAAGGGCTACAGCTGGAACAAGTGATAGATGGCTGCAGAAAACAGCATCAAGATGGAATCTGGAAAAACAGGGATTTGTTTGTTTGATTGATTAAGGGAACTAGGCTATTTCTACAAACCCTCACAACTCCCATGACTCTGTTGGTTGGTAATAGAGATTGCTGCCCCTAGCAAACTGTGACCTTCAGTCTCCTTTGTGACTGCAGCGTCCAGCAGAGATACAGTACATCAGTACTCCATATGCATGCTTGACCAAGAACATAGACAACAGACTAGATAGTATCACTCATTCTGTAGCTTCCTCAGCTTATTTGCTTGGCAGAGACAGTTTGGTAAAGTAGACTGAAGGATCAATCTAGATCACCATCAGGTAAAGATAATGTGCACAGGGGGTTGGGCCTACAGGGAAGACTTTTCCTCAGGTCACAGTTGTCTACCCAAGGCACAAAGAATAAAACAAATTACAACAATCTCTTTTGCAGATAGCCAGATGAGCCATGTTCATATGTGTGGCTTGGCTTCATCTCTGGTCAAAATACTCAGAAGCAGTAGTATAAGTGGTCAGGTCCATTTAGGGGGTACACAGATGGCTGACCACTGGGGCCACATTTAGCAGGCTCAAAGTCAGATAGGCCAGGAGAATTTCAGAAAGTATATGGCTGAGGTACACATGAATCTTCCCAAAGTGATGCCTCAAGCAATGTTTGGTGGCAGAATGAAGCTACAGCACACCAGAGTTCTGGCATTCTGTAGGTGAGCAAGAGCACCACAAGAGGTTTCCTTTGAACCTGCTTGGTAACTCAGCTGCCATAGTATTGTTAGTCATGAGACATACTTGCTTTCCTTTGGAAATGCTTGAGAAAGTTGGACTTAATATGATAATATACTGTTGGGCCCCATTTTGGCCTTCATTTGGGCCTTGAGGACAAACCTGAGCCTTGCTCAAGTTTCTGCAACCTTGTGGGAGAACCTAAGCCTGGCTTGAGTTTTGAGACCTGTCTCAACCACTTTCGTATCAGGGTGACTCAGCAAGATCAGTTTGGCCCTGCTTCTGCCCCACCATTGCTGATGTGAAGCTTTGCCATTGGCCCTGCCAGTTACCCCTTACCTCCACCACCCTTCCCTGCCTCCTACTTCATCTCTCCCCATACCTAAGTGCCCACCCCCTTTTGTCTTCTCTATATAAGTGAGAGAGATTGCTACATTAAAGTTGAGTTCCTGCTTCGACAAGACTCCTGGCCTGGCGTGTTTCTTTTGGGCCATCAACACTTGCCATCCTGCTCAGCCCTGGACAGACCCAGCTGGATCAAGTTCTCTCCTCTTGCCTAGATCCACCGGCAGGGAGCCGACATAATGGTGCCCCATGTAAGGAACTTCTCCCTCCTCCTAACAGAAGAACACTAATGGGCTCATCGGTCTCCGGGTGAGTGTATCTCCATAAATTGTGGTGCAGTTATCCTCCAAGTCTGATCCCACCCTTGAACATCTTTATCCCTCTTTGTACCCCTCAAACAACCCTTTTCAGAGTCCTTCCATGCTGCCTGAGGCCCCGCTGCCTTACAACAGGGAGGGGCTCGGCACCCAGTATGCCACCAGCCTTTATCCAGTGAATGTAACCCCAAAGGCTTGGTATCCTTGGGATCCCCAAAAGGTTAAAGAACTCAAGAAGGCAGTGGCTGAGGACAACCCCAATTCCCCCTGGGCTGAGACTATCCTTGAGGGCCTGGCACACCACATGTGCATCGCCCAAGACTGGAAGGATTTGGCTGAGGCTGTCCTCTCAGGGCCAGCCTACCTCAAATGAACTGAAGAGTGTCAAGTCCGGGGGGGAGTGGAACCAAAGTACTCAGCCTCCAGTCCCCATCACTGCTGGCATGCTTGACAGCACAGCTGATCAGTACTCTACAGGCACCCAGCTGGCAGCCATATCCCCTACCCTTAACAAGATCAGGTTAGAGCCATTGGCCTTACCGCCTGGAGAAAGCTTGACGAGGGACCTTCCAAGTGTCCCATACTGGGGAATTAACCAAAAGCTCACTGAGGATCTTGCCTCCTTCATAGATAGGGTTCGGGTTGGTGGGTGGGGGAATACCCCCATAGAGGCAGGGGAGGGGGAAGGGAATAGGGAGGTTCCAAAGGGGAGATCTGGAAAGGGGAAAACATTTGAAATGTAAATAAAGTTTTAAAAAAAAGGCAAATAAATAAATAAAGTGATGATGCAAGAAAAAAAAGAAAAAAGAGTTTACGGAGAAAATTCCCTGCAGGCGAACTCTGAGACTGGTTTGTCCGCTCTCTGGTCTGGAATGGAATGAATGCTGGGTCATGCAGCCAGGGTATTAACAAATGGATTATTGCCCCCAGAGATGTCAACTCCTCCTCCGTTCAGATTAGGGCCTCAGTCGATCCTTTAAGAGGCCCATAAGGAAGATGTGACTGTTCTTATTAATGCCCTCCAACAAACCCCAGTCAACCAGGGCCAGACTTGTTTTGGGTTTGGTAAAGAGGGCCATTTTAAAAGAGAGTGACCCAATCTGACAAAAGCCACCACACCCCCATACAGGTGCACCCCTTGCCCCAGGTGCGAAATGGGCTTCCACAGGGCCAGGGACTGTAAGTCTGAGTTCAACCTAAATGATCAGCCTTTAAACTACCCCGGGAGGCCAACCCCAGTCCCATTAAATATGGGGAAGCCTCCAGTTAGTGCTAACTGGACTGTGCCTCTTGTCCTTGGTCTCTGCCCTAAGATGACCCTTGCCATAGGCAGAAAGACTTTCCGGTTCCCCATTAACACCAGCCAGATCAAACTGTAATTAGAAAGGAGGAAGTCCCCCACTCTTGGCAGCTCATTCCAGGCCAGCCCTTACTGGGTGTGGGGGGACAATTGACCTCATGGGAGACTGCCTCCTGGCTCTCCTGGGAGGACCATGATGGCTATAGTGATGAAATGCGCCCTCTTGTGATTTCCAGCCTGACAGCCAGCCTTCTGGTCCAAGATATACTTAGGGAGGCTGATGCCTTTATCGCCACTGATCATAAAATGTTTTATTATGAACTTTTGGATACAGAAGAGTATGAACTGTCTTTTGAGCAGGGAAAGATGGTGTTTCCAAATTATAGGGGCAATTCTCATTTTGAGAAGATGCACCAATAATGCCCTTTGTCTCACCCCCAATTCTAAAGGCCACTGCTCGGCCCCCAGTACCTAAGATCCACTGGAAACTGGGAAACCCCATCTGGGTTGAGCAGTGGCCTATCCCTGCCCCAAAATTACAACAATTACACCTTTTGGTACAACAGCATTTAAAATTAGGACATTTAAGGGCCTCTGCCAGACCCTGGAACTCTCCTGTCTTTGTGATTAAAAAGGCCAATGGGTCATGGAGGCTACTACATGATTTGAGGAAAATTAATGAAAGGATGATCCTCTTTAGGACAACCCAGAGGGGACTCTCATGGATCCCAGAGATCCCCAGCACCTATTATTTGATAATCATTGATATTAAAGATTGTTTTTACTCTATTCCCCTACACCCTGAAGATTGTGGGAAGTTTGCCTTTTCTGTTCCTTCTGTTAATTTTGGCAGGCCTGATTCTAGATTCTATGGACACTGCTACTCCAAGGCACCATCAATACCGCCCCCCATGTGTCAATATTATATGCTTAATATCTTTTCATCCTTTTTAGGTGATTCCAGTATTTTATTTTACATTTATATGGATGATATTATTTTGGGTGCTCCTAGCTTTTCAGATCTTCAGGAGCTTACCAATAAGTGTCTTTCTATCCTTAAATATAATCATTTTTGTATGGCTCCTGAAAAGGTTCAGAGGGTGCCACCATTTAAGATCCTGGGCTCCATGTTATCCTTGGATGTTGTGTCCCCTGTTAAGCCTCAATTTCAAATTCAAGATTCTTATCCCCCCCCCCAAACACAGTTACAAAAGCTTTTAGGAGAAATCAATTGGATGAGGTCTTGGATATCCATTGCCACAGAAGATCTAACACCATTGTTTGACATCCTTAAAGGAAGTGACCTCTCTTAAAGGAGGTCCTCCTTAAAGGAGCCAACAATATACAAGGGAAATTAAAGCATACTTGATGAGAATCTGTAATTAAGTGCACAGTTGCTGAGTAGTACCCCAAATGCTGTAGAAATTGAAGGACAGGCTTCAGTGGAGGGTAAGTAATATGGTGGTGGCTGGAGCTCTGACATTGGTGAATGTATGAGTTTTCCACACAGATTTTGGGAAGGACCATGTTTGGGGCTAGAATGAGGGAGACGGGAAGAAGGAAGAGGGCTCTGGTGGAGACTTGACCTAAGTCCAAGAGTTCTGGTTGTGAAAGGGGAAGAGTGGAGCAGGCTGAGAATTAAACAGGTCACACGGTTGGTTATTGGGTTGGAAGTACTGCAGAATCTAAACTCCATGACTCTGGGTAGATGTGGAAGAATAAATTAAATCTATCGGCAACAATGATGACAACAACAAAGGTAAGGTATGAAGGAGGACTCTGGAATGAAGTAGCTTCAGGAGAAAACTGCTTTCAGGAATCACACCCACATTGCACAATAGTTCTTCATTGAGACACCCACCAATATATACCTACTTTAAAAAGACCATAATACTGTCATCAATTCAGTGCCTAAAATGCTCTATTTGCTTCACAAAGAACAATGAATTTGAGTCCCACAAACATCAGTGAGATGAACATTGTTATTCTCTCTATACCACAGCTAAGAATACTGAAACACAGAAAGGCTAAATAGTTTTCTCATAGTCACATGGCTTCTAACTAGCAGAATCAAGATCGAAAGCCAGGTATTCTGCTTCCCAATTCACTCTCTCATCCAAATGGGTTCCCTAGGGAGATCTACCATGGACTTCCATTAAGAACATTGTTTTTCATTACGTTTAAACAGTTTTGAAAACTAGGGGATCTTAAAGGACTTAAGACTCAAAAGAGACGTGGTAAGATGAGAGAATAGAGTGGAGAACTTCAGGTCTGTAGCCAGTGTGTTGCTGTTAATTTACATACTAACCTATTACCCTAGATGAAGCAGCAGGAAAACCCCAGCACTACTTTAAAGTCCTAACCCCATTGGCTACATTGGAAACTTAGAGGCTGAACATATGAAAAAACATGCCCCCTTTTGGCCTATAGCCCTGGAGTGGTAGGTGAGTGATGAGATGATAGGGCTATGAGTGGGTATGGAGGAATAAGAAGAGAACAGAATCCAGTAAAACATGTACAAGGGGTGAGGGAAGATGAGGTCCCACAGCCAAAGAATAGGAGGGAAGCATTTTTCCAGAGTCTGGATAATGAGAAAGATTGTGTAGGGTGACTTATGATGCTTTGAAATCAGATAAAGACCTTAAAGAAACTTATTGGAGAAGAGTGAACTGCCGTGAGATTGAATTGTAGATGGAGGGGGTGCTTTCAGGTTGTTTTCAGACACTGAAAAGGGTAGGTACCTAAAGGAATACCAGGAACAGAGACAATATGTGTACTGGATTCAAGGCTACATGCTTTATAAATTGTAATTTTTTTTGTGATATGCTATGTCATGACCCTTGTGTTGGCTGAAGCTCATGGACTTCTCAGAAGAATGTTGTTAATGCATAATATACACACATAAAATTGTTAATGATATGCTATTTCCAAATATTAACTAAATCTATTGTACATGCCAGCATGAATGCTTCTTTATTAATGCATAAACTAAAATCTAATGTCATTTCTAAGTAATGACTACTCTAAAGGCTATCTGGAGGTAACTGTAATAAGAATGTGGTATAAATAAGATTTTTCTCACTTGTTAAATTTTGTGTATTGCTAATGTTCCTGTGTTTCATTGCCTGTGTTCAAAGAAAATGAGAAATTTCAATTTGACCTTCATGAAAACAGAAATTCAAATTTTCTTTTCCCAAGATTGCAAGGCCTTCATTGATAGACAACACAAATTCCTTGGCCTTGGATTGCAATGACTGGAGAATTTGTCCTAGGTTTCTTCTCATATAACCTTTGAAAGTGGCCTCCAACTCTTGATGACAAGCTCCCAGATACTCTTTTCACCTCTTCTACAAACAGTCACAAATATTATGCAAGGGAAGTCCAAATCTAAGTTTAGTGTTCTCCTAGCCACCTCTGTAAGTCCCCATGTTAAAGGAACCATTCATGCTGTATATGAAATGAGATTCCTCTGAAACTTTGTCAATTGGTTAAAAAAGCATTTTGACCAAGATCACCACTACTATTTGAATGATTCAGATGCACAGTATCAGAGTCCTGTGAAAAAGTACACACATTGGTTAGATAAAACATAAATATTTATTACCAGTTACACTTTTATAGTAAGCCCCAATGCAATTGGTAAATAAAGCAAATGAGAAAAGACTGAGCTTGGCTGTGGTGATATAGTTCTGTAGTCCAAGCACTTGTGAGGCTGAAGTCAAAAGATTACTTTTTGTGTGTGCCAGACTGAGCTATCAGGTAGCAGGAAAACCAAGGCAAGAGCCTGTATGAAAATAAATAACAGCAGCAATAAGAGAATGAGAGAGCAGGGAAGGAGAGAGAGGGAGAGAGAAAATAAACACAGATGACTAATTGAATTCTAGCAAAAGAAAGCCGGAAAGGGCTTTAAAGACTTGTCTCAGTTGAAAATGCTCATTCCCCAGTGAAGCCCAGAGTAGTTTACTGTTGGATAGCTCTGGATAACTTCTGTCTTCTGGCCTCAGGAGCTCTACCTATTTGAGAAGAGATGATCTAATTGTTTTTGGAAGATGATCCTAGAAATTCTATTCAGAATATTTAGCTGCTGCCTTTGCCTTCATGTCCCTGTATCTCTCATGTCAAGAACTCAAACATTTCCTGTAGTGGTTATCCTTTTGAGCATACTGGGGCCTACAGTGGGTTCAAGGCTGTTCCATCTGGCTATAAGAACAGGACTTGAAAGATGAGTGGCAGCTGAAATGTTTTGGAATCTATGATCCTCTTTCCTGGTTTCCAGAGAAGTCAATTGAGTTCTCGTCTTCCTCATCCTTCTTCATAACCATCTGTTAATGGTTGCTGTTGTCAACTTGGTAGGAATTAGAATCATCATGGAAACAAATCTCTGGGCATGCCTGAGAATCACTCTCTACAACACATTAATCAAGGTGGAAAGTCATGTTCTAAATGTGCACAGCATGATTTCACAGGCTGAGGTTCTAGAATTAATATCAACAGGAGCAGGGTCTGTCTATGACTCTGTTGCCTACCTTTGGACCCCTTTCCCTAACCAGGCTGCCTTGTCTAGCCTCAACAGGAGAAGATGTGCCCAGTCATACTGCAACTTGATATGCCAAGGCAGGTTGATATAAATGGGAGGCCTCTCCTTCTCTGAGGAGAAAGAAAGGGAACATGGTGGGGGGAGTGGGGAGGCACTTGGGGAATTGGGGAGGGACTGGGAGGAGAGGAAGGAGGGGGTATAAAGTAAATTAATTAATTAATAATAAAAACTAAGAAAATGAACCATATAAGAACATCTAGCTCTCTGCTTCCTGACTGCAAGACTGTTTTTTATCATGTTCATGCCACCACGCCTTCCCTCACCATGGTGTGGAAAGTGTGCCAAAGTAAACTTTGTCTTTCTTAAATTGCTTTACTCACAACTTTATCATAGCAACAAAAAGGAAGTAATATAATTGCCATCATGGTTATTATAGTCATCATCATTGTCATATCATCATCATCATCATCATCAGCAGCAGCAGCAGCAGCAGCAGCAGCAGCAGCAGCAGCAGCATGAATTGCTTTTTCATTTTTTAAAACAGGTTGGCAGGTACAGACTTTAACTCACACCCAGGACCAAATGAGCCACTTAATTTTCAGGACTTCAAGTTGTGCCTCAGATTTGAGTTATATCTCTTCCTCTTCCTGGTGGATTAGATGACTTTAAGAAATTCTCAGTATTTCTCAAGTATAGCCTTTTACCTGCAAAAGATGAAACTCAGCTTTTAGATGTTTAGCTCTCATTGCTGTTGAGAAGATTATGAGCTGACGTCAGTCACAATGTGCTTCTGGTGTTTTTCAGTGTTCTCTCTCGATCCACCTGTGCATTACTGAGAAAGTTGGTTTCTTGCCGTCATGCTGCTTTTGTGTTTTCGAGAGGGAGCACTTGACAGAAACACCAGCACATGGGGCAGTGAAATCTGTGAAGAATGTAATTTTCTATTTTTCTTTTCTCACACAAAAAGAAAAATGATTTACTGTATTTGCTCTGCAGAGTTTGATGTCAAACAACTGTAGCCACAACCACATTAGGGAGTGACAAATCTGGAGCTTGTTGTCAGACTTGATGAACAATTTATGAGGCTGAAATACACGTTGAGTTCTAACCTTCTAGTCCAGGGATCTGTGGCAGGGCAAAGGCCAGAAGCTACCCAGACAGCCTCAAATTTCAGCCATATAACAACAGTAAATGATAGCAGCTGAAATGCTGGTGTAAGAAGGATGTCTTGCTATATAATTCACAGACTATCCTCCAACCAAAGGTGGAGCTTTTCAGAGGAAGAGCACAAGTCATTCAGGACTGAGTTCCTTTTCCAGGAAGGACCTACAAACCTTAAAATAATTTCCTTCCCTTTTCTGAGTAAAAGTTTTTCAAATACTCTTAAAGTCAGTTTGTAGCCATGACCTTCTCTCCTTTGCCCTCACTCTATATTTACTAGAGCCATCCTGAATCTTTTCCAGAGTCCCACTTTCCTTTCTTTACTCATATATCCAGCAAACTGCTGTCACTCTGCATGAACATGTCTTAGGACAGTCACTGATGCTGTGCCCTTTCACCTACTCCAGAATATCACTGCTCTATGCAATGTTCTTTCTTTAGTGGATCATCTTCGTTGATATGCAAATATGATTTCATCTTCAAAGCCTTAATCCTCATTGTCTTAGAGTTTCCATGCTGTGAAGAGACACCATAACCATGGCAACTCTTATAAAAAATGAAACATTTAATTAAGGCTGGCTTACAGTTTCAGGGATTTGCTCCATGGTCATTATGGAGGGAAATATGGCAGCACACAGGCAGACATGCTGCTGAAGAAGGAGCTGACAGATCTACATCTTGATCCACAGGCAGCAGAAGGAGACTGTTACACTAGACCTAGCTTGAATTCAGGAAACCTCAAAGCCCAACCCCACAACGACACACTTCTCTCCACAGGACCACACCTACCCCAATAAGGCCACACCTCTGAATAGTGCCACTCTCTATGGGCCAAGCATTCACATGCATGAGTCTATGGGGGCTAACACTATTTAAACTACCATACCCATTCTCCTCCAGCTACCATTGTCCTTAACTCAGAAAGAACTAGTATTCACAATTTCTGTTTCCAGTATTTTATACACAATGGAGAACTTATAGCTGACCCTTTTTCATCTACTGCTGACCGTTAAAGATTTGGATCTTTCAATGTTCCCAAAAGCCCATGTAATCACACCTTGGATAAGAGATAAGGCCTGCTGAGAAGAAGTTAGATCATGGGAGATACATCTTTGGAAAGGATATTGGAGTCTAGCTCCTTTCTGTCTGTTTTTTTGTCACCATCTTTTCTGAATATCTTTACTCTCTTCCAGGACAGGCTCAAAGTGAGAGAACCAAGAGACCATGGACTGACACCTCTGAGATCACAAGCCAAAATTGCCTTTGTTTTATTTTTAAATTGATGTTCTGGTGTACTTTTCACAGCAATGGAAACATAATACTCTCTATGTCGCAAACATACAGCTTCACTAAAATTTTTCTTATCAATTCATGAAATAACTACATCCTGTTGATGCTTCTGATTATTTCTGTGCTCATCACTTTTGACCTTTCCACAGCATGTCCCTTTAACCCTGACATACTCTCCTCTGTGGACACACCTAGACTCCCGCTGGTCTGGTTGTCATCCCACTTGCAACTGTTTCTGCCATGGTTTCTTGTCTAGAGATCTTCCTGTTTTTGTTCTCTAAATGCTGAATCTCCACAGGCTACCATCTTATGGATCTCATCCACCATTAGGTAAGGGAAGCTTCCAAATTGTCTCTCCACTGACTTGTCCCTTGAATACTGAACTAACATGTCAAAAGCTGCTTAGTTGTCATCTCCACAAGGGTGTATACCAGGCATCCCAGATTTGAAAGTATATTTGATGATCCAGAGAATGTTTATACCAAGTGTGCTTCTTCCTAATTTATTCCCATCCAAATAAGGTATCAACATCTAAAACTTTGTTGTTGTCTTATTCAAGTTGAAAACTCAGACTTGTCTCTTCTCTGTGTACTCCATAACCTACCATTGATAAGTACAGTCATACAAATTAACTTTACCATTTAGCATTCATCCATTCTTCCACCACATTTACTACTGACACTGTACCTCAAGCCACCATCTTCCACCTGAATAAATTAAAAACAAAACAAACATTCAGAGATGTGGAGGATACCACACAAGCTTCTTAAATTTTCCCTTCCCACTGCTCTTGAAAAGTCAAACAAAATTAAGAAGGATATATGACCAGTGAGGTAGCAATGTGGGCCCCATAGTGGAGTAACAGAGTTATTGGTGAGAATGGGCACATTTAAATTGTTTTGTTTTTTATTTCCTCTGGATGCCCCCATAGCCTCTTATATTTCTTGTTCTTTATCCTTTTAATATACAATCATATCCAGACCCACCTGCTACCATGACTGGAGATGGTCAAAGCAGGGACCTTTTCTGAACCATTCTACAATCTCAGCCCTCAATCTTTATACCTACAGCTGGCTTCATGTTTTCTTCCATCTGTTGCCCCAGCCTTTTCTGTGAACAGCCCTGCATCGCTTACAGTTTTCCTCTCTTTACAATATTGAGATTTTTATTATATCTTATAAATCAATTCAGCACTTCTATTGATTTCTGATGTCTTGGACACTTGTGGTGGATTTTTTGTTTTTGCTATGCTTTGTTTTACTTTATATTATGCGTGTCACTATGGCTTTCAGTCCCTTAGGACTTAATACAAGTTCTATGGGAACCTATCACCACCACAGAGAAAGCTTTTTAGAGGTTCAGAGCAACAGCCTAAATAGGAAGCCAATGACAATGGTGTAAGCAAAGACTAACAGTGTACAGGAATTTCTCCCATCTTTTGTTTATTTGCTTCTCCCACTACTTAATGGGAGAACCAAGAAAGTGTCTTTCAGAAGAACTTAACTGTTTGAACAAGAGGCCAGAGGTAAATGACAGGATTCACCAGGGGACTTAAAGCCTTGTAAATTTCAAATCTGGAAAGAGATACTAAGGAACCTTTGGGCAGACAAGGTAGATGTGATGCTACAAATGCTGAGGAACTAGAAGAGAAAAGCTACTTCAAACAAATGCCCCCAGCTGTGTGTGTGGTAACAGTTACTAGTAATACAGAGTGAGCTTGTGGGGAGACTATCTCCTAAATAGGATCAAGGACACTGAGTTAGGACTCTGGAGGTCGAGGCCTGAGTGTGTTCAATGTTTCTTTGAACCTGCACACCTCTTTGGTGGATATTAGGCTCACCACAGATACATGGAGACTTCACACTCTCCATTGTGGACAGTTCTTTGGATTCCAAGCTCTTTTACAAGACTCAAGTTCCTGGTCCTGTCCTAAGCCCCCAACACAACCAACTGGCCAGTGTCTGGGAGCTACTACTTTCAACCACTTAAGGAGAAATCCACTTTGAGCAACTCTGAGCAGTCTATTTTGTATAAAATGTTTGGTTTAAGGCCATTTTGATAAGCTCAAATTTATCCTTTTGAAGGCCTGTGAAGAAAAGACAAGTGCTTTCTAAATGCCTTTCCCAGCCAGTCCAGCAGGTCCACATACATGCCCAGAATATTGGATCTCACAGCTCACAAAACATGGTTGGGTTCCTTTGAAAGACAGTCCTGGTTTGTATGTAGATTAGAAAAGATAACACAAAGAAGACACTGAGAGACCCAGCCAGGAGAGCAGTGGAGCATTGCATAACAATGTTATAAATCATTCTTGTCTCTCAGAAGCTCAAGCCTGTTCCCTGACCTCCCCCCACCCGACTTTTCTCTTTGTTTCCTCTCTCTCTCTCTCTCTCTCTCTCTCTCTCTCTCTCTGTCTCTCTCTCTCTCTCTCTCTCTAAGATTATGTCTCACTCTGTAGCTTCCACCAGCCTGGAACTTGTATAGACCTGGCTAACTTTGAACTCAGAGTTTAACACTCCATCTTGTAGAGTACTTCTAAAGAGCTCATGCTGAAATCAGGGACCATGTTACAGACTCCTTAAAAATTTGTAAAAGTAGCATTGCCTAATGCTGGCTTTGAAGCTAAATGCAAGTCTGTTCCTTACGTAAGTATCTATGAGCACTGCAGACAGAAACATGGCCTGCTGGGTGCTTTCCTAAGGAGTAGCCTCTCTTTCAGATGGAGAGAAATGATTGCACAAGAAATGTTCTTCATGCACAGTTGGAGGAGTAAGCATTACTGCCATGATTTCAGCTCAAATTCTTTTGGGAGTATTTAACACTTCATGAGGTTTTTAGTTTCTCATCATTTTGTGATGACAAGAGCCAGGGGTTTTAAAGCCTCTGACCTACCTCGGTCTAAAGCAGAAGGAACAGTGAAGTTCTATCACACAGAACGACTAGCCTGGAATGAAAGGATGGGGATCAGCCCAAGTTTAAAGTTCCACATTAAATCTGAAACTGTTGCACCTGGTTCTTTTTCCTAGTTGGTTTTTCTCTATCACTTTTGCCTTCTAACCCATGTTAAACCAATCTTCCTCCTTTCCACAATGGTGAGGGGGCAAGCAGATTGGGGAAGGAAGGTCCCTTCCTCTCCAGCAGCCTAGGATCTTTAATGGAGAGAGGCTTTAGAGACTCCCTCATAAAGCAATAGTTTGGTTTATCCAGCAGCAGAGCAAGGCACAACCTGATTCCTGAGCCATCATGAGGGACTATGCTATCCTACAACACTACTACTCACAACTTTTCCTTCCTCCAAAACAATATCAGGAGCCTCTGTAGTGTCTCGACACTTCATTTCCCATCCTGTCAGAACTTCAGAGCAAAGCTCTCCATCAGAAAGTGATTGCAGCCAGGGAGAGTGATTTCTTTTTCCCAAGATAATTGTTTCTTAATTCTTTTAATTCCACTTCCTTTAAAGATTACACATAGCAACAAACACTTGATAAATGATCAAGAATGTTAGTCATTAATTAAAGTGTGTGTTTGTGTGTGCAAGCGCGCGCGCGCACACGCGCGCGCATGCACATTCTAATATTATGAAGTTTGAGAGCACATCTTTGGGGATTGCCCGAGTCAACTCCAATTTAAGACCTGAGGAAGCAGGAACTTTTCTGAAATATATATGAGACCACTCTCAAGGCATTAGGCAACCCAAACAAGGGCCCCTATAGACTATGGGAAAAGAATTGATTTCCTTATTTGCCTGTTCAAAATTTCATTGAGCCTTTGCTTCCTCTTTTGTTGTTGTTGTTGTTGTTGTTAATTTAGGCACTTATCCATGTATCTAGTAGCTCAGTCTTGCTGTCCCTGTGCATTTTTCATGCACTATCTTAGACACTGACAAGATTACACTTTCTCTCTTGTTCCCCTTGCTCACTGCCTCACTAGTGTCATCCATCTTGCCTTTTTATAGCCACCTTCGGTTTCCTAATGCTTTTATAGCTATTTTCAAACATACTTAAGTATGAGTAAGCCAATTATATGATGAAGGCTCGTACTCCACACTGCATAAGAGTTCACATGTGCAAGAGCAGAAATACATAGAGGACACAGGGCATGGGGCTGACTAGCTTATATTCAGTATGGAAGAAATAAGATTTTCTCACAAATGCTTATTTTTAGGAAAACAGCAACCCAGGAAGAATGCACTTTATTCCTAGAGAAAGTCTACACAGAAGCTTCCAGTTGTAGACATGCCAGGGCAAACTAAGACGTAGTCTTGCATTCACCAAGCTCAAAACTCACAGGTAAGGAACAACATGGGATCTCATTGCTGATGGCCATAAAAGCACAAATATCAGATAATAATAGCGTTCACTGGAAATGTATGAAACTGGCCACAAGTCTTGAAGAGGGCTCCAAACTTTGATAGAAATTGGAAGAGGATATAGGAGGCACACTTGTGACAACGGTTAGAAAAGACGAGGTGTGTTTGGAGAAGAGTACATGGTTCTATTTTACTAAGGGAGAATTGGAGGATACGATTTAGCACTTTAACAAGGTTTTTAAACACCCATTTGACCTTAGCTATGTGGATAAGAGGAGAAACAATAGACGGTCCTTGAGAAAAGTTTGTCAGGATTTTAAGTAGGCTCAATAAGTGAATTTGGGGATGAGATTAGATATATTTGAATGATGAAGAGCAAACGGATTCTTAAAGGAGTCCACAGGGTACTTAGTGCTAGACTGGGGTAGGAGAGGAATGCAAAAGCAAAAACAATCTTATTTGTGAGTTGAGATGGTGGCTGAGTCAACAAAACTAGCTCAATGCAAAGGACAAGAATTAACAAATCAGAGATACTTAAGACATGTTTTAAATGGAACATAAAGTACCTAGCAGTACATAGAAACTAATAGGGAAGACAAAAGAAAGATGAAGGTTTCATTGGTGGATATATTGAGGTACTTGTTGGATAACTGAAGTGGAAACTTAAGGGTTCTTTGGAAAGTCAGTTATGTTGGATGGTACTTTGCTGGGGCAAACACAGAAAAGAACATTTCACTGAATCAGACACAGATGAAAAGCTAAGACAGACTCCTGAAGGAATGTTTTGCTAAAGTAGACACAGGAGAAAGGATGTTCTGTTAAAGCAAACATTCTGGTGATGTTCTACAGTTTCTTGTTGCTTCCCAGGACTCTGACTGATTGACAGAGTAATGTCACCTGAGACAGACTCATATGCTGAGGCAAAACCCATAGAGGACACATGATGTTTGGAGAGAGTATAAAAAGGACTCAAAAGACAATGACAGAGACTGAGCTTGGCTTGCTTATAGAGCTGATTGTGAGATGCTTGCAGATCTCTTGTCTTCGCTGATCTTCACTTCCCTAAGAGAGGCACAGCCCAGAACTTCTTCTGGTGTCCGTCCTGGTCCCTCCTGCTGACTTGTGCTGAGGCTGAGACCTGGCTGTCTCTGCTAGGTAGTGCCATCACTGCTGATTTATGTTTGCTATTAGGACTCTACTGAACTGGACTGCTGGTATATCTGTGAAGTGTTTTTGAATGGATCAAGCTGCTGCTGCTAACCTGTGAACTGAACTGCTGATTTCCAGATAACACAAATGGGAGTTCCTCCAAAAAAAAAAATTCTAAACAGGTCCATTTCCCCCATATCCTTTCTTTTCCACTACCTCTGGTGGGTGATTTGCTACAACGGAGGTTAAAGCATTTAAGAACCATCATTAAAAATAGACTTTTAAAAAATTATAGTTACAGAAAAATTAAAGTTACAGATAACCAGAGAGAAATGCACAAAACTTTATTGTAATGCCTATTAATTGTGAAAAACAGTAAGTAATATTTTTTATCAAATTAACACAGTCTAGAGTCTTAAAGAAGGCATACACACACACACACACACACACACACACACACATATATATGGAGAGAGAGAGAGAGAGAGAGAGAGAGAGAGAGAGAGAGAGTTTGCCTGTGGCATGTGTGTGATGGCCTATCTCAAGTTGATTAGAGAATACCTTCCCACTGTGGATTGCACCATTCCCTAAGCAGAGATTATTAGTGGAGAAATCCAAATCAACATTAGTAAGCAAGCATTCATGACTCTTTGTTTTTTAACTATGGATGTAATACAATATAATATAACCATCTTCCTAAGTTTCTATCACTATGACATCCCAATAGTTATGGACTGCAATCCGGAACTGTGAGCCACAATAAACCTTTTCTATCTTGAGTTACTTTTTCAGGGTCTTTATCTACTGTAACAGGTAATGAAAGTAAAGTTTGATCATATCTGCCCCTTTAATACTTTCCATTATCTCCTCCATCCCCTCCTCTTCCCTAGCAGTATTGTTTTCCTTCATGTCTTTTTAAAAAGGATTTATCCCAACCCTAACTTGAGAGAACACATGTGATACTTACCTTTGTGAATCTGGATTTTTTCACTTAATTTTCTACACTTCCATCCACTTTCCCAAAAAATCACATTTCATTAATTTTTATAGCAGAATAAAGTTTTATTATATATCTGTATATATATATATATATATATATATATATATATATATATATACATATATATATTATAACTATAGCCATATTATGAAAAAATTTTAAACTAAAGATTGTAAATTAAAATAATAATAGTTTCTTTTTCCAATATTTTATTAATTCTTTAGGAATTTCATACATTTAGAGAATGTTCATTCTCTCAGATCCTCCTTGATTTAGAGCTGAGAATTCCACAGTCTTTTCTTCTTCGCATATAAACTAGCTGGGAACTTAGTGTTGTCATTTACTGCAAGGAGAAGCTTTTCTGATGAGGGCTGAGAGATGCTCTATTGTATAGGCATAGCAATAAACCATAAGGAATCATTTTAATACTATTTCCATTCAGCAGAATAATAGTATTGGGTTTCCCCCTAGGGCTTTTGACCTAAATCAGGGTTCCTGATACATTTGGGACCCCTTAATGTCAAGTATAGATTCTGTCACATGAAGCAAGCACTTTGGTCAAATCACAAAGTGGTTGGTTGTAGCTATACATTCACTCCACCATTGTACCAGTGGAACTACCTTGTGAAGACAGTCATTGTTTTAGTTTGCAGGATTTACAGCTGGGTGAGTATGTGTCTTACCACAATTTGGTTATGAATTGGGCCAGAGTGAGAATAGTTATGCAGGTATTTGTACTGGCTTTTGGTTCTTTAAGTGTGTACAAAGGACCAGCTAGCTGGATCTTCTGGTAGTCCGGCCTTTGGTTTTGTTTGTTTTTGAGGAACCTCTACAGTTAGTTCCCCAAAGACAGGAGCAATTTACACAATGACCAGCAGTATATTTTCAAAGTCAATCATCATATAAGTTTACATGCCCATTTGTTGATTGGAATATTCACTTATTTATTAATTTGTGTCTTCTCTTTCTTTTGGTTAATTTAGCTAAAATATCTGAATATTGTTTATCTTTTTTTAAAACAAAAAACCCAAGCAATTCTTTTTCGTTGACTTTCATATTGTTCTTTTAATTTCCAGTGTTTTCATTTAATTAATTCCAACACTGATTTTTTATTGTTTTTTTCTTTTATTATTTTTTTATTCTTGCTTACTCAACCTCTAGTTTATTTTTTTTTTAATTTAGTAAGATGCAAAAAATATTTTGATTGTTTTATTTTATGGCTTACTTTATGACTCAGAATGTTATTTATTTTGGAGAAAGTTTCCTGAAGTGCTGAGGAAATTGTATATTTCACTTGCAATTGAAATGATATTTTGTAGTTATCTGGCTTTTTTCTAATTTTGGCTCAAAGCATACCTTATCGTATCTGGGTATAGATGATAATCTTTTTTTTCAGGTCCACTGACTTCGGATATATCCTTGTTTGCTTTTATTGCTGTGATAAACATAATGATGAAAAGTGACTTGGGAGGAAAGGATTTATTTACCCTTACAACTTATAATCCATTATGAAGGAAAGCTATGACAGGAACTCAAAGCAGGAACCTGGAGGAAGGATATGAAACAGAGGCCATCGATGAATGCTCCTAGTAGCATGATCCTTGTGGCTTGCTCAACTTATTTTCTTATGACACCCAAGATCAGCTACCCAGAAGTGGTACCATCCATAGTTGGTTGAGCCCTCCCACAACAATTACCAATAAAGACAATGCTCTACAGACTAACTAGTGCACAGACCAATCTAATGGAGTCAATTCCTCTGCTGAGGCTCCCACTTCCTAGATGACTCCTGCTTGAGTCTAGTTGATAAACTCAAATAACAACAACAAAATAATAATAGCACTTGAATCCTTCCTCCTAAAGTGTGTGTATGTCTTTCCCAGTGTGGTACATTACTTAAAAACTAAAAACAGTTTTTGAAATTTTCTTAGTTAATTTTTTCAGCCTGAGTATTTGATTGTATAGTTAAGATAATGTTTTAAAGACAGTTAAGACATGTATTAAATTAGGTGTATACTAATTCATATTTTTAAATTGTTCTTGTTGTTTCAAAGAGTCTATATTATTGTACTTCACATTATTCATCTCAGAAGTTTTAATATTTACTGAATCAAATTGTTTGATTCTTTCCCACCTCTTGTTTATTTGTTTCATGTTGAGATTTATTCTTCCCCATGTTTTCATGAGTATATGTATTTTCTTTTCTTGTCTCTATGTGTCATTTATTATAATACCTTCAGCAATGGTGGATTAGTAGTCAAGAATTACTTTAGCTTATACTTATCATCTTGAAAATTTTTTATTGCTCCTTTGATTGTAAAAGTTAACTGCAGGAAGTAGTAATCTTAGCTGGATGTTATTTTCTTTTAGGTCTTGTAATACATCATTCCCAGCTCTCTTACACTAGAATTTCTGCAGCAAAGTCTGCTGTTATTCTAATGGACTTGCCTTTATAAATGATTTGACATTTCTCTCTATTCTTTTCTCTGTACTCTTCACATCTTAATATAACATGATATGAATAAGCTATTTTCTGAGCAGAACCTTTTATGATTCTAAATATATATGTATATTATGTCTGTATCTATATTATTTTCTATACCAAATACTCTTATTTGTCTTTTGAAAATGTCCCAAAGGTCTTAGAAATTATGGTCATAATTTTCAACATTTTTCTTTTATTGGTAGCCACATAAAATAATCCATTTTCTTTGTTTTCAAGTCCTGATATTTCACTTGATCTAACTTATTTGTTTGCTTTATTGAACTTTTAATTTCTAAGAGTTACACTTGTTCTGAATTCCACATTTGAATCTTGTACTGTACCCATACTTTGTTCAGCAATTTCTTTTTTTAAAATTACACATTTGAACCATTTTGTCCAATATTTAATCCCTTTTGATATCATTAGACTCACTTATTGAAGAGCTATGACCCCTCAGAGTATTTGTGTTGCCATGGTTTTGCACATTTCTTATGATTTCATGTTGAAATTCACGTATTTGTAGATATCTCTGTCACTTATATATTCCGATCATCTTAGAGAAGAGGCTTGAAATTTAAAATAGGCAACATAGGCAAAGCAATTATCTTTGTTAATCAACTCTCCTCTTGAGGTCATTGGAATTTCATGAAGAGGAAATAAGACTACAGTGTTTCATTCATTTCAATTAGAAATAAGCAGATCTTAACATCTTATTAGGTATTCTGTCTGCATTTTTAACCCCCACCCAGCACAATTGATGTTGTCTGTCTTACAAGGAGAAATATGTGACTTGCAATGACTATCAGTTTCTCTTTTGCTCTGTAGGGGATTTGGTGAGTCTACTGTGTCCTATAGGAGGATATCCAGCCTAATTGTTCCTTACTCAGTACCTCCCAAGTCTCTAAACTGTAGGTTGCCCTGTTAGACACAATTGCAAATCAGGACTTGCTACATTATTTGTGGCACTCTATGTACACCAAAAATGTAGGGCTCCTTCTCCAAATTGTTAGGAATCTCAAGAGAGATTACAGGAGAGTATTACATTTAACATGGGGCCCTGTATAACAATACTGGTCACATAACTCATGAAGTAAGCCCTGACCCAGAACTAACCCCAGAATCTAACCTTGCTGAAAAGAATTTCAAAGCAAAGCTGTGTTTGGCTTAATGAAATGTACACTGAAAAAGATACCTTTATGTAAAGAGCTCACTTCAGATTGTGTCAGAAGTTCAGACTTCTGCCAATGGAGCACAGGAAACAGCTATGCTTCCTTACACTCTAATCAGCCAGCACTAACTTGTATCCTGCTTACATTAGTCAGCCTTAGACTACTGTGAACTAATGAATCACAGTCTCAGAATGGATGGTTGGCTCCACTGCTTGGAGCCTAAACTGAGATAACACTCATGATGGGAGTGCATGGTTGAGGAAGTGAAATGAAAGTGATAAGAGCGTATAGTTCCCTTTGATAAAATGATGCTTTGAATGAGAATGCCCTGCAAACATAGGCTCAAATATTTTAATGGTTGTTTCCCAGTTAGTAGAACAGTTTGGGAAGAATTTAGAGGCTTGGCCTTGTTGAAGAAGATGTTTCACTGTGGAGTGGGCTTTGAGGTTTCAAAAGCCCACAGCAGTCCAAGTTGGCTTTCTCCCTTTCTGCCTAGTGATTGTGAATCAAGGTATAAGCTCTTAGTTACTATTCCACAGCCATGCTTGTCTGCCTGCTGTCATGTACCCTTCCACTACGGTCATGGGTTCACCCTCTGAAACTGTAAGCTCCCAATGAACCAAAGTTGCTTTGGTCATAGTGTCTTACCATAGCAATAAAAAGTAATTATAACAAATGGTATGCTCTCAAGAATCTAAGGCCACCCATTATGTTCAGCAGCACAATGGCCCACCATTTTCCAAGAGCATAATTATGGAGACCAAGACTCTAATACATAGATCTTTGGAGGACTTTTCAGACCAAACTATAGCAAGACTCAATGTTTTTCTAAGTACTCTACATGGGTTTCATTCCCTTAACACTGTACACAACTGCTAGGTGGCCCTGCTGAGCCTAGGAGCCTACCTCCCTCAATCTATACCCATTCTGTAACCTTCATCCTTAGCAGTAGTTCCCTGCTGCTTTGTAAGATTGCTCTAAGGTGAGGAAGATTGCTTTTCTGGATTTCTAAACAAAGTAAGGAAATGACTGAAGTAGAAAACTGAAAGGCTACATGCATTTAGAACAATGGTGCTGAATGTGGAATCCATGGGCCGTTGCTTGATTATATGGGGGTAAGAAGAGACATTAACAGTAAATACTGCTTCCAAATTTTCAGAGTAGTTTGATAATGCTTTTTAAATTTTAATAATAACAATAATAAAAATAACGTGTGGCTCTATTTTTAATCTTTTGATAATTCAATTTTATTACATTTTCCTCAAATATTATTGTATCCTGTTTGAAAATCTAAAATGATATTTTAAAAACAAAAATAGGTACCTCACAGCACAGAAGATAGATGCAAAGGTGGTTGCCAGCCTTAACAGCACTTCTGAATTCAGCATCCAGACCAAATACTAAGATGGGAATCAAAATGCCAGGGTGATCTTCTGACACTTTTCCTCTGACAAGTTGCTTAACCATTTAACTTCCCTTTTCTCATCAGTAAATATTTTATGAAGATCATTATGATCTTAGGCAAGAAGGTCCTTTGCAAGCAATAAAGCATATGGTAAACCATAAGGATTACACAATTCTGTGGTCTCCTGACATTCCTTCCATGAAAGTTGTCCTAGTTCAATGGGGAATATACCCTTTGCAGTGAGGCTGTCAAGTTTAGACTCTACTTTCAAAACTGAGTGAAGGGGTGAGGAAGCTTTCCAGTATCTCTATTTCCTGACCTGTAGAAGAGGAGCCATTTTGCTATCCACATGATAAGGTTGTGATAAAGATTAATTAGTATCAGGACAGTTTGTGAAGCATGGTATATAATAAATAGTACCAATTAGCATGGTCTGATTGCATCTCTCAATTCTTGTCACTTCACCATTTTCAAATTTACTCATTGTGTTCATCATTATCATTTTGACACAAAATATTTGAGATAAACAGCATTCAGGCAAATTTATTTTGGCTCATTGTTTCAAAAGTTTTAGTCAATGATCACTTAGCTTCATTGTCTATGGACCCAGATGATGCAGAGCATCACAGAAGTGGCTTCGAATGGTAGAGGAGTCTGCTTATCTTTTGTCAGCCAGTAAGCATCTTTAGGTTTTTTAATTTTCTTGATGTAGAATGTACTATTGACTCTCTCACATAGAATGGGTCTCAAGTTGGGCAGTCATTGGTTGGCTGTTCCCTCAGTCTCTGCTCCATCTTTATCTCTGCACATCTTGTACCCAGGACAAATTTTGGGTCTAAGGTTTTGTGGTTGGCTTAGTGTTCCCCACTCTCCACTGGAAGTCCTGCCTGGCTATAGGAGATGGCCACTTCAGTCTCTATATTCCCTACTGGTAAGAGTCTCAGTTAAGGTCACCCCCATAGATTCCCTGGGGACTCCCCATCCAAGGACTCTAGGTACTTGCAGAGATGCCCTTAACTAATTTTCATTCTCACTCCCTGCCCTCTCCCATCTCCTCCCCACACCTGATTCCCATCCCTATTCCCCGCCTCACCCCCTCTCTCACCCCAGTTCCCTCCCTCCATCTACCTCCAAAGATGATTTTATTTTCCTTCTGAATGAGATTCACACATTCTTCCTTGTGCCCTTCTTATTACTTAGTTTCTTGGGGTCTGTGGATTCTAGCATGCTTGTCCTGCACTTTATGGCTAATGACCATGTATAAGTGAGTACATACCATGTGTGTTTTTCTGGTTCTGGGTTGCCTCACTCAGACTGATATTTTCTAGTTCCATCCATTTGCCTGCAAATTTCATGATGAACTTGTTTTTAAAAGCTAAATAATAGTCCATTGTGTAGATGTATCATCATCCAAAGAGCATGCAAGGGCTAAACCTAGGCACCCTACATATTGCAGCTTGGTCTTCATGTGGGTTCCCTAACAATTGGAGTGGGGGCTGTCTCTGACTCTGTTCCTGCTATTGGATCCTCTTCCCCTAACTAGGCTGCCTGGTTGGGCCTCAGTGGGAGAGGGTATGCCTAGTCCTGCAATGACTGCCTGTCTCAGGGTAGCATTGTACTCAATGGGGGGCTTTCTCTTCTCAGAGAAATGGAGGCTGAAACCAAGATGTAAAATGAATAAATAAATTAATTGATGGAAAAAGAATATGCTCTTGATATGAGAATATTGATTTTTTTCCCCTAGCAAACATGTTGGACTTTGCTTAGTTCTAACCGTTTGTATAATTCTCCAACCTTTCTAAATAAAAATAGAACCATTTTGAAATGCACTTGCTTTTGTTTCTTCCTGGGCAAACTTCATATCTTTTTTTTCTATTTATGAATGACTTAATGCTTGATTTGACAGCAACATCTCATCTTACTTCCTTTATGAAGAATAGTTGCTATTAGTTTTTTATAGAGATGAAGGAAATTTTTTTCATTAAGACATTTAGGGCTGAAGATATAGCTCCATTGGTAGAATGCTTGTGTAGCTTCGAAGATGCTCTAGGTTCACTCTTCAGTACTGTATAAAATCCAATATAATGTAAACAAAAGGACCACAAGTTCAAGGATATCCTAAAATAGAACATTTGAAACTAGCCTTGGCTTTAAAAATGCAAACAAAAAAAGTAAAGTTTTTTTTTTTAAGATCAATGTTATTTAGACCTTATTATGTTTTTTATGTGGTCATAAAGATTGTTTCCTGAGTATATTAGTGCAAATGATGACACTAGAGGGGCAAATTCTATTTCAGCATGATAGAATCTTTTTATTCATTGTTGGATTTAGATGATATTTTTAGATGCAGTTCATATTTTTGTAATAATTTTATGGCCTTTTCTTTTGTTGTTCTGTTAACATTATAGTAGCCCATGACACGAATAAGCACCAGTTCTACCTTCCTGGTCTCAACAATAACTTATGGAAGACTGTCATTATCATTCCATGGAACAGCTAAGAAAATAACCAAGTTACAAACTCTCTGACACAGGTGATTTGAGGGAAACTGACCTTAGACTCACCACTTCAGTTTCAAATGACCATTGGCCCCTTTTGCTTTATCAATTCCTTTTTGCAACATCAAGATGTGTATTTGTTTTGTTTTTCATTTTCCTTCTAAGGGTCCAGAAATTAACTAGAATTTGAGTCCCACTCCTGACTACTAAGACATGGCAACAGTCTAGGACACTATGTCTTCATTCAATTCCATTGATTACATATTACTTCTGATTACATATTACCTCTCTTCAGCATTCATTGTGGTTTGAGGATTTGGTGGGTTTTTGTTTGGTTTGGTTTTTTTAAGAGGGGTATTTTGTCTTTTATGTTTTATTGGAGAGAGAAGCTTGTGACTTCAGCATAATGATACAAGTAGAAAAAAGGGCTGCAATTAGAACACAACCAGGCTTGTCTGCTTCATGAAGACAGAGTCAGCTCTCCTGCCCTCCCAATCTTAGACCTGGGGTGAAAGTTTCAGGGTCTTCCTCCTGGAATTACAGACTGCTACTCTAATTGAATGCAGCCATGTGTATTTGACCCCAGAGCTTCCTGCCTCCCCTTCCTCTAACCCTTTGTAAATTGGCAGCAGCAGGTAACGGAAGTTCCCCTGTAGCTCTCTCCTCTAAGCAAACCACAGATTTGTGACTCAGCCACATTTTTCTCTGCTTGCTCTGAATGTTTAGAAGCACCTTTCTCAAGACATTTGCTATTTCTATTTAGGCAGAGATGCTTGTCAGAGGAAATTATGGGCTGAGTCACTGATCTGCAATTCAGTGCAAAGACTGATGGTGAGACTTCAAACAACAATAACAAACCCCCATGTTCTACCTCAGACTGACTTGGTTGCTCATAGATACCTAGAAAACAGGCAGAGCCTGCTGGGCATCCCTCCTTGTAGGCATGATGGTCTCCTCCAATAGCCAGCAACCTTGACAAGTCTTTTCCCCTTTGGAGTCTCTTGTTATTCTTCAGTTCCTTGGCTGTCCTGAGAGACAGGTCTCCCATTGCCTGCCTGGAGGTCGTCTTGGGCTTTAGGTGTCATGTATGAGAAATGAGTTTCCCTATTTGGGCTGACTGACAGCTCAAGTAGCAACTCTTTTGACCATCTCTGTATTTCTGGCCTTATCTAGACCGATGAGAAAGAGATGATAAAGAGGAGAAGCATTGCTTCCTTCCTATGCTTAATGGGGAGCTGTGACCTTTGGGAACTTCATTTCATTCAAAGTGGCTTGAAATGATTTACAAGATTAATAGCTCAGTGGGAAAATGTGGTGGGTAAAATTCTAAAATGGTCTAAGATGTCTTCTCCTATGTTATTCAGTGAAGCCCTGATGCTAGTACTCCAATAATGGGATTTCGACAGTGAAGTTGAGGTTCCAAGCTAGTAAATAAGATACAGAGATATCTAAGTAGCTGTTCTCTCTAGTGGATAACGCTAAGGAGTAAAGGAGATTCAGAGTGTTAAAAGGCTTCAGTGCACCCTTGCTGACTTTGAAGCTAGACAGACCTTTGTGTAAGTACAAATATATGATCTATGGGAGCAGAAATTAGTGCTCAACAGACACCAGCAAAGAACCAAGGCCTCCATTCTATAACCAACCAGACTGTGACAGGAACTTGAATGTAACTGGGAGCAAATTCTCCCCCAAGGCTCCACCAAGAGACCAATTAAGCTTTTGCTGACATGTGACACAAGAAAATTGGTGAGTTTATGGTAATGCGACACACAGCAATAGAAGACTGGTGTGAGGCATCCAATCTGTCTTCACAATGTCACGGCTATATTGCACCACTCTGTGTACCTTCAAGCAAGGAGGGAACTCAAGAGTCTGTATATCCTTGTTGCAGTCTCTGCTCTGCCCTCCTGCCTCAAGAACTATCACTTCACTATCATGATAGAGCTTCAAGCTGTTGTTTGTTTGCTGAGGTATTGGGGGAGAGGCCAGAAACTCACTACATCTACAAGTCTCCAAGCGCAGTAAGTCCTAAAAGTTCTGCTATTTCCATAGTTACAGCTACAAGAGAGACTCACAAGGAGCATTTGATGTGAGACCCAGTAAGTCCTAAAAGTTCTGCTATTTCCATAGTTACAGCTACAAGAGAGACTCACAAGGAGCATTTGATGTGAGACCCAGCTACAGCCTCATCTCTCAGTTGAAAAAAACAAAAAAACAAAAAAAAAAACCAAAAACAACAACAACAACCAAAGCCCAAAAAAACTAAAGACAAAAGACAAACTAAGCATGTACAGAAGCTCCCATTGTATAGCATGATTCGTGTACTGGGATTTGGGCTTGACACACTGCATGCTCTTTACCATATGTGTAGCACAACAGACTGTAGTGATACAGCTCTGTCTGCTTTCTTGGCCTAAAAGGCTCACTGTATAGGCTACTGCTTGACACTTTTACTTCCTGTAGGTTTTTATTCAGGGGAGTCTTCCTGACTGCCTTATCTAAAATGCCAGCTCCTCATCAGCCCCACCTGATGCTTTGTTCTTACATTCTACTGAAAGGATCCTGTGCATGTTACCTTTCCTTTAGTATCCATCTTTATAGCTTGCCTGGTTGTTGCACTAAGTATATTGCCTGACATGTAATAAACCCTCAATAAGATGATTTTGTTTTTGAATCATGAAGAAACTAGGATAGAATCCAGGTATGTACAAAGCAATGTTATTTCTCTTGCCTGTTCACCTTGGCCATCCTGATTCTCTAGGGACAATTTTCTGTCCATAGGAAAACAAAGCTGTCTCCAGGAGTATAGAAGGATATTTTCTTTGGTTGATAAAGTGGGAACTGCTCAGAAGAGAAGCAGCTTCTGCTCAGAAATCAGGATTCTTCTGGAAGGATTGGAAATTTCTGTGCATACTTAACAGCAAAAGCTGGCATTTTGAGGATGCTTTTAGTATATGCTCTTGACTAATGTCAAGTGCTCTACCTGAACACAGTGTCACCACAGGCTGCTCCCAAGACTCTATCCCTGAGAACATGCACATTCACACACAGCTGTTTCATTCTACCCTTGAGCTCAGTCCTTCCTCTACCTCTTGCTGTATTAATGCCTTTAAGTTCATAAACAGCCATCAGAAAATAAAACTCTATGTTACAAATATATCTGATGAAGCAGTTTTTGTCCCCTTAGGTGGAGACTGTTCATATAATGTTTTCCCTTTAAGAGGATGAAACTAGGGCAGTCTGTTAGTAAGTCTAGGTCAGATCAAATTAGAACCCAGACATAAAATCATTTGTTGCCACATTATCTGTAATAACAAAGAGCTAAACACAATTGAGATGTCAGACAATGTAGACTTAGTGAAGAAAATTGTTCAACATCATCTCCAAGGAATATTATGCAGCTATTAAAATGACCATTATAAATACAATGTTTCAACACATAAAAGGCTGACAATTTAATGATAACAAAAAAGACTGAATATAAGACTGTAAATGCACTGTAATTACAGCAACATTAAAAAGAATACACACAAGAAACCAAGGCCTGAGAGACAATGAAAGACAAAAAATGAGGCCTTATGGACTCAGATGTAGAGATTATGGGTTATTTTTTTTCTTTGTAAGTTTCCTGTAATGCTGTTTAATGGTATCATAATATTGTTGTTACAGTAAATAACTGTTGAAGGGAACAAAGGTGAGCCTGAAGCTTTCCTGGATCATAACTGTCACAGAGAAAGAGGTCAGCCACTGCTGCATGGTCCTCATGGTTCTCCTCATCTCTTGTCTCCACATCTCTTGCTAGCATACCAGAGTAAACTGTGAGGGAAGGATCAAGAGGGGCAGGCTATGGGATCAGGCAAAGGCTCTGACAAGGTTCTTATTCTCCACAATGCCTGGTACAGGGCTATGCACACAGCTGGTGCTATGGTCTAAGGAATGGTCATCATCATAAGCCACTCCTTTCTCCTCTATGCAGAGAGATTTGGAATAGATCTTGGGGCTTGCTATGCACCGAAACCCCTGCTTAGCTATCTTTCAGCCCTATCAGATTTTCAGTTATTTTTTTCTGTGAATCCCTACTGTGGTCATCATCTCATACCTTCACTGAAGCTACCTGTCTTCCCATATGCTCAAGTGGTCCTACTCAATTGAGAGGTGAGCCAAAAATGTTCTAACTTTAACTTTGCTTGAGACTTATCTTACCATCCCCCTTGGTATTTATGTGGACAGTGTGACCATGTACTAGACTTAATTATACATGCTTAGTCACTAAGGGAATCTGTTCACAAAGACATTTCACTGAAAGCAATATGTATTAGTTTCTTTTCTCATTGCTGTCCCAAAACACCCAAAGAAAGCAAGTCCAAGAAGAAAGGGCTTTGGTTCCTGTTTTCAGGCAGGGATGTTGTGTTAATGGGAACAGCTCAGGTGATGACAGTGTGAACACAGTCAGAGAGATAAATACAGGTTTCAGCTAATGTTCTCCTTTTTACTTGGTCAGGTACAACAGCTCATAGGATACTACTACACACATTCAGTGAGTCTTCCTACTGAGTTAAACTTTCTGGGTTTCTCTAGGAGACGTAAGAGGTGATCACTCACATCACATACTTGAACAAACTCCTTTTGGAAAGCCTTGCTGCCAGAGGCAAGAAGTACATGAGGGAGTTCCACTGGATTACAAGGAGAGACTGGTTTTCTTTTTGCAGTAATTACTTACAGCATGTACTGTTTGCTCTAGCAACTCAGTGCTCAAAACAGCAATTCAGAATCATGCTAAATAGTCTCCCTAGAGGTGGCTATGGTGGCTCATATTGTAATCCCAGCCCTTAAGAAGCTGAGGCAGTTTTGTCCTATTGACAGTGTCCTTTGCTTTACAGAAGCTTTGCAATTTTATGAGGTCCCATTTGTTGATTCTTGATCTTAGAGCATAAGCCATTGGTGTTCTGTTCAGGAACTTTTCCCCTATGCCCATGTATTCGAGACTTTTCCCCACTTTCTCTTCTATTAGGTTCAGTGATCCAGTTTTATGTGGAGGTCCTTGATCCACTTGGACTTGAGCTTTGCACAAGGAGATAAGAATGGATCAATTTGCATTCTTCTACATGTTGACTGCCAGTTGAACCAGCATCATTTGTTGAAGATGTTGTCTTTTTTCCACTGGATGGTTTTAGCTCCTTTGTCAAATATCAACAGACCATAGGTGTGTGGTTCATTTCTGGGTCTTCAATTCTATTACATTAATCTACCTGCCTGTCGCTGTACCAATACCATGCAGTTTTTATCACTACTGCTCTGCAGTACTGCTTGAGGTCAGGGGAATTCATGAAATTCTTAGGCAAATGGATGGAACTAGAAAATATCCTGAGTGAGGTAACCTAGTCACAAAAGAACACACATGGTATGCACTCACTGATAGGTGGATATTAGCCTAAAAGCTCAGAATACCCAAGATACTATTCACAGACCCCATGATGCTCAAGAAGAAGGAAGACCAACATATAGGTGCTTATGTCCTTCTTTGAAAGGGGAACAAAATACTCATGGGAGCAAATATGGCAACAATGTGTAGAGCAGAGACTGAAGGAAAGGTCATCCAGAGACTGTCCCACCTGGGGATCCATCCCATGTACAGTCACCAAACCCAGACACTATTGTGGATACCAAGAAGTGCTTACAGACAGGAGTCTGATATAGCTGTCTCCTGAGAGGCCCTTCCAGAACCTGACAAATACAGAGGTGGATGCTCGCAGCCAACCATTGGACTGAGCACGGGGTCCCCAATGTAGGACTTAGAGAAAGAACTGAAGGAGCTGAAGGGGTTTGCAACCCCATAGGAAGAATAACAATATCAATCAAGCAGACCCCCCAGAGCTTCCAGGGACTAAACCACCAGCCAAAGAGTACACATGGAGGGACCCATGGCTCCAGCTGCATATGTAGCAGAGGATGGCCTTGTCAGACATCAGTGGGAGGGGAGGCCCTTGGTCCTATGAAAGCTAGATGCCCCAGTGTAGGGGAATGCCAGGACAGGGAAGCAGGAGTGGGTGGGTTGGTGAGCAAGGGGAGGGGGGATGGGATAGGGTTTTTTGGAGGGGAAACCAGAAAAGAGGATAACATTTGAAATGTAAATAAAGAAAATATCTAATAAAAAAATCTAAAGAAGCAGCAGCAGCAGCAGCAGCAGCAGCAGCAGCAGCAGCAGAAGAAGAAGAAGAAGAAGAAGCAAAAGAAACAGAAGAAGACTACTAAAATATAGCTGCCACTTCACTTGGTTCCCTTACATCTAACTCATTGCCTGTATCATGGATTTGGACATCCAATGTGAGTTGAGCACCTCTGATAAAGCACATACCAAGCAAAATTAAAACCAAAGCCTAAAAGGAGGTGTATCTCTTCACCTGCTCTTGTTTGCTCTGGCCTTTAAAATATCTCTCCTCTTCCAACTCTGCTGCCACTCCTATTCCAAACTCTTGCTAGGCCAGTAAACATAGAAATATTTGAAAACTTTTTAAATAGGCAAATATACATGCATACATATGTATATATGTAAATACATACACATATACAAAAATGTATACATACATTCATACATGCATACATACATACACTATAGGTTTTATCCTAAGTGCCTGGAGAGGATCTGGTGTTTGCTCAGCCATATAGATAGAGCAGAGGTCACTAGGTTATTACCCATCCCCTTTTTGTAAGAATATAAAGGAGCTCCTACCCACATAAGTAGCACAGAGGTCACAAGGCTATTAACCATACCCATTGCTAGCCTCTGAGAAGTTATATATATGAAAATAATTAATACATCTCTTTCTTTGAAGAAACAACCCTGTTTATTTACGATTCATGATTCCAGTGTTTATCTATGACTATAAGGACTTAGTGTGTGTGTGTGTGTGTGTGTGTGTGTGTGTGTGTGTGGAGAGAGACAGAGAATATTTTTCCTTTTTACATTTGTTTATTTTTGAGCTTTCCAATATTTTACCAAAATAAAATATGATAAGATAAAACAATAGTCAACACATCAAAGGTTGGACAAGGCAAACCAACAGGAGGAAAAGAGCCCAAGAAAAGGCACAACAATCAGAGACCCACTTGTTCACACACTCAGGAGTCCTGTAAAAGTACTAAATTGAAAGCTATAGTATACATTCTGAGGACCTACTGCAGACTCATGCAGGCCCTGTGCTTGCTGCTTCAAGAGAGAACTTTTTTCCATAAAATATATTCTGATCTTGGTTTCTCCATCAGTTCCTCCAAGATTATCCCTACCTCCCCATCCACCCAACTCCATGTCATTGTTTACAAACAAGAAACCTCACCAGAATAAAAGCAAAAGGCACAAACATCTCTGTCTTAGTCAGGGTTGCTATTCCTGCACAACATCATGACCAAAAGGCAAGTTGGGGAGGAAAGGGTTTATTGAGCTTACACTCTATGATGCTGTTCATCAGGAAAGGAAGTCAGGACTGGAACTCAAGCAGGTCAGGAAGCAGGATCTGATGCAGAGGCCATGGAGGGATGTAACTACTGGCTTGTGTCTCCTGGCTTGCTCAGCTTGTTTTCTTATAGAGCCCAAGACTACCAGCCCACAGATGGTACCACCCACAAGGGGCTCTCCCCCCTTGATCACTAATTGAGAAAATACCTTACACCTGGATCTCATGGAGACCTTTTCTCAACTGAAGCTCCTTTCTCTGTGATAACTCCAGCTTGTGTCAAGTTGACACACAAAACCAGCCAGTACAATCTCATACACACAAACCCCATAAAAACACAAAATGAAAAAACATAATATACAAGCAAAATACCACATAAAACAAACCATGCCTAAAGTAATATGAGAAACAAAGACCATCATTATTTTATAAAAAAAAAAATATTTATGGTGTGAACATGTATGTGTGGCACATGTGTGAAGGTCAGAGGACAACTTGTAAAAGTCAGTTCTCTGCTCCTCTGTACTATCTGGGTTTTGGGGATTGACCTCAGGTCCTTAGACTCAGCAATAAGCATATTTACCTACTAAGTCACCTTGCTGGCCCAAGGTGGGAATTTTTAAGGTTATATGTTTTTTTTTCCATGAATGAAAAATATATGTTCTCAGTGGGAAAAAAAAAACCAGACACAGAAGAACACATGTGGAGATGTTTGGAAAGACTAATCAATATAGACAGAAAGATGGGAAGAAGAAGAAAATTGTGTAGAATAGCTCATGATTGTAAACCTGAAGCTTGTAAGGCTGAGGCAGGTTGATTGCCGTAAATTTGAAGCTACTCTGGGCTACACTGAATTATAGGCCACCCTAGGCTATGGATGAGACACTTGGTCTCACAGGATGAGAAGGAATTGAAAACTATCAGTGGTTGTATATTGCTATACCTATAATCAATTTCTTATTACAGTACATAATAATTAACTCAGAGCCCACAACTGGGAACTATGCAAAGAGTGAGAGACTTTGAAGTGCTCAGCCCAAGCTGGGATGTCTGTATCACACCATTCCCCTCAGGTATCTATCCAGAAGAGGAGACAGAAAGATTTTAAGAGCCTGAAGTGGTGGGTGACTCCAAGGAAAGAGCATCTTCCAGACACAGCTGGACTGATGTACATATGAACTCACAGAGACTGTGGCAGCACACACAAGACCAGCAAGGTTTCAAGTCAGGTGGGGTCTCAACACTAAGAGGAAAAAGTAGACTCAAAGTTCCACCCCTAACCAAGAAGCTGTTTACAACTGAGAGCTGCTGGGAAAGGGGAATTCTGTTTTCTCCAATGGAGTTTCACTTGGTATGTTAACCACATTCCAGGGCAAGCCCCATAAGTAGGAGTAGTTGATCACCACAAAGAAGACTCTAGAATTTTTGTGTGTTTTTGTTTTGTTTTGTATTGTTTAAGGTGGCTTTTGTTTCTTTGTTGCATTGTTGTTTATTGTTTGTTTTTATTTCTTTTTCTTTTTTAAAAGAGAGACTGTGAAGTTGTGTGGGTAGAAATGAGAATGATCTGGGAAGATTTAGGGAAGGAGAAATAATATGATCAAAATATGTTGTATGATTTAAATAAAAGTAAATATAAAATAACAAATCTTAGAAGAAACAATTACCTATTGGGGTGACATGAAGCACCCAATAGAAAGCCCCTATGTGACTGCAAATTAATACAGTCATTATAGGAGAAATATTTAAAGGCCTTTAAAAACTAAAAACTGAATTATTATGATCCAGAAATCTCATACATACAAAAAAAAATGACATTTGTATGTTGAAGAGCCCATGTTCACTGCCAGTACCCTAATGAATAAAGAAAACATGGTACATGTGCACAATAAAATTACTAGTATGCCATAAAATGAGTGAAATCTTGTCCTTTGGAACAACATGGATGAGACTTTAGGCCATCTTGTTAAAATCAAACAAGCCAGGATCATATTGACAAATGCTACATGATCTCACTCAAATGTGAATCTGAGAACAAATGTTTCTATTGTCATAGAAAGCACAAGACCTGGGGAGTAGGGAGATGAAGTAAGAGAATGACAAGTTAGTGTGCAGAATAAATCTGCTTACACAGTATGCTGGCCACATTCACCAAATACACAGTATGCATCTCAATATAGCACAAAAAGGGGATTTCAAATAATATCTCTACAAAATCAATAATGTTTGAGGTTATGAACATGCTAATTACTTTGATTTCATCATTGCATGTAATAATGCAACACATTTTATCCTGTGCGTAATTATTGTGTCAACATGAAGCTTTAGAAATGCAGCAGTCATATTACAGCACTTTTCATTTGCCTGTTGGTCATATACACATCTTTGAGAACTCCCTATTCAGACCTACTATCTACTTTGTAAACCCAGGTTATTTGGATTTTGTTACTGAGTCTTAGAGTCTATTCTGAGTATTCACCCCCAGTCAGAAATACAGATGTAGAAATTTATTTCATACTGTACATTGTCCCTTTTATGTTACTTGCTTCTTTTGCTGTGAAGCTTTGTCATTTCATGCAAACCCACTTTCTATTTTGGGGTTTGTTGTCTTTGCTTTTGTGGTCTTATCCAAAATATTCTTGTCACATTGAAATGTGGTAGGTCCACCCCTCCCCCATCTTAAGCAGGCAGTGTTCTTTGACTCCTTCTACCTGGAATAAACAATGTCAGCAATGCTTGCTTTGTACTTTTAGAGAAGGGAGAAGGAAGCATCTTCCAACTTCTTTCTTCTGATATCTGAAGTTTTTAAAAAATATCCTACTTGACCTGTGTTCTTCTCATCATCCCCCAGAATAACTTAAACTCTACCCCCTCACTCATTGACAGATGTGTATACAGGGTCACTTTGGCATAGGAAGTGAAAAATGAAACACAGCTGCTCCTAATTACTTGCATTGTCGGTACCCAAAGTGCTTTATTGACCAGCATGGCTCTGCCTTTTTTCTTAGTCTGTCTCTGAGTCACTGTGACTGTCAATAATAATGCCACCAACTTGTTGTCTTAATGACTGAGGCTGATGGACTATTTGCTGACCTGATTGATTGTTTGATTTCCAACCTGAATAAGTCTGAAAACAGCATCTTCTGAGGTGCATGTGGGCTCACTTCCGTTTAGTGCACATATTTTCCTTTCTATGCTTCACTTTTCCTGTCAAGTTAACAGGCTTGTTGTGAGTACATAGAGTTTAGTGGAGGCCAAGGATAAACATTCCACAGTGAGCAAGCCCTGCTGGCAACAAGCTGCTCTTCAAGCTTGCTCTGTGTCTTAAGACCTCCAAGTACAGAAGAGTAGGTGATAGCCATAGTATAGACCTGTGGCTCTCCTGAGAGTGTTCTTTCCACTGCCATGGCTAAGGTAACGTGGACCTCAGCCTCCCCATCTGTTCCTCAGTGACATACTGCCTAACCCTCTGGACTAGTTCAAATAGTCTTGATTTTCTCTTCTACAGCACCTACTGATTTTCCTTTTTAGCACTTTAGCTCAGTTGATAATGAGATTTGTTTCTTTGACTGTTTGGTTAATGTCTATGTATCCCACATCCAAATTCCACAAAGGTATAACCACATCCCTTTCTCTCCTTGAACCTGTACACAATCCAGCAGGTGGACATGCTACTATGAAAATAGAGAAAAGCTGCCATTTTAAGAGCACACTACTCTCCCTAACTTCACTGTCTCTGAATTCTACCTACACATAACACTTGTACTTGATTACACACACACACACACACACACACACACACACACACACACACAAATAGCACTGGACATAGGAGCTCTTGACAGACTCACATTGTTCTGCCACTGCCTCATCACTTTTCCTGACCTAGCCACTCTAATTCTCTCATCTCTATGAGAAATTTCAGGAGCCAGATTCTCCTCTATCTCCCACATAAAGACATAAAGACATAATCAAATTCATTTCATTTGGCTTCTACAACTTCATCTAAGTCAGATTCTGAGTTTAATGTATGGTGTGAGACTGTTTTGAGGAAGGGTCCAAGAACTTAGCATTAGTCCCCAAGGATTTCTCATAGGGGTTGAAACCTACAGCCTTGTCAGCAGCTGAGAAGCAAAGTGGTGTTTTTGAGACATCTAAACAGGGTTAGATGTTTAACCCTGGGATGATGAGAACAAAGATCTAGCCATCCCATGCTCCAGTCCAGGTTTTATTGAAATGGTGTCCTATCTTTTCTCAGGTGGCCCAAGAGTCTTAAATCTCTCTTGTGAAACTATAATCTGATGGTGGCCTAGTTTGTGTAAACCTTCTGGGTGAAAACATTGATCTATAATTTTGAAAATGAATCTTGTGGTTGGAGAGATGGGATTGGCAGTTCAGCGCACTGGTTCTTCTTCCAGAGGAACATGTTCAGTTTCCAATACTCATATGGCAGCCCACAACAACCTGTGATTACAGTCCCAGAAGATCTGACACTCTTTTCTGCCCTTTGTGTGTATTGTATGCATGTGGTGCACAGATATACATGCTGACAAAAATTTTACACACATAAAAATAAATTTAAAAAATTAAAGACAATGAAACTTAAAACCCTGAAAGAATGATAATTTTGCACTAATGGCTTTAAAAGGGGTAGATTTTGTTTGTTGTTTTGTTTGTGAGACTGGGTTTCTCTGAGTAGCCCTGGCTGTCCTGGAATTCACTATGTTGACAAGGCTGTCCTTGAACTATCTCCCTGCCTCTGCCTCCCAAGTGTTGGAATCAAAGGTATGTGCTACTATACCCTGCTGAGGGAGTAGATTCTAGGGTGAGCTAGCAGGATGGGCCATGAGGGGAAAATGAACAAATGAAAAGAGCAGTTAAGAGCCCCCTGAAAAGGTGTGTGAGTGGTGAGGAGCTGCAACTGAACACAAGGACTTAGTGCTGAAGCTGCAAGGACTCAGTAGTGCTCTGAACAGAAGGGTGGCACAAACAAATACATACTTTGATCAGTTCTGTTTGAATTCTGTGTGAAGAATGGACTCCAGGAGAAAAAGATATGATAGCACTGATATGATAGAGTAGACTAGATCAAGTAATTAAAAAGATAGAAGCCAGGCATAGAAAATAATCCATGGCATAAGAGTGACCAAAAATTTGAGAGTTTGTGGTCCTGTGTAGTTCATTAAGATTTATTAATATATCAAATAAAATATTGGTACTTACTGGATGTTATGTATAAACACAATTTTGTATGTGATAATAAGAACCCAAAAGGTATCAAGCATGACTCCCATACTCAGTTCCAGCTCCAGTGCAAAAACAAACAAATGAAACACATGAAAATGAGTGATATGGCAAGGGGGTGTCGCTGATAGTGAAAAGGCACGGAAGAGGGGCTCTGCTGTCAGTTTCAGGAAGCTGAGAAGACTAAAGGGGAAATTCTCAAAGACTTATTCATTGAATCAAGTCTTGATGGGGGCCATGTGAAAGGGAGGGCACACCGATATTCCAAGCAAATGCACAGCATATGTGAAGGCACTGAAGTATGAAACAGTGTGGTGTCTATTTGGAGCCAGAGATGAACTGGACGGTAGTAACATTAGCTGTGATCTGAGACACAGACGGCAGAACAGCTTGCGGTGGTGGTGGCAGAGCAAGGAAACATGGCTGAGTTCTATGTAAGACATATTGTGTTTGAGGTGCCTGAGAAGTAGTTAAATAATCTCTGCAAAGTGCTGCCTTACAAAGATAGAGCAAGGCATAGGAGGAACAGTGGCAGCTAGCATGACTCAAAAGAGTAGTGTGTGAGCTGACCATGGAACTGCTTCTTATTTGCAGGACTCCACAGCCCTACAGCACAGCTTTGTTCAGGATGGGAACGTTGAGCTTCTGTGTATATCCTTCTATCTGCTGAAGACCAGCCCCTACTGCTGTCTTGATCTCTAAGACCTCATCACTTGCCATCATCTCAGAGGCACTGCTGTGTTTATTCTCTTAGGGTCAGTCCTAATTCTCTGTCCTAGATCTGGCCCTATTTTGTCTTCCAAGACTATGGGCCTTGTCTGATGACACTTATTTTGCTGCTTTTTCTTTTTCACAAAATTCAGACATTATTATCTTGGAGGCCAAGAAGGAGCAGGGTCTCTTTCTCTGTTAACATCCTTTCTACCATGCTGTCCTTATGGATAGCCAGTATTGCAGCAACAGCTTTTTATTTTTATTTTTTTGATACTTTATTTACATTTCAAATGTTTTCCCCTTTCCAGGTCTCCTCTTTGGAAACTCCCTATCCCATTCCCCTTCCCCTGCCTCTATGGGGGTATTTACCCACCCACCCACTCCCATCTTCCCTCCCTGGCATTCCCCTATACTGGAGCATCTAACACCCTCAGACCCAAGGGCCTCTCCTCCCACTGACTTTCTGCTCCCTCATCCCATACATTTACTAGGGTTGCTAACACTTGTCCAGAAATACCATCCTGAGTCTGTTCCTGGAGCTTCTTTTCTGTTGCATATTGTTTCTATTAAGAATATACTTAAAGATATATCAATGTGTTTACCTTACATTTTTAAATTTGTTATTTTAATTATACAAATGCATGCACAGAAGTATATTTATTGTCTTTGGTAAAGAGACAGTGGACACAATGAAGTGTCATTATTGATCATGAACCTTTCTGCTTTCTTTTCAGCCATTTTAGCCATAGCTATTTAGTGGCATTATTATAAGGAAGGTGTCAAATTGGGGGACCAGAAACCTGCTGAGGAAAAAAAGTATTAAGAGACCCTGTGAGAAAGTAGACTCTGCCACTCCTTGTACTTGGTGACAACTTTTCCTTCCATAAGTCCTAGCAGTCAGTAGATGTCCTCAGACAACACAGCAGCCACACTGTTCAGGATCCTTTAAAAGCTGAGTTTTAAGAAGTTTGAACTTTATCTTAGAGATAATGATGATCCACTTTTCTTTTCCCCTAAACTTTTCTGTTTTATAAAAATTTATGTTCTTCTAAAATAGGAGAAATTTGATCAAAATAGAAAACTTTACAGATGAAAATTTTAAATGACTCCACTCTCATAACTATTGTTAGTAGAAGGTGCCTTTTAATTTTGCTTTTATGTTCATTCATAGACGTGGTGATGAACAGAGAAAGCTGGTAAATGGTAGATTTCAAATGATATGCATGTAAGTTCAATTTCCCTTTAATCATTATAAGTGGCAGGTCATCATGAGAAAGACATTATCAGATATGCCTGTAAGAAGATCCCTCTGGCAACTGAAGTGGAGGTTGAGGGGAAGAAAGGTCGGATGCTAGGGCACTAGGATAGGGGTTCTTATAATCATCCAGGCCAAGAACAGGTATCACTTGAAAAAAAAAAATAGTAGAAGACCTAGAGGGAAGCACGGGGAGTGTCTGCACTTCAAGGACACACGTTTTAGAACTTGCTATCTGGTGGAAGAGGCTCTACTAGATGAGTGACTCATAGGTTACAAGCCTTGGTGATTGGGAGGTATTGATGCCATTATCAGAAATAGGCTAAGCAAGCAGAGCAGGTTTTGTGAGGAAGAAAATCATTGTTTCTTCTGATGTGTGAAGGTGCTTTATCTCACAGAACATCCAGCACTCACGTGGAGATAGCAATCTAGGCTCAGATCATAACAGGTTTGACAATAGAAACTTGGAAACCATTTCTGCCACATTGAACACAGAAATTGGGAGATTGTGAAAGATCTCTAGGGGAGATCATGTGAGTATATGGTACTTGAAGTGCTAATGGAGAAAGCATCTGTCAAGATGTTGGGGGGGAGGAAGAAGAATGGAGAGTAGTCAGTAAGGTTGGCAAGAGGGAAGGAGTCCTGCTTTGGGGGTCTTGTCTGTGAAGTCTTTGGAGAGTTTCTAATAGGTTCAAAAGCATGTGTTTAGTGAAAGAAGAAAATAAAGCATTTGCTTCATTTAAAGGGAAGACATGGAGTGTGAAGTAACTTGGGATGCTGGTTAGCTGAATGGACAATCGGACTGCTATCAGACAATTTGGTTAAGCGGTTGGTCTGTGCAGCAGCTCTATGCAGAGGGCTTGAGAAATTAAGTTGCCAGCAAGGCACCATTGAACTTGGCAGTTAAGTCTTCAGTAGTATGGGCAAATGTCTGGAAGCTTTACTGTCCAGATGTTTGGAGTGAAAGCTAAGGAAAAATGGATATAGCTCCAGAAGTCTAAGAAATACCTGAGCATTTTGTAGATTACAGTACAGGACATAATAGAACAAACAAAGCTAGGAAGAAAGCGTAGGGGGTGATGACTCAGAAGCATCTGGGGCCTCAGGGGGCTGTGACCAGAGGAAATGAGAAATACTAAGATGAGAAATTGTCAACATGTGAGGCTCAAGAGAAGAAATCATACAGATTGATAGTAGCACCTTTTAAGGATACCCTGTGCTATACATTAGGCTGACAGCCCTGCAGACAGTATCATTTGGTGTTATTTTCACAAAAACCCACGAGGTAGATGTAATCATTACCTACATTCTGCAGAGGAAGGAAATTAAACACACAGAGATCAAATATCCTGCTTTAGGCCAGAGGAAGAGAGGCCCGAAATTCATGTTTAGGAGAAAGCAAGATCTGAGTCTTTATTTACCACCCCACACCGTTACATGTTAATGGACACATGTGACCCAAAGCAGGAAGTTAGTCTTCAGCAGGTGATGGGAGTGAGTATAGTCACAATGCAGAAAGACAAGATTCCTTCTGACAAATGAAACCTAAGGATCAGAAACAGTCTGTGGTTTGCTCACCAGAAATGATTAAACCAACACTGGAGCACAGAGTTTCTGATTCCAAGGCACTATGAATTCTTCTAAAGTGGCAGGTGACTACACAAAGTAATCCAGCAATGCCAATAAACCTGATCTGGCTAGCAAAGAGAGACAACATGGCTCAGGAACTGTGGTTACAAACAATCATTCTCAGGGAGCTCAGAAATGACATATATAGATGCCAACTCTACCATTTATTAGCCATATCCTCTGGTTAACTGCTCAAACTCGGTAAAGCTCTGAGTATAGGCTGAAGGTATAGCTCAGTAGTAGAGTGCCTAGAATACATAAAGCTCTGGGTTCAATCTTCAATACCCCCCCACAAAGACATTAAGGGACGCCATGCAAACATGAGGAGCTGAGTTTAACCCCAAGAACCCATGTAGAAAGCCAGATATGGGGCTATGCTTGTAATCATAGCTACATGAAGGCAGAAGGAGCAGTGATCAACAGGCCAATAAGAGACCTGTCTCCAAAGACAAGGTGGATGACTCCTGAGGCACACTCATGCACAGATAAAACGTGGTAACCATGATATGCATGCATCACCACATCTGGCACCGAAAAGTCAATAAATGCTTGTGGTCCGTAGCATTTGTTTCATTTATAGGGTTGCTTATTGTGGAGAGAACATGAATTAGAGACAGGTAGACTGGGTTCTCATCCCCAGTTGACCACTTAATTGCTCTGACCTAGACAGGTCACTTTACTTAGGAGACAGTTTCCTGTGCTCTAAATTGAGGATAATTCACGAGTGGCTGTGGAGATCAATTAGGTAGTAGATGGTTAAGTGCTGGGAAAACTACAAAGTGCTCCACAAAGGTTGGTTATTTAATTCCACCTTGGAACTAAAAGATCAGCTTTCTTGAGAACCAAGCACAAAAGATGAGAGGAAAAGAAAATAACCAAGTTAATGAATTCCATAAATCAAAACTGAGAAAGTTTGGAAGAAGAAAAAAAGATGTTTACTTTTTCTTCTCCTAGGTAGAACAAATGTATTTCATTCCACTAAACATGTATCCAAAAGCTGCTTCAAATCAGGATTTGGGCAAGCACTGTTGCAGAGACAGGTGTGAGTCTGGCTTTGGTCATTGACTGTCAACATCTCCCCTAGATCACTAAACAGACAGGACAAACAATGCAGAATGTGAGTTATATGGCAGAGGAGTACTAGAACAAAGGGTTGTTCTGACAGGAATGCTGGTCTCCAGCTGGCACCTCAGAAGGGGTATACTTCATTCTCTCTTTGGCCTTTAAGGTATGAGAAGTGTGTGGGAGGGGTTTGGAGGAGGGGAGTCTTAGAGAAGTGGAAAGAAAACATAGGCACAGCAGCAGTAAAGGCATGCCTTTGAGGAAGGACAGGTCAACCAATGTAACTGAAGAGAAGATGGATACAACAGTGGCCAAAGAGTCCAGAGACTCAGACTGGCAACTGTCCGTTGTGTCAATAGAGTTGTGGAGTATGGATTTGATCTAAGAATAAATGCATTCCCATGAATGTCCAATTTATTGATGAGATCTATTCCATTGTTAGAGCTTCAAAATGACTGTTCGTATCAGAGCAGAACTGATTGCCACTCAGAAGGGGCCAGTGGTGGTCTCTGCAGCTCAGGAAAACAATTCTTTATACAGATATCTCCAGAACACCAGAAAGACTAGGCTCTACCATATTAGACAAGACTAGAGAGTGAGTAGCCATAAGTACTGTGGAAATCATCCACTGATAATTAAGCATAATGTGTGCCTAGATTGTTTTTCTTCCTATTTGTGACTTCTCCCAGTGTCTGACACAGTATGCTACCTGTCGGATCTGGAGCTGGTACTCTACATGACCTAATTTATCCATAATCTATGCCAACATGCCAACCAATTATGCCCTGCTCTCTATTCAGCCCCCACCACACTTGGAAGCACAATGAGCAGGTAAGTCTGTTCCACCATCCGGAGGTTGGCTTGGCTTAGTAGTGTCTTTTAATGAAGATCCGTTTATCTTGTTGGTATTAGGGAGTTGTCCTGTCTGGGCAGGTCAGCCTTTTACATACCTGGGCAATGACTAATCTGTCAAGTGGCTGCTTCATTGTTGAAAGATGCATAGCTTTGTTCAGAAAAGGTCATATTCACTGGGTTTAGTCAACACAGAATAATGTATTACCTCTCTTCTTTCTGTGAACTCCGAGATCATACGTGGAATATTAGCAACCGATTAAACCCTATGTCAAATTCTGTGTGCAGCACACACAGAAACAATGCAGTAGCATAGCTGGGATGGCTAGGATATTCTGTTCTGCTTAGATCTTGTCCCTTACAGAGGACCAGCACAAGGAAGTTACAGAGGCTCCAGGTCCATCTGGCACTATGGAAATTGGCAGTTAGTGTTGGCCATCATTAAAAACATAGCTATCTTCTGTCTACACCAGTGGTTCTCAACCTTCCTAATGCTGAGACACTTTTATACAATTCCTCATGTTGTGGCGATCCCCACATGTAAAATTTTCTTGCTACTTTATAACTGTAATTCTGGTAGTGTTATGAATTATAATATATGATATTCAGGATAGCTGATATAGGACTCCAAAGGGGTCACAACCCACATGTTGAGAACTACTGCTCTACATTATCCTGTAATAATTGGTATTGCTATCAGGTAGTAGATATCAGAGCCCCAGTAATGTCTTTTTAATATAAGTAGACACAGAAAGTAACTAGTACATTTTGGTACTCAGGTTTAATAGAGACCAAATTATTTACACAGTTTAACATGAAGATAAACCACAATGGATATTTAAACTAGATATTCAACTAAACCAAGGTTTAGAGAAACAACAGCCCTTAGAAAACTTAGTGAGACTTACCTGCATTCATCAATTTCAGTGTCTTCCTTCTCGTATTACTGTTTGAATGCACTAGTGTCCACAGGAGATTTATTCTGAGAATGCTTCAAAGGCTTGACTATCTGATGACTCAAACAATCTAGGGAAACAGTGTGACATTACCATCTCTCTTTCTTTTTTATCACAACGTTCACTTTGTCATGAGCCATGATATGGAAGAATCATTTTTGTCTTTTCTAACAGCCTTGTACTAAAGTCATTAATCAAAGGTGTTATTTCCTTCTGATCATGATGCTTCTGTCTTCTGAGATCTGTAAGGCACCAAGAGAGAAAGTAAGATGGCTATATATGGGTTACTTCCCAGCATGAAACCCTATGAATATATTTTCCTGAATCAGGGAATTAAATGTTCCTTCTCTAAACCTAAATTCCTTGTCCCCAAAGCCAGAGCGTATGGTATTCATAACATATGCTCGATAGTCTCTTAGAAATTACTGCTTCCCAGACTGTTTTCTGTTAGAACTTGGACTTAGGAAAGTGAATTATGCCAGAATGGAATGTTTAAAGTATAGTACAAGACCATAAGCAGATTTCTAAATAGGTGTACGTAAATGGTTTTTCCACATGTTCTGCAAAATCAAACGCAACAATAATCCTCATTGCAGCTCTGTTTGAGGCTCCCAGTAGGAAAAATTCAGTAGTGTCATTTTCCACAGACTAATAATACAGACTCAGGGACTCCTGAGATGACTGTTCTACAAACCCCAACTAGGAAAGGCTCATTTGAATCTGATTAGGAGATATGCATCCATTGTTTTCATTTTTTTCTTTAGACCACAGACTAGAAAGATGGGTTTGGAAGCAAGAAAACATTAATCTATAGAATGAGGAAGTTCTGGGAAATAGAGACACCAAGATTCACTTATGGTGGTATAGTAAAGGAATACTAAAGCCTGCTACACTGAGCATGATTACAGAAGAAGCTGGAGAAAGAGGAGGACATAAAACAAAACACCAGTGAACAGTTTTTAAACATTCTCAAGAAGTGCTCAATACAGGGGCTTGTGACTTTATTTGAAGAATGGAGAAGGTGAACTCAGGGCACAAAGGGGACGAAATGAAGCAGACAGAGGCTGGAGATCCCAGAAGATATAAGTGCTGGGGCTATTACCAGATACGAGGCTATGCTTTGCGAATTGTATTTATGTGGTGCTCTGTGTGTAGACAGGCCTGAGATCCCACAAGATTTTTCAATTCAGCTGGCATTTTTTCATGACTAGTGTGACAGTCTGCTCATTTTGAGTTGGCCACTAGTCAGCCTCAATTAGAAACTTGGAACTCCAGGCTAGACTCAGAGTAGTCCCTATCTCCCATGTATAGTCTGTCTCCTAACCTTTCTCTTTTTTTATTTAGTTGTAGCTTCAGATGCTCAGCTGCCCTCTACTTTTAGATGACTTGCTCTAAGAAACATTTCAAGTGGGCCTTTCACTGAAGCAAATGACTTTCTGGAGTGGTTCTGGGTTCTCTGAAGATTGGTATCTACCTGCATAATCTCTTCTTTTCAGGGGGGCTTTTTGGGTGTTTTTTGGCTTTTTGTTTCTTTGTTTGTTTTTAACATAGAAGCCCTTTCCCCCATTTTTGCTTCCTCTTCTTCCTGTCAAGTTTCTTCAGGGGCTGCAGTCTCAATGTGTCACTCCCAGCCTGTGAATCAGTCCTGGCTCTTCTTGTTCTGTGACTCATGGTCTTGGACCCTTTTGCTGATTACTTGCAGACTTTGGACTAAGCCTCTGACTCCTGGATGCTTTCCATAGGGCAGGCCCCAGCCCAAATGTTGTTGCACAAACCTCTGCCTCTGCTCCCAGTTTCCTGTTAGGCTATATGGTTGTCAATGCAGAAAACCCAAGAGAAGCCTGTGGATCCTTCCTTCACGAAAGGCTTACAAAATACAAGTTACCTAAATCCTTTATTCCAAGCCTCAAGAACTGAGTGGACATAACGAGTGGAACTTGAAGATACAGAAGAGTTCTGTCTTAGGGTTTTATTGCTGTGAAGAGACACCATGGCCAAGGCAACTCTTATAAAGGACATTTCTTTATTTTTTTTTTTAATGGGTTATTTGGTTTGTTGGTGTCTAGTTTCTTGAGTTCTTTATATATTTTGGATGTCAGCCCTCTGTGGGATGTGGAGTTGGTGAAAGTCTTTTCCTATTCTGAAGGCTGCCATTTTATTCTTTTGACAGTGTTTACCTTATAGAAGCTTTTCAGTTTCATGAGGTCCCATTTCTTAATTGTTGATCTTAGTGTCTGAGTTGTTGGTGTTCTATTCAGGAAGCTGTCTCCTGTGCCAATGTATTTGAGGCTATTCTCCACTTTCTCTTCTATCCCATTCAGTGTATCTGCCTTGAAGTTGAGGTCTTTGATCTACTTGGACCAGAGTTTTGTGCAAGGTGATAAGAATGGATTGATTTGCCTTCTTCTACATGCTGACATACAGTTAGACCAGAACTATTTGTTGAAGGTGCTTTCTTTTTTCCACTGTATAATTTGGGCTTCTTTGTCAAAAGTAAATGTCCATAGGTGTGTGAATTTGATTCTGGGTTTTTGAGTTGATTCTATTGATCAACTTGTCTGTTTACATGCCTGTACCATGCAGTTTTTTTTAAAAAAAAAAATTACTATTGCTCTGTAGTACAGTTTTAAAATCAGGAATGATGATACTTCCAGAAGTTCTCTTATTGTACAAAATTGTTTTAGATATCCTAGATGTTTTGTTTTTTTTTTTCTATATGAAGCTGAGAATTGTCTTCTCAAGGTTTGTAAAGAATTGTATTGGAAGTTTGATGGGAATTGCATTGGATCTGAAGATTGCTTTTGGTAGGATGGCCATTTTTTACTATATTAATACTACCAATCCATGAGTATGGTAGATCATTTCATCATCTTCTTCTTTTTTTATTTTTCTTGATACTTTATTTACATTTCAAATGTTTCCCCCTTTCCAGATCTCCCCTTTGGAACCTCCCTATTCCCTTCCCCCTCCCCCTGCCTCTATGGGGGTATTCCCCCAACCACCCACTCTCAGCTGCTGAGGGAGTTTGCACTCCTTCTTCTATATCTTCTTTGATTTCTTTCTTCAGAGATTTGAAGTTTTGTCATATAAGGTTTTCATTTGTTTAGTTGGAGTTACACTGAGACAAAGACAAAACAAAACAGAAACCCCAACAACAATAAAACGTTTAATTGGGGCTGGCTTCCAGTTTCAGAGGTTTAGTCCATTATCATCATGGCAGGGAACATGGCAGTATCCAGGGAGGCATGATGCTAGAGAAGGAACTGAGAGTTCTACATCTTCATCTGTGGACAGCAGAAGGAATCTTTGTGCCAGACTGGACATAGCTTGAGCATAGGAGATTTCAAAGCCTGCCCACAATGACATACTTCTTCTAACAGGGTCACATCTACTACACCAAGGTCATACCTCCTAATAGGGCCACTCCGTATGGGCCAAACATTCAACCACATGAATCTATGGAGACCATTCCTATTCAAACCACCACAAGCACTTTTTGTCTAGATAGTCATCATAGAGCCCTCACTCTATATCATAAATAAAACCAATAGGAAGTGTGCATAGGATAAAAGAGGAATTATTAAATTTTATCTCATACTATATAACTGTAGCCCAATAATAGGCATCTGCCCTCTGGAGATCCTGAGAACCAAGCAGCTGCTCAGTTCAGGAAGCTAGGTGCCTCAGCTATCCCAATCTAGCACTCAAAGTCAGGAGAGTTTATGGAGAACTGCTGGTCTTGGGTCCATGTTGGAAGGCAGGCAGATGACAGCAGCAGGCAACAGCAGCAGCAGCAGTCACACAGAGGTACTCACTAGCAACAAGTGAAATCAGATGAGCAAGCACCACTGCTCGTCCTTTAAATTTCTTTCTATGAGGGACCTTGCTAGAAATTGCTACCCTTTATTTAATCCCTCCATGAAATAGCTTCATAGACCCACCAGACCCACTGAGAAAGAGAGGGAGAGGGGGCTTGATCTTTATTTGTTTTGTTGTTTTTTGTTGTTGTTGGTGGTGGTGGTGGTGATGTTGGTGTTGGTGGTAGTGATTGTGGTATTGGTGTTTGCGACATGGTCTCTCTACATAGCCCTGACTGTCCTGGAACTTGCACTGTAGACCAGGCTTGCCACAAACTCATAGAGATAAATCCACCTACCTCTGCATTTTGGGTGCTGTGGTTAAAGTTGTGCACCATGATACTCAGCTCATACCTGTGTCTTTTAGTTGATTACAGATCCAAAGAATTTGACAACCAAGATTTACCATTGTGCTCACTAAGCTCATGTCCCAGGAGAATTCACATGGCTGAGAGCTACAGCCAGGAAGAGATGAAAAAAAGAAGGGCCTACTCATAAATATCATTAATGAATCTGGACATTAAAGGGCATCTAACAAGCATTTGGTGTCATGGCTCTGGTACCAGGCCTAACTGTTTAGATGAATAATCAAAACCCCTATTCTCAATCTAAACTTAAGCAAAAAGCAATGCTGCTAATTATCACAGTTGTTCCACAGTGACCATTGCAGGTACAAAACACAAGCCGTTTTTCTAAATGGAGCTTCTGAGTAAAGAGTATACAGATTACTCATGAATAACTTACCAGCTCATGGAGCCAACACAGAAAGGAGGGAAAGAGATCCTGTGACCACATGGAGAAAGAAATGGGGTCTTTATTTGTTCTTTATTCCCAGGCTACTACCTCCCTGCTCAGTGCATAGCTGCAGACTGCTAACCCACATTTCCTGCCTTAATAATGAAGAAAGGTTAGGTTCTTCCAAAGTTACTACATATAATTAAACATAAAGAATCCCAGTAAGAATTTTCAGCCTGATGGTTGGCTCCAAGCATTTGCCTCTGCCTTGGTCAGTTGCTGGCCGGACCTCCCCAGGAATTGCCACACTTGGTTCCTCTCCACAAGCGCCTCTTGACCACAGCAACAGTGTTGGGTGGAGTGGGAGAGTGTGGGTGGGTGGAGGAGCACTCTCATACAGGCAAAAGGGAGGGGGAGGGCAGATGTGGGATGGGGGTTGGTGGAGGGGTAACCAGGAAGTGGGATATCACTTGAGATGTAAACGAATGGAATTATTAATAAAAAAAAAAATTCAGGTCTTAAGCTATTTCTATATGGTATTTAAAATATTTTAAGCATTTACTAATATTATTTGTATGTACATACGTACACACATACATACACACACATACATACACACACATACACACACATACATACACACACATATACACACACACATACACACACATATGTACATACACACACATACATACACGCATACACACACATACATACATACACATATACACACACATACACACACATACGTACACACACATACATACACATACATACACGCACATACATACACATACACATACATACACACACACATACATACACACACACATACATACATACACACACATACATACACACATACATACATACCTACACATGCTATAGCACCACATGGAAGTCAAAGGAAAACTTTCAGTTTTTTTCCTTTCATTGTTAGTTCTAAGAATCACATGCAGATTTTCAGGTTTGCTTTTAGGTGCTGAGTCATCTTGCAGAACCTTAAATCAGTTCTAGAACTGATCATAATGACTTTTATTTAAAAGTTGAATATAATAAAATTTCTAAATTCTAAGTTATATACATATTTAATTTATTCAATAAGTAGCTCATGGGGTCAAGTGGTAATATACACTCAGGAAGCAGAGCAGGTTGAGCATTCAAAGCTACCCTCATCTAGATAGTAAGTTCAAGACTTCAGAGTAAGACCCTGTCTCAAAAGGGGATGGGCAGAAAATTTCAGTCTGACTCATAATATGGAAATAACCAAAGTACAAATAGATCATGTTATACTTCCACAATGGGACAGAGTCCAAAAATAAACTAAACATACAGGTAAGTTGGTAAATAAAGTTAAATTGGACTATACACAAGTAAAAACATTAGCTAGAAATCTTTTTTAAAAAAATAGAGACACTTACCTTAATGTATTAAAATATATTCTAAAGTTACAGTAATTACCACAAGTTGTGACAGAAGAAACAGATTAGTATACAGAGTCTGCCTGGAAACAGCCTCAAATATATGCATATTTAGTACACGACAGAAGAAGCATCACAAACCAGCATCCAAGTGTGTTAAGATAAATGGAGAGATATTTGGGGTGAAAATTAATTCACATCTTTTTAAGTAGAGATAAAAAACAACAAAGAAAAAACACAGCTTGCTTACTATGTAGTCACTCTCACCCTGTCATCTGGAGAAGGTGGAACTGTGAATCTAAATCTGCATCTAGTGTGAATCTTTTGAGAATGAATACATGATATTGAATGTACTGTGCATTGTTAGATAAAATGTCAGAAGTGGATTTTCATGCTTCCTATGGATGCTCTATTGAAGGACACCTGACTTATTTCCAATGCTACACTCTTGTTCATAAAGTTTACTTGAACATTCCCATGAGATTCTTCTTTAACCTATGTTTTTATTGGTCTTAGATAATTGCCTATATGTACAGTTAGTGGATACAGAGTTCATAAGAATGTGCCAGGCACCCAGAGATACTCCAACATGTAATAAGGACACATGCTCCACTATGTTCATAGCAGCCATATTTATAATAGCCAGAAGGTGGAAACAACCCAGATGTCCCTCAACAGAGGAATGGATACCGAAAATGTGGCACATTTACACAATAGAATACTACTCAGCTATTAAAAACAATGACTTCATGAAATTCACAGACAAATGGATGGAACTTGAAAATATCATCCTGAGCAAGGTAATGCAGTCACAAAAGAACACACATGGTATGCACTCACTGATGGGTGGACGTTAGATAAAGAGCATAGAAAACCCATGATACAACTCACGGACCACATGAAGCTCAAGAGGAAGGAAGACCAAAGAGTGGATGCTTTAGTCTTACTTAGAACGGGGAACAAAATAGTCAAGGGAAGTAGAGGATGGGAGGGACTTAGGAAGAAGATAAGGGGGAAGAGGGGAAGAATCAGGTATGGGAGGAGATGGAGGAGATGTAGACAGGGTCAGGAAATTGAACAGAGGTGTGTAGCAATGGGGGCTGGAGAACTGGGGGTAGCAACAAGAAAGTCCCAGGAAAGTGAGAGCCTCCCAGGACACCATAGAGATGATATTAGCTGAAATACCCTACAAAGTGGAGGGGGAACCTGTCAAGACCATATCCAGAAGTTAGGCATGGCTCTTCCGGTTGAGTGATGGGGTCTCCCACCCTTCTCCAAAAATTTAACCTAGAATTGCTCCTGTCTAAAGGAAATACAGGGACAAAGAATGGAGCAGAGACTGAAGGAAAGGCCATCTAGAGATTACCCCACCTGAGTATTCATCCCACATGCAGACACCAAACCCAGACACTATTGGGGATGCTAAGAAGTTCTTGCTGACAGGAGCCTGATACAGCTGTGTCCTGAGAAGCTCTGCCAGATCCTGACCAATACAGATGTGGATGCTCATAGCTAACTAAGCACAGGGACCCAAATGGAGTAGTTAGGGGAAGGACTGAAGGAGCTGAAGGGGCCTTATCTGGCATCAATGGGAGGGGAGGCCCTTGGTCCTGTGAAGGCTCGATGCCCCAGTGTAGAGGAATGCTAGGGCAGTGAGGCAGGAGTGGGTAGGTGGATGGGGGAGCACCCTCATAGAAGCAGAGAGGAGGGGGGATGGTATAGGGGGGTTGCAGAGGGGAAACCGGAAAAGGAAATAACATTTGAAATGTAAATAAATAAACTATCAAATATAAAAAAGAAAGTGCCAGGCAATTTCTCAGAATGGTTGTTTTATTTTTCAATTTCATCAAAAGGGTTGAGAATTCCCTCATATTCTGGTCACCATCTGGCATGGTCAATCTTTATTTTTAACTATTTTATTAAATACTGACATTTTCTAGTCATTTCTAATCGCATTTTAGGAAGTATGTGATGTGAGGAATCTTCCTTGTGTTCATTTGGCATTTGGAATTGTCTTTTGTAAAGAGTTCATTTGATATTTTTGCTCATTTTAATTGGTTATTCATCTTTTAACTAATAAATTATGGAGTTTTATACATATTTCCATGGCAATAACCAAAAGTACAACTTTTAAAATACCTTTGCCTCCAAATATAGCTTACTTAGTCATTTTCATAACAGGGTCTTTTAATGATTAGAAGTTTCTAATTTGTATGAACAAAAAGATATATATTTTCTTTATTGCTTCTGAGCTAAAAATTATCTAACTCTAAGTGATAACAATGTTCTCTTGTTTTTTCTTTAGAAGGTTTATGGTTGTAATTTTATATTTAGGCCTGTGATTCATACTTGATTATTTTTGTAGAAGGTATAAGGGTGGGGTCAAATATCATCTCTTCATGTGGATAGCCAGTTATTGAATTGACAGTTTGTGAGAATAATTTTCCTCTCTAATTAGATAGTTTTGTTACCCCTGTCAAAACTAAGATAACTGCATTAAAGTGGATCTACTTCTAGAATCTTTATTTGTCACTTTGATGTATTGGTCAATACTTATACAAATAGCACACCATCTTAATTAATATCACTTTAGATAAAGACTCAGAGTCAGGAAAGATTCATCCTCCAACTGTTCTCATCTTTCTCAATATTACTCTTGCTTTTGTAGGTTCTTTGAATTTCCACATAGATTTTTAGAACTAGCTTATCAATCTCCACAAGACATGACATGGCTATGTTAACGTTATAAATCTTTAACTATACAAATCTATAGATCAATTTCTTGTAATTGACTGTCATCCCACAAATAGCATCATCCTATTCATGTATATGGCATAGTTTTCCATTTCTTCAATAGTATTTTAATAAAAAATATCTTTGACATATAAGTTCTTTAGGAGGATTAATTTTATATCAATATGCAGTACTGGTTGAACTAGCTGCATGGATATTCCCTGAGGTGGTATCATGGCAAACCATAAACAGGAGATATATGCTGGAATAAATGTATCTGTAGAGTGGCATTGCAGGATTAGAATCACCAGGAATTGGTGAATGACTGTGCAGAGTAAGAAAGAAAGAAACTTATGTTGCTCTACTATTTCTCCTCTAGATAACCTAGAGGATTGTAGTGGTTATTTCTGATTGTCAACTTGACTATATCTGGAGTGAATTATAATCCAGAATTAGAAGGCTCACCTGTGATCTAGATCTTGAGTCTGGAAAACAGAAGTTTCAGGTGTGGTGGTACGCACACCTGCTGCTGGAGAGCTACATAAGGCCATTGGAAGGAGGAAGATTCAGTCTTCTTCACCTGTGAGCCTTGTGGGACTGAGCGACTGCTAGATCCTCAGGTTTTCATTCACAGCTACTGCTGACCATTGTTGGGGAGTTTGACAACAGACTGTAAGTCATTAACAAATTCCCTTGCTATATAGAGACTACCTATAAGTTCTGTGACTCTAGAGAACCCTGACTAATACAAAAGACTGGTCTTGTGTCAACTTGACACAAGCTGGAGTTATCACAAAGAAAGGAGTTTCAGCTGAGAAAACACCTCCATGAGATCCAGGTGTAAGGCATTTTCTCAATTAGTGATCAAGGGGGGAGGGCCCCTTGTGGGTGGTACCATCTCTGGGCTGGTAGTCTTGGGTTCTATAAGAAAGCAGGCTGAGCAAGCCAGGAGAGGCAAGCAAGCCAGTAAGCAACATTCCTCCATGGCCTCTGCATCAGCTCCTGCTCCTTAACCTGCTTGAGTTCCAGTCCTGATTTCCTTTCAAGATGAACAACAGCATGGAAGTGTAAGCTCAACAAACCCTTTCCTCCCCAACTTGCATCTTGGTCATGATGTTTGTGCAGGAATAGAAACCCTGACTAAGACAAATTGTTACCACCATAGTGGAGTATTCCTGTGACAACCTGACCATGTTTGGGAGAGGACTGTGGAAAGACTTTGGAACTTTGGGTTAGAAGATCCATTCGGTGTTAAGAGCTCTGTGGGATGTTGTGTAGGAGCTTGGAAGATAATGTTGAGAACAGTGCAGAAGATGGAGGCCTGGCTTGTGAAATTTCAGAGGGAAGATTAAAGACTGTTATCAGGGCCATTGCTATTTTGACTGAACATTCTGTGGTTTTGGTTATTTGGGGCTGAAGAAATCAGCAGTGATTAACAAGATACCAGAACTACTAAAGCCAAACCATTGCATTGCTGGGACTATTAATGCTGGTTAGCTGGAGTTGGGAAATCAGTGGTGATTGGGAAGAGACCAGCATCACTGAGGTGAAATCTTCTGAGAAGTGTTTTCTGAGAGCACAGAGGCTGTGTTCCAGAAATAGCCAGGGTTGTGCTATGGCTATATTTGGTAATGTGTAAGAGTCACCCAAGTGGTACTGGTTTTGATGGCATGAAGGAGTCATGAAGAGCAGCTGAGGTCTGGGCACTGTGAGAGGCCACAGAAGGCCATTGGTGAAGGTGCAGCCTCAGTTGCAATTGATGGCCCAGGACTGAAAGGGTCATGCAAAGGAGGTGAGGCTTGGCACCATGGTAAAGCCTAGTTGCAGTGGAAGACAGCATTGTTTTGGAGATACCAGTACCATGGGATGACCACCAAGAACAGCAGCAGCAGTGGAGTACAGGCATCTGGAGCCTAGAAGCAAGGTGTGTGCTACAAAGGGCAGAGCTGGAGAAGCGACTCAAGCCCTTGGAGGAATCCAGAAGATCATGAGTGGATCCCAGACATTGGACAGTTGGAGTTTGATTTTGCTTTTGATTGTGACTGTGCCCTGATATATCTTCCCTCCTGTAGGAAGAAGGTATTCTAGTGGAGCCCACAGTTAAGAGACTTTTGATGGTAAAAAGACTTTGAATTTTAAGAAATTGGATGTTTAAAAGGGACTGAAATATAAATATGTAAGAATTTGCAAAGACTGTGGGACTTGTAAAGTTATTTAGATCTTGGGGATGAATAAGGAAGTAAGGATCAAAGCTTATTAGTGATGTGTTTGTGTGTCAAGTTGACAAGGGGTCAATTGTACTGGCTGGTTTTGTGTCAGCTTGACACAAGCTGGAGTTATCACAGAGAAAGGAGTTTCAGTTGAGAAAATGTCTCCATAAGATCCAGGTGTAAGGCATTTTCTCAAATAGTGATCAAGGGGGGAGGGCTCCTTGTGGGTGGTACCATCTGTAGTCTGGTAGTCTTGGGTTCTATAAGAAAGCAGGCTGAGCAGGCCAGGAGAAGCAAGAAAGCCAGTAAGCAGCATTCCTCCATGGCCTCTGCATCGGCTCCTGCTCCCTTGACCTGCTTGAACTCCAGTCCTGACTTCCTTTCATGATGAACAGCAGCATGGAAATGTAAGCTCAATAAACCCTTTTCTCCCCAACTTGCATCTTGGTCATGATGTTTGTGCAGGAATAGAATCCCTGACTAAGAGAAGGATTAATATTTCACTTAAACTAAATCCTCTGTTATCTAGAGGTATGTATTTAATGCATATTATTTAACAGAGTCTTGCTTGACTCTAAGAACACAACACCAGCAAAAACACAGAAGGACTTCACCTTTCAGGAACACTGCGCAGATGATAAAGGCATTTATTAAACAATCACAGGAATGAATGCAAAATTGCAACTAATAAAAGTCTTACAGAAGTATATGTAGCATCTAGATCTTGATTTCTGATGCTATTCTCCAGTAAAGACAACCAGAGCTCCTTAAATAAATTATTTATAGAATTACAGCAGAAAATATGTAAGATAAGCTAGAGTATCTTGTAACTACAGAAAGCAAAAAAGCACTGAAAACAAAACAAAGCTCCCAAATGAGTAGATCACATTGCAGTGTTAATGAAACACATGCAAATTTCTCAATGGCCAAAGCTAAAATACTATGACCAGCAAAATAAATGGAGCAATGATGGAATATAACCTTAATGTTATGAGTCCAAATTAATATAAAAGATAAATTCATAAATGAGAAACACTAAGCAACTTTCTCTTTTATTGCAATTCTAATTCCAATAAACTATATAGACCCTCCAGCCTAAGGGAAGAGAATCATACTATCCCCTTCTCAACTGTGGATTGTGCATAGTGAATTTTTGGAAAGTACAATATGGAAATAGAGAAAGTAATTTCATAATGGAGAAATTAGACATATACTTTTGACTGGTGATTAAGGTGATAAATTAGATGTGTATTATATTACTTTTATTTGATGTCATTTTACTTCTGTAGTTGACCACCTAAAAAAAATTTAAGCTATTCTAACAATGAGGAAAATATCAGGCAAATCTCAAAAGATGGCCATTCTATAAACTGTATAACTAATGCCCTTCAAAACTGTCATGGTTATCAAAATCAAAAATGAGTGTGAATGATTTATTTTCATAACTAGTAGAAGTCAAAGCAATTCAATACAGTGTGGCATCCTAAAATTGCAAGAATGGGGGATAAAAACATGAAGTCTAAAAAAACTATTGAGTGTTGTTAATATCATATCAACGCACTATTGGTCCATTATTAACAAATCTTTCACACAAATGTAAGACTAATAATGGTGATGTTTTAGGATAATGTATGTTCACTGAACCATCTGCTAGAGGTTATTGGCATGGTTCTAAGCTGTTCTAAATACAAAGCCTGTTAAATTAATAAGAATTTTGTAATGTGCACCATCTGAGGGGACATAGAATTTGAGAAGGGCATCTTGAGAAAATTATACTTTATTTGCTATGAAAGGAATAAAGAAAAACATAATCAGGTAAAGATCTCAGGAAGAAAGCAGCAAATACAGAAGCCCTTGAGGGGTGGTGTGCTCAAGGACCAGATATAATTACCAGATGAGCTCTGCAATATGGTCAAGGTAAATATGGTAGAACACCGTGTACAAGGTTTTGCAAGTCAAACAAGCTGTTATATCTTTATTTATGAATAATTATTTTAATCAGCAGAGTGTGATAGGTGGTCAGAGTAAACAATAACGTCTAAATTTTGGTTCAACTAGCACAGAGCCTAATGCAGGATCCATTGAAATCAAGACCTGGAAAAGGTCTGAAAACCAGTTCACACATGTGATATGAGTTGTTTGTGAGATGTCCAAATGAAGAAATAATTGTGTTTGGAGACTTTAGAAGCAGTTCAAAAATATTTTTAATTCTTTCTTCCCTTTCTTCCCTGCAAATCCCCCCACCATTACCTTCTTCCAACCCCTCCTATGTCCTGACCTCATGGCCTCTCAAATTAATAGCCTCTTTTTCTTTATTATTATTACATATATTAATATAAATATATAAATACAACTTGGTGAGTCCCATTTTATTTATTTTCCTATAATATATTTTGATCCTGTTTTCTCTTCCCCCAACTCCTCCTAGATCCTTCCCCAAATGTATATTTTTCCATTCCTATTCTCTCTTTTAAAAAGTCATCCCAAAAAATATCTTTACCAATCCTATGTCCGATAGAGGGCTAATATCCAACATATACAAAGAACTCAAGAAGTTAGACTCTAGAGATCCAAATAACCCTATCAAAAAATGGGGAACAGAGCTAAACAGAGAATTCTCAAAAGAGGAAACTCGAACGGCTGAGAAGCACCTAAAGAAATGTTCAACACCCTTAGTCATCAGGGAAATGCAAATCAAAACAACAGGAAGCAACAATCACTATTCCTTAATATCTCTTAACATCAGTGGACTCAATTCCCCAATAAAAAGATGTAGACTAGCAGACTGGATACTTAAACAATACCCAGCATTTTGCTGCATACATGAAACACATCTCAGTTTCAAAGACAAACACTAACTCAGTAAAGGGCTAGAAAACACTTTTCCAAGCAAATAGTCCCAAGAAACAAGCTGGTGGAGTAGCCATTTCAATATCGAATAAATCAACTTTCAACCAAAAGTCATCAAAAATAAATAAATAAATAAATAAGGACACTTCATACACATCAAAAAAAAAAAAAATCTTCCAAGAACTCTCAATTCTCAACATCTATGCTCTAAATGCAAGGGCACCTACATTCATAAAAGAATCTTTACTAAAGCTCAAAGCATACATTGAACCTCACACAGTAATAGTGGGGGACAGCAACACCCGACTCTCAGCAATGGACAGATCATGGAAACAGAAACTAAATGGAGACACAGTGAGACTAACAGAAGTTATGAACCAAATGTATTTAAAAGATATCTATAGAACATTTCATCCTAAAACAAAAGAATATGCCTTCTTCTCAGCACTTCATGGTACCTTCTCCAAAAGTGACAAAACAGGCCTCAACAGATACAAGAACATTGAAATAATCCCATGCATCCCATCAGATCACTATGGATTACAACTGGTCTTCAATAGCAACAAAAACAACAGAAAGTTGACATACATATGGAAGATGAACAACACTGTACTCAATGATAATTTGGTCAAGGAAGAAAGAAACTAACGACTTTTTAGAGATTAATGAAAATGAAGGTACAACATACCCAAACTTATGGGACACAATGAAAACAGTGCTAAGAGGGAAATTCATAGCTCTGAGTGCCTCCAAAAAGAAACTGGAGAGAGGATACACTAGCAGCTTAATAGCACACCTGAAGCTCTAGAACAAAAAGAAGCTAATACACACAAGAGGAGTAGACTGCAAGAAATAGTCAAACTCAGGGCTGAAATCAACAAAGTAGAAACAAAAAGAGCTATACAAAGAATCAACAAACCGAGGAGCTGGTTCTTTGAGAAAATCAACAAGATAGATAAACCCTTAGCCATAGTAACCAGAGGGCACAGAAAGAGTATCCAAATTAATGAAATCAGAAATGAAAAGTGTGATATAAAAAAAGAAACTGAAAATTTTTCAAAAAAAAAAAAACCCCATCAGATCCTACTACAAAAGCCTATACTCAACAAAACTGGAAAATCTTGATAAAGTGGACAATTTTCTAGACAGATACCAAAAACCAAAGTTAAATCAGGATCACATAAACCATCTAAACTGTCCCAAAACTCATAAAAAAAACAGAAGTAGTCATAAAAATCTCCCAACTTAAAAATGCTCAGGACCAGATGGGTTTAGTGCAGAATTCTTTGAAACCTTCAAAGAAGACCTAATACCAATACTCTTCAAATTATTCCACAAAATAGAAACAGAAGGAACATGACCCAATTCTTACTATGAAGTCATAGCTACATTGATACCAAAACCCCACAAAGACCCAACAATAAAAGAAAACTTCAGACCAATTTCCCTTATGAATATCAATACCAAAATACTCAATAAAATTCCCACAAATCGAATCCAAGAACACATCAAGATGATCATCCATCATGATCAAGTAGGCTTCATCCCAGGGATGCAGGGATGGTTAAATATATGGAAATCAATCAATGTAATCCACTACATGAAAAAACTAAAAAAATCCACATGATCATTTCATTAGATGCTGAAACAGCATTTGACAATATTCAATATCCCATCATGTTAAAAGCCTTGGAAAGATCAGGAATTCAAGGCCCATATCTAAACATAGTAAAAGCAATATACAGCAAACCAGTAGCAAACATCAAACTAAATGGAGAGAAACTTGAAGCAATTCCACTAAAATCAGGGACTAGGCAAGGCTGCCCTCTCTCTCCCTATCTATTCAATATAGTACTTGAAGTTCTAGCTATAGTAATCAGACAACAAAAGGAGGTCGACAGGATACAAATTAGAAAGGAAGAAGTCAAAATACCACTATTTGCAGATGATATGACGGAATACTTAAGTGGACCCAAAAACTCCACCAGAGAATTCCTACAGCTGATAAATAAATTCAGCAAAGTGGCCGGATATAAAATTAACAGAAACAAATCATTAGCCTTCCTATACTCAAAGGATAAACAGGCTGAGAAAGAAACTAGGGAAACGACACCCTTCACAATTGTCACAAACAATATAAAATATCTTGGGTGACTCTAACCAAACAAGTGAAAGATATGTATGACAAGAACTTCAAGTCTCTGAAGAAAGAAATCAAAGAAGACCTCAGAAGATGGAAAGATCTCCCATGCTCTTGGATTGGCAGGATTAATATAGTTAAAACGGCCATCCTACTGAAAGCAATCTACAGATTCAATGAAATCCCCATCAAAATTCCAACTCAATGCTTCATAGAGTTAGAAAGAGCAATTCTCAAATTCATTTGGAATAACAAAAAACCCAGGATAACAAAAACTTCTCAACATTAAAAGGACTTCTGGGGGAATCAGCCTCCCTGACCTCAAGCTGTACTACAGAGCAGTAGTGATAAAAACTGCATGGTATTGGTACAGTGACAGGCAGGTAGATCAATGGAATAGAATTGAAGACCCAGAAATGAACCTACACACCTATGGTCACTTGAAATTTGACAAAGGAACTAAAACCATCCAGTGGAAAAAATGCATTTTTAACAAATGATGCTGGTTCAACTGGTGGTCAACATGTAAAAGAATGGAAATTGATCAATTCATATCTCCTTGTACAAAGCTCAGGTCCAAGTGGATCAAGGACCTCCACATAAAACCAGATACACTAAATCTAATAGAAGGAAAAATGGGCACTAACACATGGGCACAGGGGAAAAGTTCCTGAACAGAACACCAATAGCTTATGCTCTAAGATCAAGAATCAACAAATGGGACCTCATACAATTGCAAAGCTTCTGTAAGCCAAAGGACACTGTCAATAGGACAAAATGGCAACCAACAGTCTGGGAAAAGTCTTTTACCAATCTCACATCTGATAGAGGGCTAATATTAAATATATAAAACGAATTCAATAAGTTAGACTCCAGAGAATCAAATAACCCTATTGGAAATGGGGAATAGAGCTAAACAGAGAATTCTCAACTGAGGAAATTTGGAGGTCTGTGAAGCACCTAAAGAAATCTTAGTCATCAGGGAAATGCAAATCAAAACAACCCTGAGATTCCACCTCATACCAGTCAGAATGGCTAAGATCAAAAACTCAGGTGACAGCAGATGCTGGCAAGGATGTGGAGAAAGAGAAACACTCTTCCATTGTTGGTGGGATTGCCAGCTGGTAATACCACTCTGGAAATCAGTCTGGTAGTTCCTCAGAAAATTGGACATAGTACGACCTGAGGACCCAGATATATCACTCCTGGGCATATTGCCCAGATGACGCTCCAACGTGTAGTATGGACACATGCTCCACTATGTTCATAGAAGCCATATTTATAGTAGCCAGAAGCTGGAAACAACCCAGATGTCCCTCAATGGAAGAATGGATACAGAAAAATGTGGTACATTTACACAATGGAATACTACTCAGCTATTAAAAACAATGACTTCATGAAATTGTTAGGCAAATGGATGGAACTTAAAAATATCATCCTGAGTAAGATACATTAGTCACAAAAGAACAAACTTGGTGTGTACTCACAGATAAATGGATATTAACAAAGTTCAAAATACCCAAGACTCAATTCACAGACCGTAGGAGTAGAAGGAAGACCAAAATGTCATGTTTCAGTGCTTCTTAGAATGATGAACAAAATACTCACAGGAGGAAATATGGAGACAAAGTGTAGAGTAGAGACTGAAGGAAAGGCCATGCAGAGACTGCCCCACCTGGGGATACATCCCATATACGGTCACCAAACCTGGACGTTCTTGTGGATGCTGGCAAGTGCTTGCTGATGGAAGCCTGATATGACTGCCTAATGCTTTAAGTAGGGTTTAATGGGCCATACTAGTAGAAACATAGAAGATAGTTGTACTGAGGATAATTTGAACTGTGGAATCTTTACTCAGGAGGTTTCAAAGGAGAAGTTTCATATGTTGTCTAGAGATTGTTCTTGTGATAGTTTGGTGAAGAATGTGGCTGATTTTTGCCCTTGTCAAAGAGTCTGCCTGAGGCTAAGATGAAGAGATTTATATTAGTTGCATTGACAAAGGAAGTCTCAGAAAAGCCTTTCATAGACTCTGTTCTATACTCCTATGAAGACTTTTTAATAAGCTTAGCAAGCTTAGAAAGAAAAAATACAAAATGTATGTTTCAAGAATTATAGTGGCAACAGGAAGTAGAATGGAGCTAAACCCCTGTGTTCAAGGAAATAATCAGATTGAAATATTAAATTGAATAAGGGGAATGGTAACCTCAAGGCAAGATTCCACCCAATTTAGCCTCCATATTGTGAAAGGGAATTAAAGAAAGCTTGAGTCCAGGCATGGCAGTATATGTCTTTAATCCCAACATTCAGAAAACAAAGTCATGCAGATCTCTGAATTCAAGACCAGTCTACAGAGCAAGTTCCAGAACAGCCAAACTTATGCAGCGAAGGAGTTAGAAAACAGAAACCTGATGGTAATATAATAGAACAAGGGAGCCATGTTCCAGCCTTAGCAAGCAGCAGAACTCTGCAGCTTCAACCATGTAGCTCTGGCTTTAAAGTCAAGAGTAGAAGGTGTTACTGGGAAAATTGATGCTGGTTATCTTCAGCCAAAAAATTGGCAGTGATTAAGAAGAGGGTCTTATCTGACATCAGTGAGAGGAGAGGCCCTTAGTGCTGTGAAAGCTTGATGCCCCAATGTAGATGAATGCTAGGGTGGTGAGGCAGGAGTAGGTGGGTGGGTTGTGAAGCACCCTCATAGAAGCAGAGGTAGGGGGATGGGATGGGGGGTTTCAGAGGGGAAAATGGAAAAGGGGATAATATTTGAAATGTAAATAAATAAAATATACAATATAATAAAAAAGAAGAGACTAGCATCACTGAGGTTAAATCTTCTGGGAAGTGTGAACTGAGAGCACAAGGAAGCTGTGGTCAGAGATAGGCCACATGCTGGCAGTCAGTCTTGGTAATGTATAAGAATCAGTAGCTGAGGATTGGCACTGTAAGAAGCCAGGAAAGGTTATTAGTGAAGGCATAGCTTTACTTGTAGCTTGAGAGCCCAGGAATGAAGGGGCCATGCAAAGGACTTGAGGCTTGTCACCATGAAGAGAACCTATGAGAGGCTATTGGTGAAACCTAGTTGCAACAGAAGACCATAAAGTATTGTTGATGTTAGTACCATGGGATGATCACCAAGAGCATCAGTAGCAGTGGAGTGGATCAACCTGAGCTTAGCGTGCTACAGAGGGCAGAGCTGAAGAAGTGACACCAGCCCTTTGGAGGAGCCGAGAAGATCATGTGTGGATCCTAGACATTGAAACAAGAAGTTGTAACACTGAAGTTGCCTTGGAGATAAAAGATTTTCGAGATACCAGAGCCATAGAATATCTTCTGAGGAAAGCTGCTAACAGGGAGTGGAACTAGCCCAGGAAAAGAATTCTGCTGCAGTCAATGAAGATGATAAAAAGAGTTGAAGATCTGAAGACCACTTTGACATCAGACATGGAGATGCAGAATTTGGAGTTTGCTTAGCTGGTGTCTGGTGTTGATTTAGTCCAGCATTTCCTTCCTATGATATTTTGGAATGACAATGTATATCCTGTGCCATGATGTATTGGAAGTATACCATCTGTTTTTTGTTTTTTGGGGTTTTTTGTCTGTTTGTTTTTTACTTTTTTGACTTGATACAGTTAAGAGATTGCATGAATCTCAAAAGAAATTTTAAACTTTGGACTTTAAATATTGTTAAGACTGTAATAGACAATGGGGACTTTTGGAGATGGATTAAACACATTTTGCATTATGTTATGGGGGCCATGGACTACAATGGAATGGTTTGTCCCCCCCCCCATAGATTCATGTGTTTGAATGCTTGTCCATAGGGAGTGGTACTGTTCGGAGGTGAGGCCCTTTTGGAAGAGGTGTGGCCTTATTGGAGGAAGTGTATCACTGTGCAGGTGGTCCTTGAGGTCTCCTATGCTCAGGCTTTTCCCACTATGGAATCTAGCTTCCTCCTTGCTGTCTGTGGTTCAACTCTCAGCTCCTCCACCACCTTGTCTGCCTGCACACTGCCATGTTTAGTGCCATGGTGATAATGGACTAAAACTCTGAAGCTGCAATCTAGCCCCAATTAAATATTTTCCTTTATAAGAGTTGCCATGGTCATAGTGTCTTTACACAGCAATGGAAACCTTAACAAAGACACGTACAAAAACAAAAATCAAAACAAGCAAAATACCAATAAGCCAAAAAAGGTCAAAGCCAAATAAAATCTCTACAACACACACACACACACACACACACACACACACACACACACATCTTGGAATTTGTTTTATATTGTCCAATTCTTAACACGAGACCTACCCTAGAATGTGGTTGATATACCTAGTGGTACTCTATTAGGTAAAATAGATTTTGATTTTACTGGTGTGTATAAATTGCAAATAGCTTCTTGGTTAGGGGTGAAACCTTCCCCCTCTAAGTGTAAGTGCTGGGATCACATCTGGATTAAATCTATGCAGATCTTGTGCATGCTGGCAGTCTCTATGAGTTCTTATTTTTAACAGTTCTTTTTGTATGATACTGTTTCCTTGGAGTCACCCACCATCTCTAGCTCTTACAATCTTCTAACACTTCTTCCACATAGACACATAAGCCTTGAAATGTAGGTTTGGATGAAGACATCCTATTTAGGACTGAATGCTCCAAAGACTCTTATGCTTTGCACATTGTCCATGTGTGTGTTTCTGTATTAATACCCATCTATGTGAGAAGAATCTTCTCTGATGAGTGTTGAATGAAACACTAATCTACACGTATAGCAATATGATATGAAGAGTCATTTTGTTGCTATGTTCCTTTATCAAAATAATACAATTAGGTTTTCCCCAAGACATATGAACTATTTAGCCTCATATTTTTGTACAATTTTAACAGTGTCATGTTTGGGTCTTAAACACAATCAAAAGTGGTTTGCTACTCCCACAATATTTATGCCACTATTGTATGAGGTCACTGTTTTAAGTCACAAGGTTTGTACCTAGATGAAATTCATGCTTACCTTTCTCCTCAGGAATTATGCAGAGTATTTTTCAGCAGCATGTCTGTAGGGGTGAAGTTTCTAGTTAGGCACCAATCAACTTCTCTGTGTTCAATGACAAAAGTAAGTTGTGTCTTAATCAATGGGGCCTTACCATCAGGTTGTAGAGAGCAACCTATTGGCCTTAGCAATTGCCTGTGATGCTTGGTGGGAACACTTTTGCCAATGACTCAATAAGATGCTATTATTTCTGGCACTGGAGGTTTTCTTAGGTGGCAAGATATGTCTAGTTGAGGAATTGTCACTTCTATTATTTGGTGACTTAATTTAGATTCTTGTGATATAAGTATATAATTTACAAGCCCTCTACATTAGTATTCTGGGGCTTTCCAGCTGTTACAGGGTAGCCTGAGAGGAGGTACGGAGTCAGCTAGGAAAGAGTGAGTCAGGTACAGAAGTCAGGGGAATCTTACAGCTCTGGCTGACTAGCAGTCAGGTTGCATCTTTATTTATACAAGTTTCATAGAAAAAAGCCAAACTAATGATTGTCCAAGAGTACAGATTATATCATTTTGTCTCTGGAGATGTGTTTGATTTTTCATTACATGTCCAGGGTTATGAGTTGAGTCACAACTAGAACGTACAAATAGAACAAATTTCATTTTTATTATTAGCCTATAACTTCAGTGCAAAAATCTAAAAAATATCTCTGCCTAAGCCAACACATTATATGACAGCCTACTTTTTGGAGGGGGCAGTATTTGCAATTTTAAAGCACCCAAGACAAACAGAAAATATCAGAATGGGTCATTTTCATGAATAGCAAATACTAATATTTAACTCCTTTTACTATATTATCCCATCATCTACGCTAGAATGTAGGGAGAGTTTATTTTAGTCAATCTATCCTTTGTGTCAATCTATCTTATTTACTAAGTTCTATTCCTTCAGGGGTATACCCTCTATGACACCCTATCTTAAAACTACATTTTCAGGTAGCTCTAAGCATATTGTAAAGGGAAGCTTAGAATCCTGGAGTCATGGCCTCATTTAGAAATTCCTACCTTAATGCTTACTTATCACAATCTCCAGGATATAAGAAAGACTTCCAAATAAGGACAAATAGTTATTATTCTTAAAACAGAATAGATAGTAAACTTTGGACTTCCCCTAAAAAATGACTCAGACATAATTTTTGTCAGGAAAAAGTAAATCAAAATACAGAATGTCCCCAAGAATGCAACATGCAGAGACCAAAACCTAAAAGTGAGCGACAGAATGACATTGATCACAGCATTTGGCTCAGCTTTGCAGGAACTGTGTCAAACCGCTGTACTGGCTTCATGACTTTTGCCATTTCCAGTGGATACGGTGGTACTAGTGGTAGGTTTCCATATTGTTTTAAAATTACCTTTAGAGTTACTTGTCACTCCCCATATTCCTGCTTTACTCTTCTCTCCTGTCCTTCTCCCCTATTTCTTTACCATTCCACAACATTATATTATATTTCTATTTCCTTGAGAGATCCAAATTCCCACCCTTCCCCTACCTTGTCCCTTGCTAGGTACCTAACTTCAATAGTAACTCAGATGGTAGCAGCCAGATTCAAATATTAAAAGCTAATATCCACATATAAGAGAAAATATATAATATTTGTCTTTTGAGATGTGGGTTACCTTGCTCAGTTTAGTTATAATTTTTCCTAGATCCACTCATTTACTTGAAATTTTTATAATTTCATTTTTTTTAACAGCTGAATATTTTGTTGTGTAAATGTGCCACATTTTCAAAATCCATTCATCAGCTGATGGAAATCTAGATTGTTTCCAATTTTTGGCTATTATGAATAGAAGAACAGTGACCATGGATGAGCAAAAATCTCTACAGTAGGTTTAGAGTCATTTTGGTCAAGAGTGATATTAGCTGGCTAATTGAGGTAAATCAATTCTCAACTTCCTGAGGAACCTCCACACTGATTTCTGAAGTAGTGCATGGATTTGTACTCTACTCAGGTATGAATAAGTGTTCCCCTTTCTCCACATCCTTGTCAGCATGTGCTATCATTTTATTGATCTGGATTATTTTGACTGATGTATGATGAAATCTCAAAGTCATCTTAATTTTCTCTGATGTTTAATGATGTTGAGCATCTCTTTAAGAGTTTCTCTGCCATTTGTGTCATCTTTTTAGAATTCTCTACCTCAGTTTGAATTGGGTTATTAGTTTACTTGATATCCAGTTCTTTTAGTTCTATATGTATTTTAGATATTAGTCCTTGTGGTGGTTTGAATAAAAATTGCCCCCATTGCCCCATAAGGAGTGGCACTATTAGGAGGTATAGCCTTCTTGAACTAGGTGTAGCCTTGTTGGAGAAAGTATGTCCAATCCTCTTTCTGCTGCCTGATGATCCCGATGTAGAACCCTCAGCTCCTTTTGTAGCAGCATGTTTGCCTACATGTTGCCATGCTTCCTGCCTTGATGATAATGGACTAAACATCTGAACCTGTGGCCAGTCCCAGTTCAATGTTTTCCTTTATAAGAGTTGCCATGGTCCCGGTGTCTCTTCACAGAAATAAAACCCTAAGACAGTACTACATAGGGTGTGTAGTTGGCAAAGATCTTTTTCCATTCAGCAGCCTGACACTTTGTCTAAATGACCGTGTCATTTGCTATATAGAAGCTTTTCATTTTCATGAGGTTCCATTTATTAATTGTTGTTCTTAATTCCTGTGCTATGAGTATCCTGTTCAGAAAGTCTTTCCTTGTGCCAATGAATTCAAGCCTATTCTTCACTTTGTCTTCTGGCATATTAAAGGTATCTAGTCTTTGAGGTCCTTGATACATTTGGAGTAAAGTTTTCTGCAGTGGCTGTGATAAATACATTTCTCCTTGCATTCTTGTACATGCAGCCATCCAGTTTGACCAACATCATTGTTTGAAGATACTAGGTTTTTTTTTTCTGCTGCATATTTTAGGGTTCTTGGTGAAAAAATGAGATGATACCCATAGGTGTATAGAATTGTCATGATCTATCTAGGTCTTCAATTTAATTTTTTTTAACATCTTTTTTATGCCAATACCAGACTGTTTTGTTATTACTATATCTCTGTAGTACAACTTGAGACTGGAGGTGGTGATACTTCCTATGGTTCTTTTGTTATTCAGGATTCTTATAGTTATCCTGAATTTTTCATGTTTCAGTATGAGGCTGAAAATTGTCCTTTTAATTTTTATAAAGAATTGTGTTGGAATTTTGATAGATGTTGCATTGAATCTGGAGATTTCTTTTGATGGGATAACCATTTTTACTATGTTAATTCTACCAATCCATGAGCATGTAATGTCTTTATATCCTCTAATAATTTCTTCATATTTTTACTCAATTTCTTAAAGCTTTTGTTATACAAGTCTTTCACTTGCTTGGTTAGAATTATCCAATATACATTTTTCTTGCGACTACTTCAAAAGGTATTGTTTCTCATTTTGTTGGTTGTATGTAGGAAGGCTGCTAATTTCTGTGTATTAATTTTGTATCCTATGCATGTTTATCCTACACTTGTATCCTGAAAATATTTATCTTCTGTAGAAATTTCCTGGTGGAATTTTTAAGGTCTTTAATATAGGTTCTTTGATATCTTCCTTTCATATTTCTATCTCCTTGATCTACTTCACTTATCTTATTGTTCTAGCTAAGCTAAAGAGACAAGGACTAAGAGAAGTGTGAGGATCTGCCTTTTATCACAGGCATGGCTGAGAACTGGCTGTATGTATGCTTGCTATGAGTGAATAGGGCCAGCAAATCTGGCTGTTTTAGAAATTTGCTAACTTTTACTATAGACATAAACAGCATACCACCTTAGAGAGATAATTTTGCCTAAGTTGGCTCTGAACCCACTCCAGCATATAATCAGCTTTTCAATCCAGTTGTGGTGTTTGAGAAAGTCTGTTTTTGTTGGGTGGTACTTTGCAGCTCAGGTTGCAGCTAAGTAGCAAGCTTTGTTGGTGTCTCTTTCATAGGCAAGATCTTCAAACAGTGCCTCCTAGACCAAGGTTTTCTACCTTAGTCTTGTTTCTTTCTTGATTTCTGATCAACAAGCCAAAGACTAAGAAGGCATTTTGCTTCCTGACCCAAATCTATTCTTAATAGTTTAGAGACTATTTAGCTAGGTCACTGAACCTGAATTGGAATGGTCATATATGTACATACTTGTGACTCTACTCAGCAACTATCATGGGTTCTATGCTAGAGCTCCCTCTACAAATTAGAACTTCCAAAGAGCCTGCTACATTACATTATCATAGCCAGATTTCCTTCACATAAGGTCAACCCCATTCAACTCTCTCACACACACATACACATGTACACATACATAAGCACATACACTTGCACACAAAGACCTAAATTGCTCTGCTTTCTCCCTCTTGATCATGACCCGTAAATGAGGATGACACAATCAATGTACAATCTCTTCTGCCATGCACATCACTCTGTACAGGGCATAAATAAAGTTGCAATGATAATGTTGGGGACTATGGGCCCCCTACTAGTAGGGAGAGATATTTTCCAGAGCTAAGATAGCTGCTCTAGTCTTGAATCTTGCCTAAGCTAATTGAGTCCTGGCTGATGATGTGACATATCATTGAGTATGACCTTTGCCTCTGTAACAAGATCCCCTTCATCTTCAAGAAAAAGTGATGGACTACCTTTTGGTTTTCTTAGCTGCTCAGCTTTGAAAATACATTTTATTTGGGCCAACTTTTGACTCAACTACAGGAAAATAGTCTTCCAACTAAGACTTGGATTGTGACCTAGCTTGGGTATAACCATTGGCAGAACCATTGATGGGTCTGCCTGGATATCACTCCCCCACCCCTTTGTAGAAATATGGATATGTTGGGTTTCATTATTTTCTATGCTGCATGGATGAAAGAAGACAGATGCAGGCATTTAGTCTACCAAAAAATATTGTTGGGGTCCTTTTATGTGTTGGGCAAATGGAATACAATGAAAACATCTGGGAGTTATAAGGAAACTATCTTGGATTCATAAGATTTACCAGCTGTTGAGAAGGTGGACATAAATAGATGCATATTATCACACATTGTGATCACAGCATGTATTAGTCAGGGTTCTCTAGAGTCACAGAACTTATAGGTAGTCTCTATATAGCAAGGGAATTTGTTAAGGACTTACAGTCTGTAGTCAAACTCCCCAACAATGGTTAGCAGAAGCTGTGAATGAAAGTCCGAGGATACAGCAGTTGCTCAGTCCCACAAAGCACGCAGGCGAAGAGCTAATCTTCCTTCTTCCAATGTCCGTATGTAGATCTCCAGCAGCAGGTGTGGCCCATATTAGAGGTGCGTGTACCACCACACCTGAAACTTGTGTCTTCCAGACTCAAGATCTGGATCACAGGTGAGTCTTCTAATTCTGGATAGTAGTTCACTCCAGATATAGTCAAGTTGACAATCAGGAATAACCACTACACAGTGCAAGGTCTAACATATTTCTGGAAATTAGACAGAGCTGCTTTCCTTACCATTGCCTTTTACCAGATATGATCTACCCAGAATTCAACCTCCTCTATTCTTTTTACATCCTCTGAGTACCTGATTAGTGTTAGGTACTAAAGATACCAGAGACAAGGCAAAAATGACCTATACCCATGGATCTCATAGCAAAGTAAAAGAGATGGACAATAACGAAGTAAGAAGAGTATATTCAAGAAACACTATTCAAAGAGTAATATGTGAGGCTGTAGAGATGGCTCCATGGACAAAGTGTTCCCCACACAAGAAGGAGGACTTACAATTGTCTCTCCAGCACCCACATAACAAACAAAACACAGTGACATGTGTGTTTAACCCAAATTTCAAGGGAGGGTTCTCACTTGCTAAACTGGTAAGTTTCAGGCCCAGTGACAGACTCTGTCTCAATAAAATAAGGCAGAAAATGACTGAAGATGATATCTGATATCAGCCTACCCTTACATGTGAGAGATACATGTGCATTTACACTAACACCTACACACACTAAAAGGATGACAAGTGCCATAATAAGGAAAAGCTTAGAGCCATGTGGCATATCCCTGTCTTCACTTTTGTTGATTTACAGAAGACCTCTAAAGCAATGACATTGAAGTGGAAACAAATGAACAAAGGACAAGCCAGTTATCTACTGATTTGAAATGCAGAGATTTATAAGCAAATGGAAAGCAAGTGACAAAGCCCTACAAACAGACTGAAATTGGTCAGTAGAAGAAAAAGAAAGAATGAAACCTGACACGGTAGCATACAGAGAACAACATGAAGATGGTATATTAGGCTGGTTTAGTGAAGAGAACCAGAATCCCAAGGGCCTTGGAATAAGGATGAGACAGAAGAATTTAGTTCTTCCTAGGATGAGAATCCATATGATGTTTATGATCAGGGAGTAAAGTAACTTGAATCCATATTTTAATGAATGGTGTACACAGGTTCCTAATTCCTCATACTTATCTGCATTGCTTTTACTTTTTCTTTAAATATCTATCAATGGATGAATGGTCACAGTGAATGCATATATGCACAACAAAATTCAATCTAGCATTTTAAAAGAAGGGCTAAGGAATAGATATCAATAGCAGAAAACATGTTTATCATGTTCACAGCACAGAGTTTGATCATATCATCAGTAACACCAAAAATAAAGTGCTGAGATTTCCCCCAGCATTCCATTATATGCTTAGCATCTCAGTACTATGGAGGTGAAGGCAGAAGGATCAGGGTTTCAAGACCATCCTCATCTATACAGTAAGTTTGAGGCCAACCTGAACTGAACCACATGAAAAAAATAAATGACTAATATTTAAGTAGATAATATTAATTTCTCATTTGTATTATATATAATGCCCATATGAATAAAGCCATTACACTACATTTATCAGATTTATAAAATTTATGTTGATTCTAAATCAAAGTAAGAGTCATGTGTCATGGTACATCTCTGTACACCTTGAAAAAAGCTCCCATCTTAGCCTGGACAATACATTGAGACTCCTATCTGAAAAAATAAGAGAGATACAGGAAGAAGGCAAAAAGAAGAGGGAGAAAATGAGAGAGAGAGAGAGACAGAGAGAGACAGAGACAGAGAGACAGAGAGACAGAGAGAGACAGAGAAACAGACAGAGAAGAAAACTAAATATTTTAAAATTTGAAAACATCAAGTAAAATCTTTCTAAGAAAGAGAGACAGAGACAGATAAAAAGACAGACGGAGAGACATAGAAACAGAGAAGAAAACTAAATATTTTAAAATTTGAAAACATCAAGTAAAATCATTCTGAGAGAGAGAGAGAAAGAGAAATCAACTAAATATTTTAAAATTTAAATACATCAAGTAAAATCACTCTAGCCATGAAACAAATAATGGGTTTTGACTCTCAGAGTCCTCTGTCAGGCCCCATCTCCAGCCAGTTTTGTGGCTACATTGTCCCTGAGGCCCCACCTCCAGACAGTCTTATGTCTATAGCTCTGTGCATGCAGAGGGATCAACTGACTTCAAAATTTTCTGCTCCAAAACTAAGGTGGACCATCGCAATTTTAATTTCCAAGGATTAATCAAGATGCTAAGAGAATAAGACCCAGAAGTCTCTCTTCATGACCATGGTATCTCTGACCTTTGCTTCAACTCCACCACCACCCGGGAAAACCTTATCATTTTTGCATATTCCTGCCAGTCCAGCAGTATTTCAGAGTTGTTGGGCTAAGGATGCATCAACCAGGAAACTTTTTTCCCAAATCCCTTCCAGACAGGAAGACCTGGGACCTCTCTTCATAGCTAATGACCACAGTCTGTGAGAGAGTTGCCAAGCACACTGACAGCCACTGCACACACAAGCAAAACCTTTGTATGAAAAGGCACAGCTGACTCCTTCCTGTTGGGTCCAGAGTGAGGTGCTCTGACTCTCCCAATCAGGAAGACATATAAGGCCTAGGGAGAAACTGGAAAATACTGAAGGCCATGTTCTGAGCTGGAATCTAAGCCAGGATCTGAGCATAGCTTTCCAGACTCCTAACTCCATGCATTTTCTACCCAACGGTGCTTGCTTTTGGCCCATTCCAAAAAATATCAAAACATCAAGCAAAAGTCTGTGAATGGCTCTGGAGCAGGAAACCACAAATCCCCTGCCAAGCTCAGATTCCCAAAGCATACCCTTTCATTTCCACCTCAGAAAATTCATACCTTATTGCTTCCCAGTTCCGATTTAATTCCAGGATGGCTGGGACCCTGGTAGGCTGTGAATCAGGATGTAAGGATTGAATTACACATAGAAAGATTTCACTCTGATTCTCAGTACTGCTACATACCTTCCAGCTTAGAAGCTGAGTTTACAGAAAGATCAGTTGCACATATCTAAGCATTGGTACCTCTGTACTAACTGGAAAAAGTCAGTTTGCATCCCTCATATCCCACATTTCCTTTACTAGCTATCTGGAGGTGAATGAGGTCATTCATTTAACACTAGACATAAGGTCAAGTCACATGTGAACTGAAACCAATGTGGGACCAAAGAGACTGAACTGTGGTTAAGAGCACATACTGCTCTTGCAGAAGAACTAAGATCAATTCCCAACAGTCAGGCTGGGTGGTCTTTGCCCTGTAATTACAGTCCAGAGATATCTACCTTTTTGGACACCTGTACCCACTTGCACAAACTCACACAGAGACCACATGCATACAAATAGTTTAAAATAATAAAGATAAATTAAGTGAACCAATATACCTAGCTACATCTTTCTGCCATGACCCTGTCCTCCTTGTGAAAAAGGTTGTTTCCTATCTTCAGACCTAAATTTAAACGTGCCATACCCTCTAATCTGTCTCACATCTAGTGCCCCAAGCCAGTAGGACTTGAACTCTAAAGGGGTAGAGTTCAGTCACAGCTCTGACTTAAATTCCTTGAAGACCTTGGTTAAATGAGGATCCTTCATACTCTGTCTCACCATCTCTGAGATTATAAGAATGTGCTGTCCTGCATGAGCACATTGTGTTGGTTTGAGTATCATAGGCTCATATATCTGCATGCTTAGTCACCAGGGAGTAGCACTGTTTGAGAAGGATTAGAAGGTATGGCTTTGTTGGAATGTACATTCTTGTTGGAGGAAGTATGCTACTTGGGGAAGGCCTTGAGGATTTAAAAGCTCACATCAGGCCTTTCTCTCTCTCTCTCTCTCTCTCTCTCTCTCTCTCTCTCTCTCTCTCTCCCCCAGCTTATCGATGAAGATGTTGCTCTTAGCTACTTCTCCAGTACTACACCTGCCTGCCACCATACTCCCTGCGTTGATAATGGGCTAAGCCCATGAAACTGTAAACAAGCCCCCAATTAAAACCTTTATAAGTTTCTGAGTAAGTATATGTGGAGTAGGATATCAAGTCCTTTGGGTATATTCCATGACAGTAGTTTCAACCTTCTTAATGCTGAGATCCTTTACCACAGTTCCTCAGGTTGTGGTGATCCCCAGCCATAAAATTATTCTGTTGCTACTTAATGACTGTAATTTTGCAACTGTTATGAGTCATAATGTAAATATCTGTTTTCCAATGGTCTATGCCAACCCTTGTGAAATGGTTTGTGGACTGCCAAAGGGGTTTCTCCCCACAGGTTGAAAACCACTGCAAAGAATGTCATGGCTGGGTTGTATGGTAGATTTACTTTTAGCTCTTTGAGAATTCTCCATAATGATTTCCACAATGGCTGCACACTTTGAAATCCTACCATCAATACAACATTTATTGTTATCTGTTTTGTTGATCTTTGCCATTTTAAGTCATGGAAGATAAAGTATCAAAGTCATTTTCATTTCCAGTTCCCTAATTGCAGAAGACAACAGACATTTTTTGAGATACTTCTTAGTTGTTGTTTTGAGTACTCTCTGTTCAGGTCCTAGCCTCATTTTTTTTTTTTTTGGAATGGGTCATTTTCTTACTCTGTTTTTAGTTCTTTATATATTCTGGATATTAATCCTCTGTCAGATGTATAGCTGACAAAGATTACCTTCCATTATGTGAGATTCCTCTTCACCCAGTTGTTTCTTTGCCTATGCAGAAGTCCCATTTGTCAGTTGTAGGCCTTCATTCTTAGGTAAATAGTCTTCTTCAGAAAGTCCTTTCCTACATTTATATGTAGGGTCCTGCCTATGTTTACTTCTATCAGTTTCAGTGGTTCAGGTCTCACACTCGGGTCTTTGGTCCATTTGGAGTTCAGTTTGTTCAAGGTGATAGATACAGGTCTAATTTCATTCTTCTTCGTGTGAACATCCAAGCACCATTTGTTGAAGATGCTTTCTTTTCTTCAGTTTATGTTTTCAGCATCTTTGTCAAATATTAAGTGGCTGAAGTTACATGTCTTCATGTTTAGGTCTTCAATTTTGCTTCATTGGCCTGCATGTCTGCTGTTGTGCTAGCATTATATTGTTTCAAATACTGTGGCTCTTTGATATATCGTAAGATCTGGAATTGTAATTCCTATAGCATAGTTTCTGCTCAGGATGTTTTTGCTATCTGGGTCTTTTGTGATTAATTTTAAGATGATTTTATCTATTTTTGTGACTAATGAGATGGGGATTTTGATTGGGATTGTAATGTACTTGTAAAAGTTTTGATAGAATGGTCATTTTCTCTTTTTTTATTAGATATTTTCTTTATTTACATATCAAATGTTATCCCCATTCCTGGTCCCCCCCCCTAAAACCACCTATCCCATCACCCCTCCACCTGCTTATATGAAGGTGTTCCCCAACCCACCCACTCTCGCCTCACCACCCTCGAATTCACCTACACTGGGGCATCAAGCCTTCACAAGACCAAGGGCCTCTTCTTTCACTGCAAATCCCTTCAGCTCCTTCAGTCCTTTTTCTAACTCCTTCATTGCTTAGTCCAATGGTTGGCTGTGAGCATCTGGCTCTGTATTTGTCAGGTTTTGGCAGAGCCTCTCAGGAGACAGCTATATCAGGCTCCTGTGTTTGGGATGGATCCCCAGGTGGGGCAGTCTCTGGATGGTCTTTGCTTCAGTCTCTGCTCCACACTTTGTCTCCATATTTCCTCCTGTGAGTATTTTGTTCACTCTTCTAAGAAGGACTGAAGTATCCATATTTTAGTCTTCCTTTTTCTTGAGCTTCATGTGGTCTTTGAATGAGAACTTGGGTATCCAAACTTTGGGGCTAATATCCACTTATCAGTGAATATATACCATGTGTGTCCTTTTGTGATTGGGTTACCTCACTCAGGTTGATATTTTTAAGTTCTATCCATTTGCCTAAGAATTTCATGAATTCATTGTTTTTAAAGATTGAGTAGTATTCCATTATGTAAATGTACCACATTTTCTGTATCCATTCCTCTGTGGAAGGACATCTGGGTTGTTTCCAGTTTCTGGCTTTATAAATAAGGCTATTATGAATATATTGGAGCATGTATCCTTGTTATATGTTGGAGCTTCTTTTGGGTATATGCCCAGGAGTGGAAGAGCTGGGTCCTCAAGTAGTATTATGTTCATTTTTTCTGAAGGTCTGCCAAACTGATTTCCAGAGAGGCTGTATCAGCTTGCAATCCCACCAGCAATGAAGGAGTGTTCCTCTTTCTCTAAATCCTCACCAACATCTGCTGTCACCTGAGTTTTTGATCTTAGCCATTCTGACTGGTGTGAGGTGGAATCTCAGGGGTGTTTTGATTTGCATTTCCCTGATGACTAAGGATGTTGAACATTTCTTTAGGTGCTTCTCAGCCATTCAAGTTTCCTTAGTTGAGAATTCTCTGTTTATCTCTGTACCAGGTTTTTAATAGGGTTATTTGATTCTCTGGATTCTAACTTCTTGAGTTATTTGTGTGTATTGGATATTAGCCATCTATCAGATGTAGGATTGGTAAAGATCTTTTCCCAATCAGTTGGTTGCCATTTTGTCCTATTGACAGTGTCCTTTGGCTTACAGAAGCTTTGCAATTGTATGAGGTCCTATTTTTCCACTGTAGATCTTGGAGCATAACCCACTGGTGTTTAGGTTTCATCCTAGGGATGCAGTTCAATATACGGAAATCCATCCATGTAATACACTATATAAAAAACTCAAAGAAAAAAACACATGATCATCTCATTAGATGCTGAAAAAGCATTTGACAGAATTCAACAACCCTTCATAGTAAAAGTCTTGGAAAGATCAGGAAGTCAAGGACCATACCTAAACATAGTAAAAGCAATATACAGCAAACCAGTAGCCAACATCAAACTAAATGGAGAGAAACTCAAAGCAATCCCACTAAAATTAGGGACTAGACAAGGCTGCCCTACTCTCTACCTCTCTCTCTACCTACTAAATAGAGTACTCAAACTCCTAACCAAAGCAATCAGACAACAAAGGGAGGTCAAAGAGATACAAATTGTAAAGGAAGAAGTCAAACTGTCACTATTTGCAGATGACATGATAATATACTTAAGTGACCCCAAAAATTTTACCAGAGAACTACAGCTGATAAACAAATTCAGCAAAGTGGCTGGATATAAATTAACTCAAACAAATCAGTAGCCTTCCTCTACTCAAAGGATTAGCAGGCTGAGAAAGAAATTAGGGAAGTGTCTTCACAATAGACACAAATAATATAAAATATCTTGGTGTGACTCTAACCAAACAAGTGAAAGATCTGTATGACAAGAACTTCAAGTCTCTGAAGAAAGATATCGAAGAAGACCTCAGAAGATACAAAGACCTCCCATGCTCAGGATTGGCAGGATTAATATAGTAAAAATGGCCATCTTGCCAAAAGCAACCTACAGATTCAATGAAATCCCCATCAAAATTCCAACTCAATTCTTCATAGAGTAGAAAGAGCAATTTCCAAATTCATTTGGAATAACAAAAACCCAGGATAGTGAAAACTATTCTCAACAATAAAAGGACTTCTGGGAGAATCAGCCTCCCTGACCTCAAGCTGTACTACAGAGCAGTAGTGATAAAAACTGAATGGTATTGGCACAGTGACAGGCAGGTAGATCAATGGAACAGAATTGAAGACCCAGAAATGAACCCACATACCTATGGTCACTTGCTCTTTGACAAAGGAGCTAAAACCATTCAGAGGAAAAAAGACAGCATTTCCAACAAATGGTGCTAGTTAAACTGGTGATCTGCAGGTAGAAGAATGCAAATCGATCAATTCTTACCTCCTTATACAAAGCTCAAATCCAAGGTGATCAAGGACCTCCACATAAAACCTGATACACTGAAACTAATAGAAGAGAAAAGTGGGGAAGAGCCTTGAACACATGGGCACAGGGGAAAGTTTCCTGAATAGCATGGCCATTTTCAAAATGTTATTCTACCAATTCATTAGCATGAGATGTCTTTCCATCCTCTTATGTCTTTATCTCTTCAGAGGTTTAATGTTTTCGTTGTGGTGGTCCTTCACTTTTGTAGTTAGGATTACTTCTTTATGTTTTATTTTCTTTGAAGCTATTGTGAATGGGAGGGTATCCATTATCACTTTCTCTGTATGTTTGCTATTAGATAGATGTGGAGCCATACCTACAATTCACAGAGAGAGCCAACCTGGTCATGGTCTCTACTTTATTGTTTGAAGCTGTCTCTCACTAAACCTGAACCTTTCTAATAAAGATAAACTATCTAGTTAGGGAATCTCATGTCTCTAACCCGCCTCCCACCAAAGCTTGAATTAGGAGTATGTGCTGCCCTGCCTTTATTTTTATATTTATCTAGTGATCCAAACTTAGGCCTTCATGGTTACACTACAAAAATTTCACCAGGATGTTCTGGAACATGCTACATAGGAGAGGAAGACCTTGAACTTCTGATCCTCCTGCTGAGATTACAGATGTGTTCCACCATGCTTGGTTTATGTGGTACTGGGAATCTCTCAAACCCAGGGTTCTCCTGCATGCTACACCCTCAAACTGATACTCACTGCTTTATATGTCAACTTTTTTCCCTGTTGTCTGACCAGGCTTGTAACAGCCTTTTGATGTAGTGTCAAGGTGTAATAGTCTTCATGGTACACCTCTTCTGTGATACCATGTCCTTTAAAAGGGTAATATTAGCATCTTGCTTAATCCTCACAAATAACAGCTCCAACAGCAAATGCACTGATAGTTACTGAAGCATTTCACTGAAAATTTCCGGGAGAGACAGGATGAGATTTTCAAAATATCTTGACTTTTTGTTCTGAGAATTCACTTTCGATGTACCACAGCTTTTCTTACCAGCTCTGCCATCATCACCTCTTTCTAGCCTCTTGCTGTTGAAAGGAGGTTCAGGGAAATAAATCCCTATATTTTTCTAGCTATGCAGTTATTTACACAGCATCTGCATTGTTTTTGGGTGTATAAGTAACCCAAATATGGTTTCAAGTACACCGGAGGATTGTAGGATAGAGTAGGTGATGTGCCAATGCTGTGATTTGACATATGGAACTTGGGCATCTCTAAACTTTTGTTATTTATGGTAGAAAGGGATCCTTAAATTAATTCACTGCAGATAACAAGGAAGAATATGGATATATATATATATATATATATATATATATATATATATAT